>OY856412.1:221376743-221831743 GCA_963693085.1 Alisma plantago-aquatica
TCTCTGAGGTACAGCTTCTGAAGGCATCACGAGGGTGCTGAAGAAGTGGCGATCGTAGATGACCTCCATGGCATACACACCTCACAGTCCATGCAGGTCCTCATTATCTAGATCTTCCAGGGGAATGCCCTTGGTGATGGCTTCCATCATTCTCAATATTATGAAGGCGCAATCCCCGAGCCAACCTCTTCTTGAGGGACCTTCTTATTGATGGAGAAGAACTACTAGAAGCCTTAGAATTTGTCATCTGCTTCTTTGATTGCTCGTTGCAGACACAATGGTATCTTAAGGACATCTCTGGTGTCTTTCCTTTTGTAGATGAGCAAGGTATTGTCTAGTTCGGCCACACAGTAGTTGAGAATCGTCGTGTTCCACTCGTATAGGTCTACGACGATCAGTGCCCAATGCCTTACATTCCTTATGGGTAACACTACATATCTTGATTCTCTTCTTCATAGGGCTTCCTTCAGCTCAGTGACATTTGCTGCCTTGTAGTCTTCTTTGTAGAGGAGGCTAGCCAGATGTGTTGTTCCATTAAAAACTGGTTGCGGCTTATCTAGATGTAGGCATTCCTCCAGGAGGGTAGCATAGAACACTTTAAATAGTCTTTTATGTACTCATGCCTTTTTCAAGAAGATCCCCAAGAATTGATCCCTAGTTAGACTTCTACCCTTGTTATGATATAGTATGTCAGACCCAGGTAGATCGTCGTTGAGGATGTCCGCTAAATTGTGGACAGCTCTTCACATTATCCATGACACTATAGACATGTTCATCTCCTTCATTTTGCATGGCATGGTAGGGGCCACACCTAGTCTTTATTTTTAGCTGGCGTACTTCACTCCCTGGCAGGCTCATTTGTAAAGAAATTGGATAGCATGCCTTCCTCATTGTCAGATGTTCCTTCATGTGCCAAAGGTGCCGAAGTTTCTTCGATAGTCGGAATAGTTGTGGCCACTTGCTCTACTTCTTTGACTGTTAGTAAGGTTGTGTCCACTTGTTCTGCTACTTCTGAGGAAGCTTCTATAGCTATGTTGTCTCTGATATTTCTTTCCTTAGAAGTTTGGCCTAGTTTGGCGGCCACCAACATTGCCAGAGTTGCCTCCATCTTTCCATCATAGAGGTAGTGGTTATGCTCCTTGTGTCTTTGGAACATGAGGAACTTGTTTCTCTCGTCGAGACCAGTTCCAAGCTTAGCTAACATCATCTTGAGTTCGTCGGCCCCTATCATGTTGAAATGTATCATTGATGTGGCGACTTCTTCTCGATGAGCTACAACTTGATTTTCTTCTTGTGTTAGCTTACTTATAGTCAGGGCCGTTCACTATTCTACTCATCTACCACTTCCTTTGTCAGTTTCTTCTTTTTCTTCTTCAGGGCTGCTATTGAGATTGAGCTCCCTTGACAACGTTGTGATTTTTGTTGTGTCTTTGTCGTTGGGGGAGCTCAGTTGTTGTGGAGTTTCCTTCTCCTTCTACTCAACTGTTGGTGCCATCTTTAGATTGGCACTTTCTTCTTTCGACGCCTCTATCCCCGTGCTGGTCCCTCCCGCGTCGTCGTGGTGGCTGGAGGGACTCGATGAGGAATGCATTGGGCTTTCCGAACACTTTGATTTCTTCTTCTTCCGTCGACCCTCAATTTCTTCACGTTCTTTCTCAAATTTATGACAGTCCTCAAGGCGTTGGTGTTCTTCTTCTAGGATGGCTATCACCACATCATAGTCGTGATGCATGTGTTCATTGTTAGCTTAAATGGCATGTCTCTCCTTCTTTAACTCCTCCATTTCTTCCTTCATTGCCTTCAACATTCCCATCATTATCTGTTGGTTGCTTAATGCTTCTTGTATGAGGTTAGGGAGTGCTTCAAATCTGTCGTTGAAGACCTATACCTGCATTGTTAGCACACATAAAGAAGATGTAACTTTTATATTTAGTGCAGTGGTTTGATGCATGTGTTCCTACATGGAATCAAACCTATTACCTAGTACACCCCCGAAAGAGGGTGTACAATGTTGTTGTTGGTGCGGTTGTTGTTCAATGCGTGTCGTTGAGGTGCTTGGTCCCTCTAGTTGCACAGGTGGTGATGGTGGACCTTGTCCTTTATCCTGCTACTGGTCTTGTTGGTCCACGTCGGCTCTGTGGACTTTTGGTTTCGGTACAGCTTGGGAGTCTCATTCATTGGCTCAGCCTCTGGTTCATTTCTATCATAGTCCATGCCTTCTTGCAGCACAGTCATGTTCTCAATGATCTTGATCGTCCTGCTTGGTTTCTCTCCTGGGAAATCACTTCCTACCACGACATTCAGTGATGTCCTCTCAGCTGGGGTCAGCCCATTATAGAAAGTTGTAACTAAGAAATATTTTCCATAGTTATGGTGAGGGCAATCCCGTAGATATTCTTGGAATCTCTCCCAAGCCTCATGCATGTTGTCACCTATCTTTGGCATGATTGAGGTTATCCTTTTCCTATTTCAAATTGTTTTCTAAGTCGAATAAAACTTTGTCACAAAGGAATCAGCAAGATCCCTCCATCCGTTTAAAGTGTGATGAGGTAGGCTGAGGTACCAAGGCATTGCTTTGTCTTCTAGGGAGAAGATAAATCCCTTGCAATAGATTACCTCTTGGGGGACTCCTCCCATCTTTATGGTATCACAAATATTTTTGAAGGCATCAAGGTGATGGTACATGTTTTCATTTTTGGAACTTCCTTGAAAAGACTTTTTTTTTAATCATCGAGATAACAGCAGGTTTGAGTTCAAAGTTTGCTGCATCAAAGCATCAGATTATTACGGGGCATCTAGACTTGTTGGCCCTGGCAGCGGCCATTTCACAGAGAGTTTTGTCTTCTTCACCATCTTCTTCACCATTCTTGTGGTTGTGATCTCTCTCGCCATCTCACTCATGATCGTCATTGTTCCTTCTATGACTGCGGCAATGGTGACAATCTTCATTGCGACGGTCATCCTTACGACGGTCATCTTTGTGACGCTCTTCATGTTCTTCCTCGTGTTCTTCACACTCTTCTTTTGACGTCTGTCTCTGAAAAACAATGAGATCAATGAATGCGGAAGTGATTAACTAGCAACAGAATTACTGAAAATCACTAAAAATTTAAATTTTTTTGTAAAGAGATTTGTAACGATAAAACTCTTTCATAAGGAAACATGATAAGTTGTTTACAAACTAGTCCATCATTACATCTTTTTAAAATCACATCTCAAGGATTACAAACATCAATTACCCTGTTAACTGTACAAGGCAAGATACAAAAATCTCGAGGCATTAAGTCAAAATCTCAGATTTATATTAAACATCTACTGACTCCTAGGACCTGAGAGTACAAAGATGACACATAGGACATTCTATCTACAATGCTTGACAGATAGTGTCTCCACCTGAAGATCATTGTTGTCCCTGATGTTGCTGCTACTGCTGTTGCTCACCCACTGATGGGTTCCTTCATCCTCGGTGTCTACCTAAAAAGTCAAATCCCACGGGGGTGAGACAATTGAATAATTTTCCCAGCGAGAGTTATAACTCTAAGCCAGAAGCTTTGTTATTGCAATACTGGAATAACATTTAGTAATAGAACTATAAACATTCAACATCAGGTAAAACATTGTATGAACTAAGTAAAGCAACATTCTTTTAAGCAATCATTTCAATTATAAATTAATTGAATGACAAGACATAACAATAAGGAATATGAAGAGCATGTATACTAGTTATTTAACTAGAACACTATAAACAATGTATCATCAACCATTGTTTCTCGTAGTACAACCTAAACAAATATGCTACATGGCTGATTACATTTTATAGACATATTTATGCCCTGAGGAGATGAGTTACACCACTCATACTCCAACCGACCATTACTAAATCGCAATCGGTACCATTCATAGGTCATTAGAAGAGTTGGATTCCTATGACTTCATCCTCCTCAGTCAGTGTGAGGAACAACATGCAGAACATCTTGTGTCTCTGCCATAATAGCTTTCTAGGGTATTCTAGCAACTTCGCTAATAGAGTTACAGTGGCGTTTTGTACTCTCTCCGCCATCGAGGGATTTCTTATCTATCTCTCATCGATGGGGCATTAACAACATCATCGGGAGATTAGTGATACATCATCCCGGCATAAACATATAATGAAGGATTGAGAGATTGGAGGTATATCTCACATCAAATCCTACATTAGGACGTAAGGATATTCGCATCCATAACCCCCACATACTCAAAAGTATGCTCTCTAGGAGTTCCCTTAGTAAAACCTGTTTCACCATCATTTAACTTCTGACAATGATGGATCTATGGTCAGGGTTCAACTTGATATCATTATACTTGATTATTTAAGTACATTATGGCATTCTTTTAGCATCAGGCATGTTTCCAAACATAAATTAATAAGACAATTTCTATAAAGAAAGAGTACTAATCATATCAAGTTTATGTCACATATTATTAACACTGGGATATCAATCCCTAACCATCTCATCATTGTGATTCAAGAATATGGGTGTTCAAACCCTTAGATCATCAAAACACTTGTTACCAAGTAACATATTGACATCAAGTCAATTCACAACATGACCTTGATTATAGCAATGCAGAAGTTTCTCATAGCTCCTACAACCTACCATTCTCATAGGTTACCTCTCATTAGGCAGCATAGCTAATCACTATTCTTAAAGCTTTATAAAGTGCTTTCAATATATATGGAATCATAACCCTTACCTGGCTATGCACACCTCTTTATAAAGACTTGCATAGTTAACACAATTGATAACATGCACATTGTATCTATATTAGCACAATATAAGTTCTTTTCAAATTAAATATAGAACACCACGGCTGGTTTTTAGGGTTTCCCTATTCAATTCAATTAGGGTTATTCAACCCTAATGATTTACAAGGGCATAATGATTCCTCATTTCATAATTTAAATCATAGAGTTTCATGTTTAAAAGAATAACCCAGGATTAGGGTTTACTGTTCACATCATCACATTTCCCTAGATTAGGGTTTACTATTCAATTACATCTCATTACCCTACATTAGGGTTTACTATTCACATTACATCACATTACCCTAGATTAGGGTTTGCTATTCATATTACATCACATTACCCTAGATTAGGGTTTACTATTCTCATTACATCTCATTACCCTAGATTAGGGTTTGCTATTAACATTTAAATCACATTACTCTAGATTAGGGTTAAGATTCATTAACCATCATAATTAGGGCTTCCAAGATCTCACTATGAAGGATCATACCCTAAATAGATACATACATAATTATTGAAAGTTTATTACCTGATTTTTATCCATTTAAGGAGTCTTCTCTCTCCTCTTTCTATAAGATGATGTTTACATCATCCATGATTAGGTTAAGTCAAATCAACCTTGTCATCATGGGTTATGTCACTACCATTGTGATCATTAGGATTCACCTGATCAAAGGGCATTGATTACTCTATCCCATCTAGGGTACTTTTGTAATGTTCCCCATTGAACATAACATGCATTAATCCACTAATTGCTTAATCCCTTAATCACTTTAGGTATCTATGAGGTTTAGGTTAAACAACCACTACCATCTTGGCCACTAAGGTATCAAACGTTCTTGACCTTTTTAGACCTTAAACGGTCTTGCATACTCAACCCCCAAACGGTCTTGGATGGACCTTGAAACCGTTTGGTGTTGTTGAACGTTTGGTCTAGTTTGAATTTTGAAACCGTTTGGTAAAGTGCACACTCAAGACCGTTTGGTCATGAAGACCGTTTGGCCAAGTTGACTTTGAAACCACATGGACACAGTCGTTCTTGAAACCGCATGAGCACCAAACGGTTTGGGATCGTTTGGTTCCAAATGGTCTTGAGACCATTTGGTCCCAGATGGTCTTGAGACCGTTTGGTGCAAACTATCTTAAAACCGCATGGACCAAAAAGTGTCTCAACCACTTCAATTGAGTTAGAGATTCCAATGTTGAACCCCTCAATCATTCATGCACTTGTTAGCCACTTATCAATTGAGTCAATTAGGTCAACCCTCAACTGATTTGTCTCTCAATTGACCCTCAATTGATCACCAATTAGGGCTTGGATCGATTGAATTAGGGTTTGGAATCGATCACTCTTCAACATGTATCAACATAAGTCTAATTGACATTGAAACCATTGAACCATCATTCAATTTGATCATAACCTTCCCTCAAACGGTCTTAGGATCATTTGGATGACCTCCAAACGGTCTTGAGGCCGTTTTCTCAAGTTAACATCAAAAACTAACTCAACTTATTAAGGTTTGACTCATTGATTTGATTATTAGGTCATTAATCAATTGTACTTCAACTTGTGATCCTTAGATGTTCAACCACTGGACCATAGTCAACCCTAGACCTCCGAACGGTCTTGGGTGACCCCCAAACGGTCTTGGGATCATTTGGATATCCTCCAAACGGTCTTGAGACCTTTTTTCCATTATTTTATCAAAAATCAAGTCATTCACTCAAGGGTTGAACCCTAGGTTTAGTCACCAAATCAGCACTTAATCATTTATCAACTTGTTATCATTGGACCCTCAATTGGTCAACCCCACTTAACCCTAGACCTCCAAATGGTCTTCGGTGATCACAAAATGGTCTTGAGACCGTTTGGGTGATCCCCAAACGGTTTTTAAACCGTTTGGGCCACTCAACCCAAACTTCAACTTGATTCAATTATTGAAATTAGCAAATAACCCGATTAGGGTTTAGGTGATTGATGTGCCTTCAATTGGTGATGTACTTGGAATTAGATGATGAGTTTTGGTAGGTGATTAGTCCATATTATTTATAACATACTTACAAATGGTCAACGCCTGTTGAACGCATCCAGACGGTCTTGGACCATTTTCTCCCATGCGTTCTTGGTTGAAACTGTTTGCATTCAAACGGTTTGAAACCGTTTGCTCCCAAACGGTTTGGGAAACCGTTTGTGCAAGAGGTGGAAGACCGTTTGCTAAAGCAAGATTGTGGATAAACTTTGGAATTAACGTCATCATCTTCTACCTCAAGAATAGGGGCTGTTCTTCACGGAATTGCTAGCAAGAACACACCAAAGTGTCTAAAGAAGAAGAATAAGCAATTATACTAGGAGAAGAGGATGCATTTAACAAAGCTTAAGGGTTAGAATTATAAAACCCACCTTAAGATCTTATCTAGAGCTCCACGCTTCATATATTTAATGGTGGATGAAGCTCCAAAGGTTTTCCAAGGTCTGTTCTTCAAGATTTGGATGGAGAAGATGGCTAGAAAGAAGAGTTGTGTAAGGAAAACTACTAAACCAACCTTATATTAGAGTTTCCACCATGAATTCGAGCAAGGTGATGATTCATACTTACCAACTTAGCTTGGTCATCCTCCTCTGATCCAGAGCTTCCTCGTGGTCGGTCCAAATCAAGAAGATGACAAAAGAGACTAAGGGAAACGTTCCCTTGCTTTGAGGAAAAAGGGTGCTTATATATTTTTGGGTATTATCAAGGCAAGAAAAAGATAGTTATTTCTCTTATTTATTAAACCCATCCACTCATGCTTGTTCCACCATTGGCCACGTTTATTCCTCCTTTTCACATGCAAAACCTCCCTTTTATCCAAGGTTAAAAGGAAAAGAAACAAACACCTTATTAAGTTATACATGTATAAAAGGCCATTTGCTTAAAACTTGGTTATTTAAATATCAAGGTTATCTTTCTTACTTAATCATTCAACTGAGGCACCCCCTCTCATTTTCTTTGCTCTACTTGATGCAAAGAAACATGAGAGATACTCTAGAGGGTATATTTTACATGTTTCACCCTATGTTTTGGGTAAATTGCATTTTACACCAAAACTAGATTTTAAAGCATAAGGATTGCTCTACAAGTTATATCTTGGTTCGCAAGCTTGGAGAATCCATACCACTACATAATATTCATGCTTATGATGCCTAATCATCAGAGGAACATCTTAAAATGTGAAATTTGCAAGTTAAGCCCTTTATTTGGGTAATTCGCACTTTAGTCCAAAATTAACAAAACATTATTGCAACATTATTCAAACAAGACTGAAATAGAAATATAAGCTACTCAAAAGATTTAATTACATTCCATTAGATAAACATGAGCATCTAACCACATATTTAAACAAAACACCTAGGGTTCGTTCATAACCCAGGTCAGGGATGTTACAAATTATCCACCCCTTACAAGGATTTCATCCCCGAAATCAACAAAACATATTAAGAGAAGAGAGCAGGGTATTTCCTTCTCATCTCTTACTCTAGTTCCCACATGGCTTCTTCAATACCACGGTGATTCCAGAGGACTTTCACAAGACTTATGTCTTTCTTTTTTAGCTTTTTAATTCTTTCGTCAAGGATCGATACAGGTCCTTCTACATAAGATACATCATCATTCAATTCTACTTCCATAGGTTGCAGAACTGATTCTGTATCAGGGTGACATTTCCTAAGCATGGAAATCTGGAACACATGGTGTAACCTCTATAACTCTGGTGGTAACTCTAGCTTATAAGCTACTCTTCCAATTTGTTCAAAGATTGGATAAGGCCCCACAAATCTAGGAGTTAACTTTCCTTTCCTTCCAAATCTCAAAACTCCTTTCCAAGGTGAGACTTTGAGGTACACTCTGTCTCCAACCTAGAATTCTAAAGGTCTACGACGTCTATCAGCGTAAGATTTCTATCTATCATGTGTAGTCTTTATCTGTTGTTGTATTACTTTAATCTTCTCGGTGGTCTGGTGCACAAAATCATGACCTAAGAGTTGATATTCACCAGTTTCATACCAACATAGGGGTGATCTACAACGTCTACCATACAAAGCTTCATAAGGTGCCATGTCAATGCTATGTTGATAGATGTTATTATAGGCAAACTCTATCAAGCTTAGGTGTAGATCCCAACTTCCTGTAAACTGAAGAACACATGCTCTAAGCAAGTCTTCTAAAGTATGTATAGTCCTTTCTGACTGTCCATCTGTCAGAGGATGAAAGGCTGTACTAAACCTTAACTGTGTGCCTAAGGCTTTATGAAGTCGCTCCCAAAAATGACTCGTCAACTGGGGAGCTCTTATCAGAAACGATGGCAACTGGAACTCCATGCAACCACATTATCTCATCGACATATAACTTTGCCAGCTTCTTAGCAGAATAGGTTGTTTTGATAGGCAAGAAATGCGTTGTCTTTGTCAACCTATTAACTATTACCCACATGGAATCATGTCCTTTGGCTGTCCCGGGTAGACCAACCACAAAGTACATGGTTACATGATCCCACTTCCACTGTGGTATGGTCAAAGGTTGCGTTGTTCCTGTAGGTTTCTGGTGTTCAACTTTAACTTGCTGACACACAGGACACCGCATAACGAACTCAGCAACGTCTTTCTTCATTCCAGGCCACCAATACATATCTTTCAAGTTTCGATACATCTTGGTGCTTCCTGGATGCATAGCATACATTGAAGAATGAACTTCTTCTAGGACTAACTTTCTCAAGTTATCCACATATGGTACTATCATCCTACCATGATAATAGGCTACTTGATCATCTGAGTCATGGAAACCATCTCGTTTCTCACTACCATACTCCGATTTAATCAGTTGAACTGCAGCATCAGCTTGATGTGCCTCCTTGATCTGATGTCTCGGAGTAGGTTTTATGTGCATCTCAGCTAACAACCTGGCTAACAATGATACTTTTAACTGTACATTGTCTTTCCTTAAGGAGATAAGCATATCCCTCCTATAGCATACCAAGGAATTCAGTTGTGCTCTATCTAGGGCTGGTGTTGCTGATTTCCTACTCAAAGCATCTGCAACCACATTGGCCTTCCCTGGATGGTAATCAATCGTACAATCATAGTCCTTGATTAGCTCCATCCAACGGCGTTGCCTCATGTTAAGCTCATGCTGAGAAAAGATATACTTAAGATTCTTATGATATGTGAAAATCTGGAATGTCTCTCCATAAAGATAATGTCTACAAATCTTCAAGGCATGAACTACGACAGCTAGTTCTAGATCGTGTGTCTGATAATTCTCCTCGTGTTTCTTAAGCTGTCGGGAAGCAAAAGAAATCACTTGTTTATCCTGCATCAACACACATCCAAGTCCATTCTTAGAGGCATCACAGAAAACTATATATCATTTCCCTTGCTCAGGTAACACAAGCACAGGTGCACTTGTCAGCCTCTCCTTCAACAACTGAAATGATTGTTGACACTTATCACTCCAGGTAAAAGGAACATCCTTCCTAGTCAACTTAGTCAAGGGTAAAGCTATAGAACTGAAGTTCTTAATGAACTTCCGGTAATAGCCTACCAACCCTAAGAAACTATGGATCTCTGTTGGTGTCTTTGGCTGCTTCCATAGAAGAACATATTCTACCTTGTTAGGGTCAACACGAATACCCGAGGCAGATATTACGTGTCCAAGGAAAGAAACTTCTCGTAACCAGAACTCACACTTGCTAAACTTAGCATATAGATTGTGTTCTCTTAGCAAAGTTAGAGTCTGATCAAGTTGTTGTTCATGTTGTTGAGCATCCCTACTATAGATCAGAATGTCATCTATGAAGACAACAACACACTGATCAATAAAAGGTCAGAAGATTTTATTCATGAGTTCCATAAATGCAGCTGGTGCATTAGTTAGTCCAAACGACATAACTGTGAACTCATAGTGACCATACCTTGTCCTAAAGGCAGACTTTGGTATGTCACTATCCTTAATACGTAACTGGTGATATCCTGACCTCAAATCTATCTTTGAGAAGATGGTTGCACCACGCAACTGGTCAAAGAGATCATCAATCCTCGACAAAGGATACTTATTCTTTATCGTTACTTTATTTAACTGTCTATAATCAATGCAAAACCACATTGACCCGTCTTTCTTTTTAACAAAGAGGACCAGAGCACCCCAAGGTGAAGTACTCAGTCGGATGAAACCCTTCTCAAGCAACTCTTACAACTATTTCTTCAGTTCTTCCATCTCAGTAGGTGCCATCCTATACGATGTTTGTGCTATAGGTTGTGTGTCTTGGATTAGATTGATCTCAACATCAATCTCTTGAGGTGGTGGCACACCTGGAAGTTCTTCAGGAAATACATCTACAAATTCCCTGACTATCAAAACTTCAGCAGGGTTAGGAATATCCATGGT
This sequence comes from Alisma plantago-aquatica, assembly GCA_963693085.1. Taxonomy (NCBI): domain Eukaryota; kingdom Viridiplantae; phylum Streptophyta; class Magnoliopsida; order Alismatales; family Alismataceae; genus Alisma; species Alisma plantago-aquatica. The sequence goes on from OY856412.1 coordinate 221,387,946, forward strand.
AGTATCTACCACATGGGCTAAGAATGCATAACATCCTTGCCTCATCAGCTTCTCAGCAACCATAGATGACACAAGACAAGTGGGTAGAATCTTTCTTTCTCCTTGAAAGATCCATGTGTCACTATCATTAGTGAACACTGCTTGCTTGGACTCACAATCCAAGACAACATTATACCTTTCCAAGGTATCCATTCCAAGGATTACATCAAATCCAAGCATCTCAAGTGGTATAAGATCCACTTGAATGTGATGTTCAGAAAAGAAGAGGATGCAGGGAGAACATATCTCCTGCAACACAGCAGATCCCATCAATAGAGTTTCTAGCAACAAACTATCTGCCCTATGACTTATAGTCAAGTTGTAGTCAAGAATCACTCTTCGAGTGATAAAGGAGTGTGTAGCACCCAGATCAATTAAAATGGATACAACGCAAGATGTAGATATATCAGAATAAAACAACTCCATCTGACCTGCCACAACCCGAGGGTTGATTAATGCATCAGGTGGATTCATCACGTAGAATCTTGTCGTCGCCTGTGGTTGATTCGGTGCTCGATGACTAGGTGCCGACGATCCAGCTTGGGATGCTTGTCCACATCCTCTAGTGTTACCTAGAAATTGTCACCTTTGAGATCGTTGTTGAATCTGCCTTTGAGGTTGAGTCACACTCACTTCTCTGGCTCTGCAATCCTTCATCAGATGTCCCATCTTTCCACATATATAACGACTTCTGTTCAGTTGTTGTGGTCTGGGTGGTTCTGTAACTAACACAAATGCTGAGCTATGAGCTCCTTCCAAAGGTAAGCTTCATCCTCTACCCCTATTTGACGTCCACTGCGTCTGGGTATTGGATCTAGGTTGTGGTGTGGGTATAGAAAATCTAGGTTTCTTGAAACCTTTAGATGAAGATCCTTAGAATTGGGGATGCATCCTCTTGTTCTGGTTCTATCTCTTCTCTGCCACAAACCTCTCTACCCTTCAGACAGATTCCACAAAGGTATCAAACCTCTCCCTATTCTCCAAAGCAGACACGGGAGTAGTCAACTCAGTGTTTAACCCTTTCTCAAAACGCCTAATCCTTTCTTCATCTATAGTCACCATTTGCAGACAGAACTGCAAAAGCTCCATGAACTTAGCCTCGTATTCGCTAATCTTCATTAGACCTTGTCTTAACCTCTCAAACTGAGAAATTTTCTCATCCAGAAACGTCTAGGGAAGTATCTGTTGATAAATTCCCGTCGAAAAGCTTCCCATGCAACCTCCACACCGGGCCTCTTTTGTTCTTCCATGGTCATCCAATGACCAGTACTCGCCTTGAGAAGATACACTACATGTCTAACCTTCTCAGCTTTTGGGATGTTCAGGATTCTAAAGGCCTTCTCTAGTTTAGTTAACCACAAGTCAACATCTGCTGGGTCAGCTGTTCCAGCATACTCGGTGGCTCCAACTCGGCGAAGTCGTTCAAACGTCTTGTGGGCTCCTTGTCCTTCCGGATGGGTAGGTGCCTTAGGTGCAGGTATAGGCATCCTATCAGTCATGTGTGTCATGGCAGTCACAAACTGCCCAAACATGGCTTGAACGGCTGGGTTCCCCATGTCAGTTGGATTGAACTGGGGTGGTCCAGGCACATGTTCTTCTCTATCTGGGTCTCTTGCACCTCTTCTGGGTGCAACAACACTACTCTCTGCAATGTGTTCTTCATGAGATCCAGACATCCTTAGTTTTATCTTCTTCTCCTAAACGAGTAGAAGACACTTTCAGACATACTGGAAGACACTAGAACAGACTCAACAACCTAACTCATATGTCTCTATAGACTCAGCGAACCTAGAGCTCTAATATCACTAAATTGTGACGTCTGTCTCGGAAAAACAATGAGATCAATGAATGCGGAAGTGATTAACTAGTAGCGGAATTACTAAAAATCACTAAAAATTTAAAAATTTTTGTAAAGAGATTTGTAACGGTAAAACTCTTTCATAAAGAAACATTATAAGTTATTTACAAACTGGTCCATCATTAAATCTCTGTAAAATCACATCTCGAGGATTACAAACATCAATTGACTTGTTAATTGTACAAGGCAAGATACAAAAATCTCGAGGCATTAAGTCAAAATCTCATATTTATATTAAACATCTAATAACTCCTAGGACCTGAGAGTACAGAGATGACACATAGGACATTCTATCTACAAGGCTTGACAGACAGTGTCTCCACCTAAAGATCATTGTTGTCCCTGATGTTTCTACTGCTGCTGTTGCTCACCCACTGATGAGTTCCTTCGTCCTCGACGTCTACCTAAAAAGTCGAATCTCACACGGGTGAGACAATTGAATAATTGTACCAGTGAGAGTTATAACTCTCCGCCAGAAGCTTTATTATTGTAATACTAGAACAACATTAAGTAATAGAACTATAAATATTCAACAGTAGGTAAAACATTGTATGAACTAAGTAAAGAAACATTCTTTTAAGAAATCATTTCAATTATAACTTAATTGAATGACAAGACATATAATAATAAGTTATATGAAGAACATGTATACTAGTTATTTAACTAGAACACTATAAACAATATATCATCAATCATTGTTTCTCGAAGTTCAACCTAAGCAAATGTGATGCACGGATGATTACATTTTACAGACATATTTATGCCCTGAGGAGATGAGTTACACCTCTCATACTCCAACCGACCATTACTAAATCACAATCGATACCATACATAGGTCATTAAAAGAGCCAGATTCCTATGACCTCATCCTCCTCAGTCAGTGTGAGGAACAACATGTAGGACATCTTGTGTCTCTTCCATAATAGCTTTCCAGGGTATTCTGGTGACTTCACTATTAGAGTTACAGTGGTGTTCTGTACTCTCTTCGCCATCGAGGGATTTCTTATTTATCTCTCATCAATGTGGCATTAACAACATCATTGGGAGATTAGTGATATATCATCCCGGCATAAACATATAATGAAGGATTGAGAGATTAGAGGTACATCTCACATCAAATCCTACATTAGGACGTAAGGATATTCGCATCCATAACCCCCACATACTCAAAAGTATGCTCTCTAGGAGTTCCCTTAGGAAAACCTATTTCACCACCATTTAACTTCTGACAATGATGGATCTATGGTCAGGGCTCTACTTGATATCATTAAACTTGATTATTTAAGTACATTATGGCATTATTTTAGCATCATGCATGTTTCCAAACATAAATTAATAAGACAATTGCTATAAAGAAAAAGTACTAATCATATCAAGTTTATGTCACATATTGTTAACACTGGGATATCAATCCCTAACCATCTCATCATTGTGATTCAAGAATATGGGTGTTCAAACCCTTAGATCATCAAAACACTTGTTACCAAGTAACATATTGACATCAAGTCATTTAACAACATGACCTTGATTGTAGCAATGTAGAATTTTCTCATAGCTCCTATAGCCTACCATTCTCATAGGTTACCTCTCATTAGGCAACATAGCTTATCACTATTCTTAAAGCTTTATAAAGTGCTTTCAATATATATGGCATCAAAACCCTTACCTGGCTATGCACACCTCTTTATAAAGACCTACATAATTAACACAATTGATAACATGCACATTGTATCTATATCAGCACAATATAAGTTATTTTCAAATTAAATATAGAACACCACGGCTGGTTTTTAGGGTTTCCCTATTCAATTCAATTAGGCTTATTCAACCCTAATGATTTACAAGGGCATAATGATTCCTCATTTCATAATTTAAATCATAGAGTTTCATGCTTAAAAGAATAACCCAGGATTAGGGTTTACTGTTCACATCATCTCATTTCCCTAGATTAGGGTTTACTATTCACATTACATCTCATTACCCTAGATTAGGGTTTACTATTCACATTACATCACATTACCCTAGATTAGGGTTTACTATTCACATTACATCACATTACCCTAGATTAGGGTTTACTATTCACATTACATCTCATTACCCTAGATTAGGGTTTGCTATTCACATTTAAATCACATTACCCTAGATTACGGTTAAGATTCATTAACCATCACAATTAGGGTTTCCATGATCTCACTATGAAAGATCATACCCTAAATAGATACATACATACTTATTGAATGTTTATTAACTAATTTTTATCCATTTAAAGAGTCTTCTCTCTCCTCTTTATATAAGATGATGTTTACATCATCCATGATTAGGTTAAGTCATCATGGGTTATGTCACTACTATTGTGATAATTAAGATTCACCTAATCAAAGGGCATTGATTACTCTATCCCATCAAGTGTACTTTTGTAATGTTCCCTATTGATAATAACATGCATTAATCCACTAATTTCTTAATACCTTAATCAATTTATGTATCTATGAGGTTTAGGTTAAACAACCACTACCATCTTGTCCATTAAGGTATCAAACGTTCTTGACCTTTTTAGACCTCAAACGGTCTTGCATACTCAACCCCCAAATGGTCTTGGATGGACCTTGAAACCATTTGGTTTTGTTGACCATTTGGTCTAGTTTGACTTTTGAAACCATTTGGTAAAGTGCACACTCAAGACCATTTGGTCGTGAAGACCGTTTGGTCATGAAGACCGTTTGGCCAAGTTGACTTTGAAACCGCATGGACACAATCGTTCTTGAAACCGCATGAGCACCAAATGGTTTGGGATCGTTTGGTCCCAAATGGTCTTGAGACCGTTTGGACTCAAACGGTCTTGAGACTGTTTGGATCCAAACATTCTTGAGACCGTTTGGTCCATACCATCTCAAAACCGCATGGACCAAAAAGTGTCTCAACCACTTCAATTGAGATAGAGTTTCCAATGTTGAACCCCTCAATCATTCATGCACTTGTTAGCCACTTATCAATTGAGTCGATTAGGTCAACCCTCTACTGATTTGACACTCAATTGACCCTCAATTGATCACCAATTAGGGCTTGGATCGATTGAATTAGGGTTTGGAATCGATCACCCTTCAACATGTATCAACATAAGTCTAATTGACATTGAAACCATTGAACCATCATTCAGTTTGGTCATGACCTGATCCCAAATGGTCTTGAGACCATTAGGATGACCTCCAAAGGTCTTGAGACCATTTTCTCAAGTCAACATCAAAAACTAACTCAACCTATTAAGGTTTGACTCATTGATTTGATCATTAGGTCAATAATCAATTGTACTTCAACTTGTGATCCGTAGTTGTTCAACCACTTGACCATAGTCAACCCTAGACCTCCAAACGGTCTTGGGTGACCCCCAAACGGTCTTGGGATCATTTGGATATCCTCCAAACGGTCTTGAGACCGTTTTCCCATTATTTTATCAAAAATCAAGTCATTCACTCAAGGGTTGAACCCTAGGTTTAGTCACCAAATCAGCACTTAATCATTTATCAACTTGTTATCATTGGACCCTCAATTGGTCAACCCCACTTAACCCTAGACCTCCAAATGGTCTTGGGTGATCACAAAACGGTCTTGATACCGTTTGGGTGATCCAAAAATGGTTTTGAAACCGTTTGAGCCACTCAACCCAAACTTCAACTTGATTCAATTATTGAAATCAGCAAATAACCCGATTAGGGTTTAGGTGATTGATGTGCCTTCAATTGGTGATTTACTTGGAATTAGATGATGATTTTTGGTAGGTAATTAGTCCATATTATTGATAACAGACTTCCAAATGGTCAACGCATCCAAACGGTCTTGGACCGTTTGCTCCCATGTGTTCTTGGTTGAAACTGTTTTCATTCAAACGGTTTGAAACCGTTTTCTCCCAAACGATTTGGGAAACCGTTTGTGCAAGAGGTGGAAGACCGTTTGCTAAAGAAAGATTGTGGATAAACATTGGAATTAACGTAATCATCTTCTACCTCAAGAACAGGGGCTGTTCTTCACGAAATTGCTAGCAAGAACACACCAAAGTGTCTAAAGAAGAAGAATAAGCAATTATACTAGGAGAAGAGGATGCATTTAGCAATGCTTAAGGGTTAGAATTATAAAACCCACCTTAAGATCTGATCTAGAGCTCCAAGCTTCGTAGCTTTAATGGTGGATGAAGCTCCAAAGGTTGTCCAAGGTCCGTTCTTCAAGATTTGGATGGAGAAGATGGCTAGAAAGAAGAGTTGTGTAAGGAAAACTACTAAACCAACCTTGTATTAGAGTGTCCACCATGAATTCAAGCTAGGAGATGATCCATACTTACCAACTTAGCTTGGTCATCCTCCTCTGATCCAGAGATTCCTCTTGGTCGGTGCAAAGCAAGAAGATTAGAAAAGAGACTAAGGGAAACGTTCCCTTGCTTTGAGGAAAAAGGGTGCTTATATATTTTTGGGTATTATCAAGGCAAGAAAAAGATAGTTATTTCTCTTATTTCTTAAACCCATCCACTCATGCTTGCTCCACCCTTGGCCACGTTTCTTCCTCCTTTTCACATGGAAAACCTCCCTTTTATCCAAGGTTAAAAGGAAAAGAAACCAAACACCTTATTAAGTTATACATGTATAAAAGGCCATTTGCTTAAAACTTGGTTATTTAAATATCAAGGTTATCTTTCTTACTTGATCATTCAACTAAGGCACCCCTCTCATTTTATTTGCTCTACTTGATGCCAAGAAAAATGAGTGATACTCTAGAGGGTATATTTTACATGTTGCACCCTATGTTTTGGGTAAATTGCATTTTACACCACAACTAGGTTTTAAAGCATAAGGATTGCTCTACAAGCTATATCTTAGTTCTCAAGCTTGGAGAATCCATACCACTACATCATATTCATTCTTATGATGTCTCATCATAAGAGGAACACCTTAACATGTGCAATTTTCAAGTTAACCCCTTGATTTGGGTAATTTGCACTTTAGTCCAAAATTAACAAAACATTATTGCAATATTGTTCAAACATGACTGAAATAGAAATATAAGTTCCTCAAAAGATTTAATTGCATTCCATAAGATAACCATAAGCATATAACCACATATTTAAACAAAATACCTAGGGTTAGTTCATAACCCATGTCAGGGATGTTACACTTCTAGTTCAGGCTCCTCTCTTTCTTCTCTAGAGGAAGGTGGATCGAATGGGATCCTAGCATGTTCTTCACCGAAGTGGTGGTCATCCCATTGAGGAGGCATCTTGTCTCACAGGAGGAACAGAAGCTCGGATGGAGATTAGATTTTCCTTCTTCGGTTACCCTAAAAAAACATACAGTCGAGCCAGAAAAACTGGATTCGTAAAATGAACTGTAGTAACCGTAAGTTAGCAGGGTTAAAGATTTAAGTGCAGTCAAGCTTATTGATAAGCTTGAGGCACAAGTGTATAGAGGAGTGGACTCACATTCTTAATAGTATCATTTTGCCTTGTCCCCAACAATGGTGCCAAAAAGTTGACCGTCCTAAATCACACATAAAAAAGGAGTAGATTTAGAGTAGTTGGGATTTTAAAAAGATAACCCAACTCTCAGGCCCCCAGAACGATAAATGGGGTTTGATGTAGCGATCAGGGTCGAACACAGGGACAAGTTTGGTAGTGTTAAGTGCAAAAAATCAAATTCTCTTATACTCTAGATAAAGAGGGTATTTTAAGGGGTGTTCCCTAAGGAACGATGCCACTCAAACTAAAATAAGGCAAGTAAAACAAAGATAATAAGAACAAATGAATACAAAAAAAGATGTAATAATTATATGGAAGGAAACTCAGATCGGGTTTCAATTACTAAGACGTCTCTCCAACATGCAACATCGTCTCTTTCTCTCGTATACTCCTATCAAGATTACAAGAAACCATCTATATCGTATATTCCACTCTCTCTCTCTCTCGAGATGAGGATAAATTTAAGTCTCAAGGTAGCCTCTCTCTCGAGACGACCACACGTAAACCACAAAGTGTAACATATGATTTAAAGCTTTAGCATTCCAACACTCTCGTGCATTCGTACTACTCCATAACACATGATAAAAGTGATATTACTCTCTAGAGATATCAACTATAAAACATCACAAGATGGTAACTAAGCGTACAAATGAAGCATTAAAATTGGTGTATGGAGATAATCTTGATAAGAGTATATATATTCAATAGAAAGAGACAATATACATGTTGGGAGAGCCATAGTGGCTACTCCCAGCCCAAGTTAAGGTGTTTAGCTTCTCGTACTTGCACACAACATAACGGAGTTATAGAAAGATAGATACATGAAGTCCCACGAAATGAGGAGGGAAGTACAGTGGAATGGAATGATAGATCTAGATAGAGAGAGAAGGAATGTGATACGACAGAGTACTTCTTTAGATATGGATCTAGTACATCGATGTCACAGACAATCTTCTTCTCTTGAAGAAGGAGACTTCAGTCTTGTCTCTCCTCAGCTTTTGCCTTTGGAGATCCAAGACTGGTGGATGGGATGGAATGGAATGAGTCTGGGATGCAACAACACTTTGTGGCCTTCTAGATCTGATCTATCCTCTAATCCATTAACAAGATGGGTGGGTGGCCTATTTATAGACACACTCCACTGACTTAAGCCCATATCGTAGTTGTGGTCTTCTCTCTATTCCTCCATTCATCACGGTCGAACTTGGTCGCGATCTGGATGTGTCTTCATGGGTGAGGATTGCGGTTGAGGTTGATATCTCCTCACTTGGTCATGGTCTACATGTAGCTCACAGTCTGCAAGGATCATGACCCCATTTAGATCGCGGGCTTCTTTGAGGTTCATAGTCTCTAAGGTTCATGTCCTCTGGGTTGATCAAGCCTTTTGCAATGACCACGACCTTAGCAATGATCATGGCCTCAAGTTGATCACAACCTCAAGCTAATTGCGCTCTATAGCTGATCACTGTCTGGTTTAAATGCAAAATAACCGCGAGCTTAAGGTTGTTGAAGATCTCGACCTGTGTATATGGTCCTTGTTGTATGAGTGGTTTGTGGTCAAGTTAATGATCACGACTTGGGCTATAAATGTACCTGAAAACAAAGAACATTGTGTAAGTGAAGTCTTAGGCAAAAAAATGGTAACATTTTGGGGAAAGCTAGTAAAAGATATACTAAAAGAAGTCTAAAATATATACAAAAAGTACATAAAATAAAGTGTTATGAAGTTCGTATTGTAAAAAAACCTATGTTGTCTCTATTTTGATCAAACCTCAAACATATCTAAGAAAAACTCACCCTATTGATATGTATCATGACATGTACCTTGATATGATTGCATCTTTGGACTCTTAGATCATGATGTGATAACTTGGATACAAGAGACATTTCATTGTTGACGATTATCCCTCTTTGCAAGCTCAATTTTGAATAAACATGATGGACATAGATATCACTCTATCCCTTTTATGCTCAAACTCTTGAGTTCTCATTTTAACTTCTGAATTTGACTTCTCAATTTCCAAGATATACCTTTACCTTGATCTTGAAAGGGAGGGAACATGATTATGACATTAATCTTGCAAAAAGTTGTATATGGTTTCCCTATTATAACCTTGACCTTTAATCACATGATTGAATGAAGTATGATTTGATGATTAATACTCTCCCTATTTAGATATGCTTGATGGTTCATGATTATGATCACTAATGTTCTAGATTAGGGTGGTAGTGTATGTCCCCTAAACTAGTTTACATCCCTATTATGATTGCCTCTAAATTTTCACTTTGATGATTATTTTGAGAAAGGTAACCCCTTCGACACGATTTTGATTTCTTTATCTAAGACCACACTATAGCCTCCAGGAGTCACATGAGTGTTTCCCACATTGAAGTCATCATGGCTCGACTCCTTTCCCTTATTCCGACTATCGAACAAGTCACCGATCCTGAAAGGTAGGGTTAACATATTAGTTCCTAGGAGTATTTGAATCATAGATGAGAAAATAATAGAAGCATAGACAAGAAAAGAATATCTAGAATTATATTGCCTAAAAACATACTATTTTGGACAATTAGTATCAACTCAGGCCAGGCCGATATCATATGGGCACCGGAGTCCTCGTAAACCAAGATAGTGGTGTGGGGGAAAATATTACCAGCCCCAAAACCCTAATCCATTCTAGACACCTTTGCTTCAACTTCATGTCCTAATCGTTGCCAAAAGGCTCTGATACCATGTTTTAAGGAGGCGAGATCACCTCCTTACTAAAATTTAAAGTAAGTACAAAACATCCATCTTTTTAGAAAGACAAAAGATATTGAGGGATGCATGCATAATATTCCAAGTAAATAAGCATGCACTAGATACATTATAAAATGTCAATAGCAGTGGAAGTAAAAGTACTAAGTATATTACATGTCTTTCTTTGTTCATTAAATGATTGTTCCCAAAAGAAAAATATAAGATAAAAGGATCTAGCTATAGCAACCTAGACATCCTTTCCGATAGATTGAGATATACTCGTGAGATGACTTCCTTCAATCTTGTCCTTCTCCTTGCTCAGCACCAGCACCTTGGTGGTTAGGAAATCACCCAACAAAAGGGGAAAGAAAACAAGGTATGTGTCATAAAACTAGTCTAGGATAACAAGATAAGTAAAGAAAATAAGAACAGGCTAGGGTTCATCATAAGATGAAGATAACAATAGTATGAGGCTATATTCAAAATAAACTTGCCATTAAATATTAAAAAGGATTTGCATGTAGGATAATTATGTCGACCTAACTAAGTAGGACTGAGGCACCTATCAGGCCTCTAACCTATAGGTGAGGGGAGAATGAGACATTCCCAGTCACCTACACAATTATATAGGGGAGAATATGAACATTCCCTAGGGTGATTAAATACATGCCCTCTATGGGTGGTTGTACATAAGTACCGCTACTTTAAATTATATAGAACATATTATACATTCCAGAAAAGTAGCCATGGCAAGAGTAGTCATAATATTCAATAAGCATGGTAGTGGGGTATAAGACCCAAACAAGAAGAAATTAAAATCTGATTTGAGGCACGAACAACATTAGGATTCAAGAATAGAAGATTTAGGGTTCATTTAGGCCTCATTAGGAAAATATAGGGTTTGGCTACAATTATCCCAACATAGGATGTAAGGAATTCACATACCTCTTTTACTGATATCATATACTAACTTTCATGACTTTAATTGAGTCCAAGTTCCACTTTGCCTATTTTCAATGTATAGACATGTATTAGAGTACATAGTGCACATTAATGTATAGAAACCCTAATTTCATAACTTTTTAGCAAAACTCATATTTAGATTTTGAAAATATAACCAATGAACTTATTAGGTTCTTCTGATGAAGAAAACATATTTTTGTGTTAATTTTGGAGTTATGATGATTAAGATGTAATTTTTATGGATTTTACGCATCAAATTCATTTTACAAAAACCACCCTTCCTTAAACCATGAAATCAGACCTTTATAATAATTTTATTAGATAGATATTAATTTTCCAATTCCAAAACATATTTATTTGTCAAATTTGGATAAGCGGATTAGAAGATATGAATTTTTCAATACTGACCAATAGGAAATTGCCACATTATCAAACCGATCGAGATAATTGAAGACAGAGGGAGAGGGAGAAAACACCATTTGACCCAAGATCAGATTTGAAGTTGAATAGGTAACCAAACTAGAGCTTCTAGAGAATGTAAAACAGTAAGAAACCAAAACCCTAGAAGAACATGGTAAAAAGAGATGCAGATCATCGATTTTAAACATACAAGCATGAGTTTTAAGCATGTAGTAAGAAATATATGAGTAGGGGGTTAATAAACTCTCCTTTAGGAAGGTAACAAGGTCCAAATAGTTCTGTGATTAGAAGGTCTAGTTGTTCCAAGCCATGCTCCTTTCTTGAGCAAAGATCAGCTTCTCCACTTTAGAGGTACAAACCCTAGCAAAAAAGAATGGGGATGAGATGTTTTAGGGTTCTAGGTGGAGTTTTACCATGGAAGGTCATGGTTTTGACCTGGAAGAAGGTGGGAAGAATACTAAAAGCATGAAAACTGGAAAGAAAAGGAGGAGACTAACTAGCTTTGGTCAAAATAACCAAGGAGGAGCTTAAGAAATCCTAAATAGAGAAATTTGGAACCCTAGGAGCCTTCTTCACCAAGGTAGGAACCCTCTTTTATCTTGGGATAGAAACTTGATGGCCAAACATACAAGGGACGATGATATAAGCTGGGGGAAAGAGAAGGAGAGGATTGCTTCTTGGATTGGGAGGTGGGAAGGGGTAGGCTTGTTTTTATAAAGAAGGGGGCAAGCATGAGGTGTCTATGGGACTTTCCATGTGTCCTTAGGCTAAGGCTTCATGGCCATGCAAGAGGACATCTCATAGAGAATTCTCTTATATTCAAGGTTGGTCCTAAAATCCCATGGAGGCTTCTAGGTCATTCCTACAGTCCTCCAATTAAAGAAATAATCCTATTGGTTGATAGCTTTTAAAGATAAGCTCATTTATAAAGAGGGTAATCCCTATAATGCGCTTGGAGAGTAACACCTTCAAACCAAGGTGCAACTAGGTGCCCCATTGTTCAAAATATTGATAATGGTAAGGGAATATCTAAGGATTAAAATTCTGGTGATAATTTGCAAAGAAAACCTCCCAATTGGGTAAATTGCATAAAAGTCCAGAATGTACCTAAAATTGCATAACTTGCACAAACAACATCCAAATCGAACCAAATATGAAACTTAGGCTCATTTTATGTTTTAAAATCACATAAAAAGTTTTATTAAGGTTTAGAGAACTAAATTATGGTAATTGAGCTTTCACTGAGGTATTTGTTCATAAACCCTTATATTGGTACAATTAGTGAATAAATGTTCACTAAACCACAATAAATTCTACTAATTAAACATGAACGACATAAAGGATAGAAATGAAAGGGAAACTTGGGAAAAAGGTTTACATGGAGATTACATTTAATTTTAATTATCTTACATCAACCTAGTCAACATTGTTGTTGACCGGTCCCACTTGCAATGGGGAGGAGGAGAGTGAGGGAGAGGAAGGAGGGCAATCAGGTCCAGTCAACGAGATCGGACGGTTCTTGCATTTGTCAACTCAGTTATGCAAAGCAGCTTCGGCCTTGGCAGAGCTCACACAACATCCTCACCGGAGGGCCTTGATCCTTCCCAAATCTATGCCAAAACACCGCGCAGGGATTCTACCCAACTTCATTGAGACCACTTAGTTGCAACTGCACCATTGGCTGAAGGTGTGGTGCTCCAAGTCAGGTGCTAGAAACTCTGAATCAAGGGCGGCGACTAGGGCTTCATGTGGAGAAGAAAGGAGGTAGAGAGGAGGTCGTGAGTGTGGGAGCGAGTGGAAACAAGGGAAAAACATGTGGAATGGAGAATGAATGGGGTTTATGTTGGCTAAATGGACATCTATAAAATCCCTTTGTTTTGATTATGACAAACATTTCATTCCTATTTATCTGACGAGCTACTTGAGTGTGCAGGATGACAAAACTATAAGGAAAATTCAACAAGAAGTATTTATATTTTTCATGCAAATGTAATCATTGTAAAAACTTGTACAGAAATATAATGTACAAGTACTTAGAATCGCATGTAAATCAAGCATTGGATTTTCCCTAGCTAAACACCTTAGTCATCCATTCAATAGGATCACCTATGCACACTCACACACATAATTAATGCCTAACTTGAAATCTTAAAACAGGATCTATCTCGGTCGACCAACTCCTCGACCGAGACACTCTCGGTCGACAAACTCCTCGACCGAGAAAGATCCAATGTAGCCGTTAGACACAACTGACAAGTTAGTTGGCAGTTGCAAATGAACGTTAATCTAGAGAGCCTGTCGGTCGACAAAACTTCGACCGAGTAGGTGTCTCGGTCGACCATTCCTCGACCGAGACGATCTCTGACAGAAACTGCAGAGTAAAGTAATTAGTTAAGCACTTAGAAACCCCTAGAAGTTGTCTAGAACGTCCTTAAGCATACTTAGGCCATTCCTATAAATAGGACAAGCCATAGGACACTAGAATACACTTCTTACACTTGATATACTTGAGAAAATACTTGAGCCCTCTTGTGCAATCTGTGTGAACTGAGCTTTGTGATCAATTGGCCATTTTTCCTTTAGCTCAAGCTCGTCCTATAGGCTAGATTTTCCTAACCCTAGCAATTACAAGTCCATCATATTGGCTAGGAAAATCCAAACGCTTGATCTAGGGAAATCAAGCCTTGAGCTACAAGGATAAGTTGTATTTTCTTTTATTCCTTTCTTGTTCCTGGTATTACTTGTACTCTCCTTGCTACTCCAGGTAGGAGGCTGCGGATTGGAGAGGGTGAAGCTCTTCGTGGTGAAGAGGAAGACTTTGGACTACTTCAGAAGGCTGTCTTGACGGGAAGCTACTTCAGGAGGAAGGCTACTTCAAGGGGGAGCTTGAAGTTACTTCAAAGAAGGCTGCTTCGAGGTTGGCAAGACTACTTCAAGGTGAAGGCTGTCCAAAGGGTGTTTAGAAAGTATTGTAAATTTTATGTAACATCCTTGAGAGGTAATAAAATTTAGTACTTTCAAAATCCCGGTTGGGTAAGCAACCGGGTAGTGGACTGACTCCTTAGTATTTGCTAAGGTGGAACCACTCTAAACACCTGTGTTCCTCTTCTAAATCTTTACTTTGGTTGTTTGAGTTTAAATTACTTTAAAATCATTATAAAACTCTATTCACCCCCCTCTAGAGGTTTTCAATTGGTATCAGAGCAGGGCTTCAAGGAACCTTAACACGGTCTTGAAGAAATGGGTGATGGAGTGCTCAACCACCTCAACATTGAAGGAACGCTCGTTGCTAGACCTCCGGCATTCGACGGGACAAACTATCAATACTGGAAGAGAAGGATGCAATTCTACTTCCAAGGAATCAACTGGGATCTTTGGAGAATGGTATCTACACCATACACACTCCCACAAGACGATTTTGCAGTATGGGATGCTAATACGGTAAAAATGGCCCAAATGAATGCAAAGGCAGTAAGCATTTTATATTGTTCCATTTCAGTAGGTGAATTTAATAGAGTATCAAACTGTGATACCGCATATGACATTTGGCATAGATTATCTATAACATATGAAGGTACTGTTCAAGTTAAAAACTCTAAAGTTAGTTTGCTTAAAACCAAGTTTGAACATTTTCGTATGGATCCAAACGAAACTATTAGCGAAATGTATTCAAAATTTTCTACTATTGTTAATGGTTTGAGTGCTTTAGGGAAACCTGTTCCTGAGGAAGATCAGGTATCAAAAATACTTCGATCTCTTCCTCCAAAGTACAAACCAAAGGTGACAGCTATTGCAGAAGCAAACGACCTCACTCGCCTCAAAATGGAGCAGCTCATCGGAAACTTAGAAGCTCATGAGGCAGACCTAGAAGAGGAAGAAAGAAGAGAACATGAACATCAACGTGGGCCAAAGAAAGACGTGGCTCTCAAAGCATCAAAAGCTCTCTCACAAGAGAGTGAGGAATCTAGTGAAGAAGAAGGAGAAGAAGCATTGATAGTCAATGGTAAGAAATATAGAAGGTTTAAATCTAATAAAATTTCTAGTTCTTCTTCCACTCCCAGGTGCTTCGAATGTGGAAAGAAAGGACATTTCAAAAATGAATGTCCCAAAGCTAAGAAGGGAAAGAAAAGCTCACATAAGAAGAAAGAAAAAGCTTATAAAGCGGCATGGGATGAAACGAGTGAAAGTGAAAGCGGAGAAGATAAAGTAGAATGTCTAATGGCAAGAGAAGATGAAGAATCTCAAGAGGTAAGCCTAGTTGATCTTCCTAAAGAAGAGTTAGTAGCTAGCTTACAAGAAACTCATGATAAGTATGTTGATGCCAAGAAGAAACTAAAAAGGGCTATAAAATCAAACAATGAGCTCAGTGCCAAAATAGATGGACTTTCTTCTGAAAAGAATAACATTGATCTTGAAAATGTATCTTTAAAAACATCTTTAGATGATTGCACTAGAAAGTTACTTACTTTGGAAACTAATGTTGATCTTCTATCAAAAGAAAAGACTGATTTGTTAGCTAAACTACAAGCTTTTCAAACTCAACCTATCTTGTGCAATCATTCGGACTATGACAATATTGTAAAAGAAAAGGATTCATTGCTTTCTGATTTAGACCAGGCAAGAAAAGATATACATAAGAAAATGAATGACATTGCTCAGTTGCAAAGAGAACTTTATGAGTTAAGAAGAAAAGATATTCTTGATAACATATTAAAGAGTGGTACTACCTTCAATGGAAGAAAAGGTTTGGGATATGTTCCAAAGAAAAACCAAACCAAAAAGACCCAAACTATGTTTGTACCCAAAAACACAATGGCTAGAAAGAGAAATGAAGTTGATTCTATTACTTGTCATTTCTGTTTACATCTTGGACATTACTGTTTTTCATGCCCCTACAAGACTAAGAAGTCCAACTTAGTTTGGACCCCAAGACCCCAAACTTAGAAGAATGGAATGTAGTTGAGATATGACAAAATACTTAATTTTTGCAATTTATATTGTCCTATCTCAACAAACGATGCTATGCTTATTGGTATTATTTTTTCTGCATTGCTGTACTAAAACAGAAACTTCGTCGGTCGAAGTACTGTCGACCGAGCTCTGGGTCGGTCGAAGTATTGTCAACCGACTGGATGTCTTTAACAAATCGAAAATCTTCCAGTACTCATTTCGGTCGAAAATTGGTCAACCGAAAAATTTTCTGTTCTTTTTTATTGTAATACAGTAACCTGCTCGATCGACAAATTGTCGACCGAGAATTATATCGGTCGAACAATTGTCGACCGACTGGTTTTCTGTATCAGAAATTTTATACACATATGCATTTTAAAAGTTTCTAACCTTATCGGACCATCACATGGGTACCAAAATCTAAATTCTAATGCAGGAATGGGTAGTTGATAGTGGCTGCTCCAAACATATGACCGGGAACAAGGACGCCTTTCAAACCTTTGAAGAAAAGAAAAGTGGAACGGTTACCTTTGGAGACAATGGTAAGGGAAAAATCGTTGGAATAGGTAATGCTGGAACAAATCTCGAAATTAAAAATGTTCTACTTGTTGATGGATTGCATCATAATTTAATAAGTGTGAGTCAACTATGTGATAGTGGTTATGATGTGTTATTTAACAAAACCTGCTGCAAGTTATTGATAGAAAACACTACAAATGTTGTTTATGAAGGAAATAGAGTTGGAAATCTTTATATTCTCAAACCAAACTCTATGAAATCAGTAGTAGGTAAATGCTTGCTTGCAAATGAAAATACCTTACAATTATGGCATAAAAAGCTTGGTCATGCTAGTTCACATACTAATAAAAAGTTGGTGAAATATGATCTTGTTCGTGGATTACCTGCCTTGTCTTTTGATCAAGTTGCAAATTGTGAACCCTGCACAATGGGAAAGCAAACCAAAACATCCTTTAAATCAAAACATGTGCTTAGCACCAGTAGATCCTTAGAATTAATTCATATGGACTTATTTGGACCAATGAGGACACAATCTATTGGTGGTAAACGATATTGTTTTGTTATTGTTGATGATTATAGTAGATTTACATGGGTACATTTTATTGCAACTAAAGATGATACTATTCATGTCTTTATGCAATTCTGTTCTAAGATTGAAAATCTTTTACAACATAAAATATGTACCATTAGAAGTGATCATGGTGGCGAATTTGAAAATCATACATTTGAGACCTTTTGTACATCTCAAGGGTATACTCATAATTTTTCTTCTCCACGTACCCCACAACAAAATGGTATAGTAGAACGGAAAAATCGATCCCTACAAGAAATGGCTAGGACCATGATGCTTGAACACAACACACCTAAAACCTTTTGGGCTGAAGCCGTAAACACTGCTTGTTATGTGCTTAATAGAGTAACTGTTCACTCTCATTTGAAGAAAACTCCATATGAAATACTACACTCTAAGAAACCTAGAGTTGACTACTTTCATACTTTTGGCTCAACATGCTACATCTTAAATACCAAAGATGATAGAGACAAGTTTGATTCTAAATCACACAAAGCATTCTTCTTGGGATATTCCACTTCTAGCAAAGCCTTTAGAATATATAACACTATATCTAGAAAAGTTGAGGAATCCATTCATATTTCTTTTCATGAAGAATCAAAATCTGAAAATCTAGATATCATTGATCTCACTAATCAATTTGAAAATACAACCATTTCTAATGATAGTGAGAAAATTCCTATATCCGAACCCCAAGTTGAAACACAACCTACACCTAGGCTTATCAAGGATCATCCCCAAGAACAAATTATTGGAGATCCAAATGATAAAGTCAAAACTCGGTCTTCCTTCAAAGATGTTGCAAACATGGCTTTTGTTTCTATCATTGAACCTAAGAAAATATCCGAAGCTCTTAAGGATGATTATTGGATAATAGCCATGCAAGAAGAATTAAATCAATTCACTAAAAACGATGTATGGGATTTAGTTCCTAAACCACAAGACAAAACTATCATAGGAACTAAATGGGTGTTTAGGAATAAGCTCAATGAAGCAGGAGAAGTCATAAGGAATAAAGCTCGATTAGTAGCACAAGGATATAATCAACAAGAAGGAATAGATTTTGATGAAACATATGCACCCGTCGCTAGACTTGAAGCTATTAGGATGTTACTAGCTATTGCTGCCCATAAAAACATTAAGCTATATCAAATGGATGTCAAAAGTGCATTCCTAAATGGCATCATACAAGAAGAAGTTTATGTTGCTCAACCACCTGGTTTTGAAATACCTGAAAAGGATAACCATGTTTATAAACTTAAAAAGGCACTTTATGGTCTAAAACAAGCACCCAGGAATTGGTATGAACGGCTCAAGACATATCTTTTTGACAATGGTTTTTCTATTGGAAATTCAGACTCTACTTTATTCTTCAAAACATATGCATCTGATTTTCTAGTTGTGCAAATATATGTTGATGATATTATTTTTGGAGCCTCTAATGATTCATTATGCACACAATTCAGTGACATTATGCAAAAAGAATTTGAAATGAGCCTTATGGGTGAATTAACATTCTTTCTTGGTTTTCAAATTAAGCAAACGCCTGCAGGAATTTTCATAAGCCAAGAAAAATACACTAAAGAACTTTTAAAACGCTTTGGGATGGATCAATGCAAACATGCTACTACTCCTATGGCTACGTCTATCAAAATTGATAAGGATGAAAATGGGGAACCTATTGATGATTCCTTATATAGAGCCATGATTGGTAGTTTGCTATATTTAACCGCTTCTCGACCGGACATTATGTTTTCCGTTGGTCTTTGTGCTCGATTTCAATCCCAACCTATGCAATCTCATTTTCTTGCGGTTAAACGCATTCTTCGATATCTAGCCGGCACTACTTGTTTTGGTTTATGGTATCCAAAAGGACAATCCTTGGATTTTAAAGCATATACTGATGCGGACTATGCTGGTTGTCGACTTGATCGCAAAAGTACTAGTGGTGGATGTTTCTTATTAGGAAGAGCCTTAGTATCTTGGTTTAGTAAGAAACAAAATACGGTTGCCCTATCTACAACTGAAGCTGAATATATAGCAGCCGGGTCTTGTTGTGCTCAAGTGCTTTATATGCAACAGGTTTTAAGCGATTATGGTTTTAATCTTTCATCTACACCTATTTTTTGTGATAACACAAGCGCCATAAACTTAGCACACAATCCTATTTTACACAGCCGGGCAAAACACATTGAAATCCGTCATCATTTCTTAAGGGATCACATCTCAAAGAATCATGTTACTCTTCATCATGTTGATACGGAAAATCAATTGGCTGATATCTTTACAAAACCGCTTCCATTAGATCAATTCAAAAACATTAGGAAGCAACTGCTTATTACTCCTTTGGAAGATGTTTTCTTTGATATCTGCGGTTCTTAACACAAATACTTGTTTACATTGTATCATTTTGGCTTATAAATGGACATTCTTTTTGGATTTGATAGGATATCTAATTAAGGGGGAGCTTTTATTAAAACGGTTATCTTTTTGAAATGACAAAGGGGGAGAGATATATACACCTATAACTTAGTATTTATGACAGAATCAATCAATGAGCTTCATAAATATACTCTTGGCTTTACATTGAAAATTGCTATATTCCCATATGAACTGGATTTCTTGTTCCATAATTCATTGGGAATAATTAGCACACATTTTATAAACAAGAGGAAAAGTTACAAATGGCAATCTAAAGGTATGACATTTATATGTTTTATATTTCATTTATTTATATTTTGGAAATGTTTGTCATCTTCAAAAAGGGGGAGATTGTTGGCTAAATGGACATCTATAAAATCCCTTTGTTTTGATTATGACAAACATTTCATTCCTATTTATCTGACGAGCTACTTGAGTGTGCAGGATGACAAAACTATAAGGAAAATTCAACAAGAAGTATTTATATTTTTCATGCAAATGTAATCATTGTAAAAACTTGTACAGAAATATAATGTACAAGTACTTAGAATCACATGTAAATCAAGCATTGGATTTTCCCTAGCTAAACACCTTAGTCATCCATTCAATAGGATCACCTATGCACACTCACACACATAATTAATGCCTAACTTGAAATCTTAAAACAGGATCTATCTCGGTCGACCAACTCCTCGACCGAGACACTCTCGGTCGACAAACTCCTCGACCGAGAAAGATCCAATGTAGCCGTTAGACACAACTGACAAGTTAGTTGGCAGTTGCAAATGAACGTTAATCCAGAGAGCCTGTCGGTCGACAAAACTTCGACCGAGTAGGTGTCTCGGTCGACCATTCCTCGACCGAGACGATCTCTGACAGAAACTACAGAGTAAAGTAATTAGCCATTATTAAAGCAACAACTTTGTACCTAACGGCTAGTTAAGCACTTAGAAACCCCTAGAAGTTGTCTAGAACGTCCTTAAGCATACTTAGGCCATTCCTATAAATAGGACAAGCCATAGGACACTAGAATACACTTCTTACACTTGATATACTTGAGAAAATACTTGAGCCCTCTTGTGCAATCTGTGTGAACTGAGCTTTGTGATCAATTGGCCATTTTTCCTTTAGCTCAAGCTCATCCTATAGGCTAGATTTTCCTAACCCTAGCAATTACAAGTCCATCATATTGGCTAGGAAAATCCAAATGCTTGATCTAGGGAAATCAAGCCTTGAGCTACAAGGATAAGTTGTATTTTCTTTTATTCCTTTCTTGTTCCTGGTATTACTTGTACTCTCCTTGCTACTCCAGGTAGGAGGCTGCGGATTGGAGAGGGTGAAGCTCTTCGTGGTGAAGAGGAAGACTTTGGACTACTTCAGAAGGCTGTCTTGACGGGAAGCTACTTCGGGAGGAAGGCTACTTCAAGGGGGAGCTTGAAGTTACTTCAAAGAAGGCTGCTTCGAGGTTGGCAAGACTACTTCAAGGTGAAGGCTGTCCAAAGGGTGTTTAGAAAGTATTGTAAATTTTATGTAACATCCTTGAGAGGTAATAAAATTTAGTACTTTCAAAATCCCAGTTGGGTAAGCAACCGGGTAGTGGACTGACTCCTTAGTATTTGCTAAGGTGGAACCACTCTAAACACCTGTGTTCCTCTTCTAAATCTTTACTTTGGTTGTTTGAGTTTAAATTACTTTAAAATCATTATAAAACTCTATTCACCCCCCCTCTAGAGGTTTTCAGTTTATCCTCCTAAATTTCTAGAAAAGGGGGTGAGTAGGGCTTGGATTGTTGGAGAAAAAAGAAGTCTGAGTTGTGTACAGAGGCTGAGGGAGGCCTCCAAACCGTTGGATCGCAGGTGGTGAATCTGAGGGACGTGATCCAAGGGTCCAACTCAGAGGAAATATGATCAAAAGTCCATATTGATGACATGGAAGCTCAGTATGGGGCACCCAACGTTTTGGGGTGTGCACCATCATTTTGCCCAATAAGGCTCAAAATCAAACAAAATTAGTCAAAATCAAGTGAAACCGGGATAAACTTTAAAAAGCCATAACTCAGGCTAGAGAGGTCCGATTAAGATGATTTTTGTACTGTTGGACTCGTTCTTGAAAGCTCTACATCATGTCATATATTAGGAAACAACATGATAACTTATAAGGGGTTTTATTTTGGTTATAAGAAGGTGATCCATAAAACATGAAACTTAGATCAATTGAGCTAAATAATGTCACTTATGATGAATTTAGTCATGAACATGACAAAAAGGAAGTCCACTACCATCAACTTATGGAATTGAATTATGTGAGAGGATACTTGATGAGAGAGAAAGTGTACAATATAGGAGAGTGAAAAGTCAAGTTGTCACATCCTTCCTACCTTAAAAGAAATTTGGTCCTCAAAATTCATCCATGATCATATACAAGAGTCAAAGTCCACGTATTTTTCATGCTTAGGCAACCAAAATAAGGCATCAAGACATCTCCCTTCATGGGGTGCACACATAGGTCTCCATAATTAAGGGTGTACCCATCTTGATATATGCATATCACTTGGTGTTATGTCATATTATGACACATTGACATTAGGATTTTCTAATCTTTATCCCCTACCATATTAGGGTTTTCTCCGTGTAATCATACACGCACAAGGTGTGTTACCAAAAGCTATTTTGTCAATTCCTCAAGGGAACATGTTCATCAGAAAGATCTTCGAATGAGATTATCATTGACATGTATTTCATCGTTACTCTAGATTTTTCATGCATGTTTTAATTTTTCCCATAAATTATACCAACTCTAATCAATTATGTTCATTATTTTTTTTTATCTTGAATCTAAAACTAAGCATTGTATTCATGAGCATTCAAGCAAGATCTCAGGGTAGCATCATATACAATTCATCATTTTTCATTTGGGTGTGAGATTAGGCATGTTACCCCTAATTATTTAAACTAAGATCTCTTAGCATCATCATATCAAGTTAATGATTCCAAAACTACATCTTTTATGAAAGGTATCATTTCATATCAGGTCTAGCTTATGAGAGTGACCTCTTATACATGTATCAAGTGGTATCTTAAGTGATATATTTCATGAATCAAGCATCATTTTAGGACCAACGTTATCATTAAAATCAAGGTTTTGCAAAAATCTCATTTGTCTAGAAGGAGTTCCACAAGCTCAAGCCACTCAATCTAAGACCTATCTAGGTCAAGGAAAAACATGCTAAAATCCAACATATATCCATACCAAACTCTTACCCAACATATCCCCTAGATTCCTTTACATCAAATCACAAACCTAAGTATGAGGCTCATCATGGGTATCACACATAATGTACATCATATTAAAGGTCTTGGGACATCTCCCTCAGCTATATAGAAAACATGATATATTTAATTACATCTTCCTATAGGATTAGATATTTTCATAGGAAACCAAGGGATAATTGGAACCACACACTAGGTGACTCAACTCACATACTTAAATTAGTCTAGTTAGGAACTCATCATCATGTATTTCATCGTGCACATTTTTCAACATTTCACATAATTTGAAGTTTAGGTGCTCTAACCTTCTCTCGTAGTGGGTCGACTCATATCAAGAGTTCACCCTTTTAGTATGTCCCATGCTAGAGGTCCTCCTTTGTAAGGATATTGTGGCATGTGTTGGTCTCAAACCATGTAACAAGTATTGTATCTCATCATATATAAGACTAGCACAAGCAAGCATGTCAACCCACTAGATATGTTTAGCACATCAACCAAGTCACATGTATCATACAAGGTGCTAGGTCTAGCTAGGATTCCATGGTCAAACCCATATTATATCATCAAATGTAACTTGGATCATCTTGAAACATCTCTTAGTGTCACATCATCATCATCATCTCATAATCATCATCATCATCATCATCATCATCATCATCATCATCGTCATCATCATCATCATCAACAACAACAACAACTTAAGTCATCTAGGAAACTTACTAGCCTAACCTTTGTCATGGCTTTAGAAAACTCTAGAGATTATAATTAGAATATAAACACTCTCATCTAGACTTGATGTTACATCTCCTCCTCTTAGGATACATGGACACCCACTGCCTTTTTGTGTGTGGTAAATTTGTTTACATGTACATATACTAATACTGGAAATAGGTTTTCTCCAATGTTGAAATAGGTGATGAAAACCACCATAATCCATTTGAATAAAACCAAAAACAAAATGAGTAACCACACTCATGAGGTAGTCTAGTTCCATGAAACCTAGAGAACTAGCAAGAACATGGTGTATACCTGTGTAACTACCCTAAGAACATGTCGTGAATATATGCCTAGGGTTAGGATAAGATCTTCCTTTTCTCACCCTCCTGAACCTACAGCCCATACTATAGGACAGAAGGAGGAGAAAAGAAAGGGTCCAAGGATTACCCAAGCCTATACCTAGTTCTATAACATTTAGGTTCTAACCTATAGGCTAAGTCATCTTGGTCCACAAAGGGCAACTCATTAGGTTTCTAGGTTGAGATGTAAGGTGAGTTTAGTTTGTGTTTCATGTGAGTAATGTTTGGTGTAGTTATTGTTCATGCTCTGATACCATCTGTCATGAAACCAAAATCCCAGTCCCATGAACCAAATGAATACCAAAGACATCATTTGGAAGTGTGAAATTCTTAATATACATGAACAGATAATAAGATAAAAACACCAATCATAATCTAAACATACAAAAAAATATCATAAAGCAACATTGTTTATTATAAGCTTTCCATTTCATATTCAAGAGTAAATTTTTTGAGTCTACTCATGTACACTATGGATCTAACAATAAGTACACCTAACATAGCTCAGCATGCCCATCACTTCTAGCCATCTCTGAACCTATAAAATATGTGAAACAAGGTGGGTCAAGCACACAAGGTGTCGAGTACAGGGCTAAAAGATGCATATACATAAGCTTTGCATAATTAAAAAGTTTTGTAGAAGTAAATGAACAAGAATGAACAAGTTAAGTATTTAGCAAAGTGAGAGCCCATGTTTTATATGATTTCACTGCAATTATACCATCATATAATGTATTCATAAGGCCTTTGATCAACTTCCCATTGGAAGGATCTGTAAGGATGCTCAAGATTAGCTAACCCTTTTATACAAGTGGTACCTCGAGGCTATCGCCAAGAGCTAACCTTGTATCTTCATGAGGGACCTCAATGACTAAAGTCATAGAGAAAAACCCTATTTCAACATTGTATAATGGGGTTTCTACATATTATGTTTGCAAGTTACAAAACAACAATACGACAAAAACATCAAGTACATACTAGAATACTGCATGCAATATGTGAGAAAATAATCAAGCATACATATGTATCTCATTATAAGCAAGAGAGATATAGTCATATAATTACTAAAGCTTGTACCTAATTTATATATTTCATAATTTAACTTATCAATGACCATCTAGCCACAAGTAACACCTTATTAAGAACAAGATATTATACATGCATTAGATTCCCATCATTAACCCTAACTAGCTCCACTTTTTTGGGTTTTGGCCAAATTAGGTTCCAAGTTGCTTATTCATACTTTAGAAGATCTTTAACTACTATAGAGCTAAACATGAAGGTGTGGTTCAAGTTTCAAGTCATTTTGACATTCTATTCAAATTATAAATGTATTTCAAGATTCAAGTCACTTATGTACATAACTAGGTCATAAGACTCACACTAGGGTAAACATGGTCAGGATTCATAAAGACATGAGGAACAAGCATAGATGATGGTTTAGATTAGCTAGTTACATACAAAATTAGCAATCTCAATATGGGTGGATGATCACCTAGGTCTAGCTTCATAAGGGTCATCCTTATATTCAACATTCCAACATACATAGCTTATAGATTCCACATGTGACTTAGGTGAAGCATCCACATAGAAAGTGGTCATTAAGATTAGGGAAAACCTTGATTTGAGATGGGAAGACATAAGATAAGATCCACATCTAGAAATAGAATGTAGGGGCATGATCAAGTCACATATGCCCCATAAGAGGCCAAAAGGGTACAATAGGGCCACATACATCTTATAAGCCAAAAGAGGTTGGCCTTAGACATGTAGTCAGAAAACATCATAATGTTACGAATGTTACATATCTACTAGGGTTGAGAGCATCAAAATAGGCCAAGGACCTCATTGGTTCAAAGTCCAAAACATCATCACAAAGGAGTCTCATTCATACATTGGGTGTTAGGAAACAACCATTTAAAAAGGATATTAAAGATGATATTAGAGTCATATAGAAGTGCATAACTTACTAATCTTCAAGATTTGGATGGTTTTAAATGTCCATTAGAATCAAGATTAGCAATCTAGGCAAGGTTCATAATCAAAATTCCAAAAGCAAGTTACTTTATACCATTGTAGACATTCACGAGAAATAGGGAGATCAAGACCCTCATATAGTTCAAAAGTGCATAGAGTTACTGATTAGATGAGAAAGAGGGCAAAATTGCACAAAAGGTTCAAGTTTTATCATTAGTACGTACTAGATGTAGTTAAACATAGTCAAAGATTGTATTTTTGTAAAATAGAGAAAGTGGAAGCATATTTAGTTTAAGAAACCATTTCCAAGTTGTATATCTTTTCGAAAGGATCAATTTGGTATATAATTTCATATACTTTGACCAAAGTATGGAGGAGTTATAATATCTATAAACTTTGTATTAAGAACTTAGGGAAAAAGAGCTACGCAACACCAAAATATCATTTGATTGATTTGGGCCATTCACCCACGATCTAACGGTTGTGACCTGTAACATCCCTGACCTGGGTTATGCCCCCTGGACGTTTTTCTTAAACAAGTTAATTAGATCCTTAATTTTATTTTGTGAAAAGTAATTAAAGCTCAAGAGGAACTTATGTTTCAATTTTGGTCCTGTTTGAATAATGTTGAAGCAATGTTTGCTTATTTTGGACTAAAGTGCAAATTACCCAAGTTGAGGGGTTAACTTGCAAATGTTACTTGATAAATGTTCCTTAAGTGTTTTATCATCATGAGAATGAAAATGATGCCGAGGTATGGCTTGTAGAAGCCTGAGTTCCAAGAAAGAGCTGATAAATCAATGTTTGTGCATTAAGACCTAGTTTTGGTGTAATGTGCAATTTACCCAAAACCAAAGGTTCAATATGCAAATTACCACTTGAAAATAGTCCCTAATGTTTCTTGGCATCATTTAGAGAAACAAAATGAGAGGGGCGTGTCATTTGTATCATTTTGAAGGAGAGAGAATCTTGATATTAAAATAATCTAGATTTAAGCATAATTGAAACCCTAATTCAATTAATGCAAAAATAATTATTTTAATTGAAGTGCTCTTCAACCAAAATTATCTTGGTTGAAATTTATAGGTGGGGACCTCCTTGTGCCTTTCAAAGGCAATGGAAATATCTACGTGAGTGATGAACCCACTCACATTAAGAAAAGAAAAAGAAATATCCACTAACTTTAGGATATTATTATTATAAGGATTACGGTGCTTAATTTGGTTTTCTTTAAATCATGGATAATTGAGAGGAATATGAGTCAAGGAAGATAGGCTCATAACCAAGGAAGGGAATGGGGAAAGTGGCAAGGAAATGGAGGAGATAATTCCTACTTTCTCTCTCTTAAATGAATTTTTAATAAAATGCATATATGCTCCTTTATCCATGAGTTGAAAGGGTAATTTCGAATCCACTTTCACTCTTTCTTTGCAAAAACGACCAAGGGAGCTTAGGAGAAATAGGAGGATGACCCCCAACCTGTTGGTAATCTTCTTGACCTTCTTTCACCTTAATTTCATGGTGGAAATCACAAATCAATGCTTGATTTCTTCTTTTCTTCACTCAATCTTCAACTCTAGCAAATATTTTCACTCCAAAGCTTGAGGACGAGCCTTGGGAGAGTTGAAAAAGATTCTTCCACCCTTTTTGATGTGAAGATCCAAGATTTGAACCTCATTTGAAGGCGGGTTATATAACTTGAACCCTTATTCATTGTTATTGAATTCAATTTCTCAATCAATTATGTTCAATTGCTCTTCTTGCAATTCCTTTGATTAGTTTATGCAACTACCATAATAATGGCAGTCGTTTTCAATGGACTAAGTCTTTATGATGATTACATCATCTTAGGAACACATTCCAACAAGTTTCTATTGCAAACGGTTTCAAGACCTTGGTTCAAACGGTTTCACCAAACCGTTTGGAGGTTTGAATCCCAAACCATTTGGAAGGGTTGACCGTTTGGATGGGTTGACTGTTTGAGGTCAGGATACTAGTACATGTTGGATGATGATCCAATGGATCCAATTGATTGATTCAATATATGGACAATCCTCCAATTAGAAACCCTAATCGACTTGTTGAAAGAAAACTCAATTGATCCATTCGATTTCAAGACTGATTGGACCAAACGGTCTTGAAACCATTTGGGATCAAATGGTCTTAGGACTGTTTGGAGGTCAAAGGTTGATCTTGATTGATAGTGAATATCCAATTGTGTTGATTGATGAACTTCAATAAATTAATTGATGAAGGAATTGATGATACAAACCTAATTAGTTTAGTTCACTGAAAACCCTATTTGGACATACAATTTCAAGAGGGTTTGGACCAAATGATCTTGAGACCGTTTGAGTCCAAATGGTCTTGAAACCATTTGGGGGTCAAATGGTCTTAGGACCGTTTCGACTCAAACGGTTTCAAACCATTTATAGAGTAAAGGGTCAAGATCGTTTGGTGATTCAATGTGATCATGTCAATTGAAAACTTATTGTGATGAAGGATCAATTGACCCTATAATTGTTACTGATTTATCTCAAAGATAATCACTAGGGTTGTACCTTTAAGGTACTAAGTGATTGATAACCTTAGGAGAGTTAATCCTTGAAGCTTAAATAAGCAATACTTCAATACACTATGTCAATCCTAATTGAATGTACTTAATTGAAGGGTTGGTTAACCTTATCTAACCAAGTTTGACATAGTCATCCTAGAGAGGATGTTAGAGAGAGGAATCCATACATGTATGATAATCATGTGATGGTTAAGCCTGAACATCTTCAATGTGAATAAAATATGAATTCTAGGGTATGATTCTTGATGAAGAGATCATGAAACCCTAATAAAAAAGATTGATGAACCTTAACCCTAATTTAGGGCAATGCTAGGTGAAACCATAATCTAGGGTAAGGATGTAACCCTAATCAAAGGTGATGACATGGGAAACCTTAATTATGGGAAGTTGAATATGAAATCCTAATTGGGATGAATAGTAAACCCTAATATAGGGTAATGCCATGTGAAACCCTGATGAAATGATGTGATGTGAGACCCTAATTTAGGGTGATGATGTATAATGTTGTATGAATTCTTAACCCTAATCTAGGGTGAAAGTATGTGAAACCCTAATTAAGGGTGATGCCATGTGAAACCCTAATTAAGGGTGATTCCATGTGAAACCTAATTAAGGGTGATGCCATGTGAAACCCTAATTAAGGGTGATGCCATGTGAAACCTAATTAAGAGTGATGCCATGTGAAACCCTAATATAGGGTGATAGTATGTGAAATCCTAATTTTTGGGCTATAGTGCATGAAACCCTAATCTTGGGCAATATGATGATAAACCATAACCCTAATTACTAGGTAATGGTATGAGAGAATCCCTAATGATAAAATAAGGGATAATACCATATAAAGGTGAAATATCTCAAGTAGTTGATATTAGGCAACCTTATAGTAAGCAATGCCTTAACCTGAGATGAGTCCATATCATTGAAGATAGTTGGACAATTCTTATGTGTGACCTATGCACCTTATGATAAAAGTGATAGCTTAGAGGATGAAAGTATTAATATGGGGAAATACCTTAATACAAGATAAGTTGATAAGCTCAAGTAAATTAGAAGTAATGAAGAAAATGATACATCAAGAATTGACAGATATCACGTTTAGCATTTTAGGGTTGATAAATCTTGATGCATCTCAATACAATATACTTGGATAAGAAACACATGAAGTGTGTTATGTAGTTGTTACAATAATATTGTAATGAGTTTGATATACTTTGATAAGTATAGGCTAATATATCTTGTGAAAGGGGTTCAGCCAAACTAATGAGTATGATGTAATCATACCATGGTAAGGATGAGAGACGAACTCATACCTTGTATTGATAATCCTTAAATGATATATGATGAGAGTAATAAGCATGAGTGAATACTTGTGATATCAATAGATGCTCCTAGAGGAGTGGAGCAATATATTAGGGTTGGATTGATAATATGAACATGAAACGCTAAATAATGTGAAATGGGATATGAGAAACCTTAATTTGATGTGAATAGTAAACCCTAACCATATTGAGGGAATAAAGGTGTTACTCTTGTATTATAAGATGTGCATTGGACTTATGTACCATTATGTTGTTGTTTCTTAGCAAGAGGTAATAAGATGTGTATTGGCCTTGCCTGCCAATATGTTGTTGTTGCTTAGTGAGAAGTAACAAAATATGCAGTGGCCTTGTGAGACATATGAATAAGTTGTTGCCTAGTTAAAGCTAACAAGATACTTAATGGACCTGGTGAGCCATGTGAGATGCTTGTGTGACAAGTATCATGAAATACCTTGGTCGGAGGACCTAGAGGTAATAGTCACCTAATAAGTGGTAACAGTGTTCAATATTGAACTAAGGGTTTGAACACCCAAATTTGATAAGCATGATAATGATGTTGTTAAGAGATGAGAACTTTCAAAGTGATGAGATAAGGGATTAAGATCCCATTGTATTATAAGTTTTAGTAAAGCAATTGATAAGAGTCCTACATGTTTCATTGTAGCATTTTTTATAATAATTACTGTTTGAGAACTTGACTGATGCTTAAAGAATATGATAATGTACTTAATTAATCAACTGAAATCATATCATGTAGCGCCCTGACCATAGATCCATCATCGTCAATAATTTGGTGATGGTTAAATGGGTTGCTCCGTGGCATAACACGAATATCACATATTTGTGAATATGTGGGGGTGATGGGCAAAAATATCTTTACGCCCTAATGGAGGAATTGATGGATATAAGCATTAAATATCTCAATCCTTCATTATATGTGTCGGGATGAATGTATCACGAATCTCCCAATGTTGGGATGGATGTATCAGAAATCTCCCAAAAATATTAATGTCGGATCGATATGAGATAAACATTAAATCTCTCAATTGGCGATGAGAGTGCAGTCACCGCTGTAACTCTGTAGAGAAGTTGCCAGTATACCCTGGAAAGCTATTTAGTAGTGACACAAGATGTCCTGCATGTGGTCTCGCACTAACTGAGATGTGGGAGGTCATGGGAATCCGGCTCTTCCATCGACCTTGTATGGTACTGATTTTGACTTCACAGTGATCGGTTGGAGTATGAGCGGTATACCTCATCTCCTCAAGGCATAAGTGTGATTGTAATATGTAATCAGCCATATAGCATGTTTGCTTAAGGATTGAATACCGAAATTTACTGGCTGATATCACATTTCTTTTATGCATATCTAGTTGATAGATGTTATTTATATCTCTTTACATTCCTTGCAAAGCAGATAGATGAATTACGACTCTACCATGGGTAGATGCAATGTCCTCCTTAGAAAAGAAGATTATTTTACTCTGATCATACAGTGAATTATTTGCTATTAAATATATAAAATCCCTCTGCTCAGTTGTCATTCTAATAAACTACAATAATAATGTTTCGGCGGAGAGTTATATCTCTCGTTGGGGCAATTTACAAATTGTCTCACCCCCGTGGGATCTAACATTTTTATGTGGACGCGGACAAGGAAGCAGAATCCCCACTGTAGAGAAAGGACAACATCAGCAGGGACAGCTGTGAGATCTCAGGTGGAGATACAGTCTGTCAAGTCATATAGATAGTAGTCATATGTGTCGTCTCTGTACTCTGAGGTCCTCGGAGTTAGTAGTTAGTGTTATTAATGAATCAATATGAGATTTTGGCTTGATGCCTTGAGGTTTTTATATTGCATGTGTATAGTGTTAACAGGGCAGTTAATGTTTGTAATCCTCGAGAAGAGATGGTACAAGGCATGTACTTATGAACCAGGTTGTAAATGTATTACATTGGTTCCTGATGAAAGAGTTTTCCTATGTTTGGATCTCTTTGTAAATGGTTTTAATTTTTGGTGATATTCAGTAATCTGCATGTTTTATTATTCACTTGTTATCCTAATGATAGAGGGTGTTTCATGTCCGGTCCCTAGAATCCATGTGGCTAGTTTGCTCACCCATCGATCCCACCATTTTTATGTGGCTACCCGACGTTGGCCACCACTTGCCACTGCCTTCATACCATGGGGTTAGGGTCATCCGAATGTGGCACCCAGATATTGGTCGCCTAGTCAACACTGCGTTGACTGGTCCCTCTTGCAATGAGGAGGAGGAGAGAGAGGGAGAGGAAGGAGAGCAATCATGTCCCTTCAACACAATTGGACGTTGCCTGCATTCATTGACTCATCTATGTGAAGTAGCTTCAGCTATGGAGAAGCTCACACAACAGCCTCACCAGAGGGCCTCGATCATGCCCAAAGCTGCACCAAAACACCACACAAGGACACCACACAACTTCACTAAGACCTCCTGGTTGAAAATGTGTCCTTAGATGATGGTGTGGTGCTCCATGTTGGGTGCTAGAAGCTCCAGATCAAGGGCGGTGGATAGGGTTTCATGTGGAGGAGAAAGGAGGTGGAGAGGAGGTTGTGAGTGTAGTAGCGAGTGGAAACAAGGGCAAAACCTACACAATGGAGAATGAATGGGGTTTAGCCTCCTTAATTGCTTAAAAAGGGGGTGAGCAGGGCTTGGACTTGTGGATGAAAAATATGGGTTAGGTGGTGGCAGCGCCACCACTGCCGGAGTCGTATACAAAGGTTGAGGGAGACCTTCAAACCATTGGATTGAAGGTGGCGAATCCAAGGGACATGATCCAAGGGTCCGAATAAGAGGAAATATGATCAAAAGTCCAGATTGATGGCATGACAGCCTGGGGTGGGACACCCAACTTTTGTGGGGGCGCACCATCATTCGGCCCAATAAGACTTAAAATCAAACAAAATTAGTCAAAATAAAGTGAAACTGGGCTAAACATTGAAAATCCATAACTCGGGCTAGAGAGGTCTGATTAAGATGATTTTTGTACTGTTGTTCTCGTTGTTGAGAGCTCTAAATCATGAAATATATTAGGAAACAAGATTATCATGTATAAGGGGTTTTATTTTTGGTTATAAGAAGGTGATCCATAAAGAATGAAACTTAAAGCAATTGAGCTAAATAACATCATGTATGATGAAATTAGTCATGAATGTGACAAAAAAGGAGTCCATTACCATAAACTTATGGAATTGAATTAAGTAAGATGATACTTGATAAGAGAGAAAAGGAACAATATAGGAGAGTGAAAAGTCGATTTGTTACACAAACTCTTCCATATCATGCTTCAGACCAGGACACCAGTACATATCCTTCATATTATGTTACATCTTGCTACTGCTAGGGTGCATTACATGCATCGAGGAATGGACCTCCTAAAGAACCAACTTCTGCAAATGATAAACATCTGGAACTACTATCCGGTTGTGAAAGCAAACTGTCCCATCATCTGTCTCATGAAAACCATCATACTTCTTACTACCAAACTCTACCCTGATATTCTTTATCACAATATCATTTCACTGCACATCTTTGATCTATGGCATCAACATAGGCTTCACCTATAACTTTGCTAAAAACTTTCCGAATGAGAAACCTCTAGATGTACGTTCATCTATTGAAGTGATACCAACATATCCCTCTTGTGACACACCAAAACATGTATTTATGCCTTGTCAGCAGACGATGACAAAAATGACTTCCTACTCAAGGCATCAACCACCACATTTGCCTTCCCTTGATGGTAGTCAATCGTGCAATCACAATCTTTTTTCAACTCCATCCATCTCTGCTTCCTCATATTCAACTCCTACTTTGAGAAGATATACTTTAGGTTCTTGTGGTCGCTAATGATCTGACACTTATCTCCATATAGGTAGTGTCTCCAAATCTTCAAAGAATGGACCACAATTGCAAGCTCTAGATCATTTTGTGGGTAGTTCTCTTCATTTTTCTTGAGCTTTCGTGAAGCAAAAGAAATCACATTCGTGTCCTTCACCAGAACACATCCCAATCCATTCTTCGACGCATCACAAAAGACAATGTAGCCTTTCCCTTGCTTAGTCAGAACTAACACCAGTGTAGTAGTTAATTTTGTTGACTCAAGGTCAATTAGGTCAATGTTGACTCACGTCTAAATTGACTAAACCCATGTTTTTATGATGAATAACCATTCCACATATTGGTGTCTAATGCTTCTACTTCAGTGATTTCAGATTAGGTATAGACACACTCCAATTGCCCTAACTTGCGCATCTCAAATTGGAGAAAAGACAAGTCAAAATCCATACAAGTGCACGTTTTTGTAATATGATGTAAATCCATTACAATCATGTTGTAAATCACTTGTAATGATTGTATGACTTGTAATTAAGCTTATAAAAATATAAGGAGCACTTAGATCGAATATTAGAGCACTTTAGATGCATCTTTGAAAATTGATTACAGGAACTTTGTCGGTCGAGTTTCCTTGGCTTGAAACTCGACCGATCAGTCCTTGATCAATTTTCTGGAGATTGCATCGGTCGAGTTGTGTTTACACAGAACTCAACCGATGGAGTAACTGACCAAATCGATTTTCATTGGTCGGTCGAGTTTCCCCAGGACAAACTCGACCGATGGTATGAATATCAGCTTTTTCTTTTACTCTATCGGTCGAGTTACACTTATAGAATCTCGACCGATTGCACTGTATGGAAAAGTGCTTCTAGCCGTTGTGGAGTTGCAACAAGTGAAAATAGATCCGTTGCAAGCCACAAAACGGCTAGTTTTCGTTCACAAGTGCTCCCAAAGGTTAAGAGGCATCCCCAGCTATAAATAGGACCCCTTGGGCTTCATTCCAAGGTTGAACATTTATTGCAAACTCTTTGTGAGGTTCCTATTCTATAGTTGAGTGCTTCCTACAGCCTCCTCTCTCTCTAAGCTTAATCACTTGCTACATCCATTAGAGTGAGTAGGAGATTTGTAAGAGAGCTAGTTCTACTTGTATATCTTGTGAGGCTCTCACTTCCACCACCTCCCCATCTCTCATTTGCAATCATGAAGATGAAGGTTCTCTCTCTTGTCTAAGAGAGGTGGAGAAGAACAAGGGAAGGCATCCATTGGTGAAGATCAAGGCTAAAGACTTGGAGCTAGAGTGGGTAAGCCCTTGGAGTAGGCAGAAGACTCAAGCTCAAGTGGGTAAGACCTTGTGGAAGCTTCTCCGAGTGAAGGTGAAGTCAAAGGCGGAAGATCCAAGAAAAGTGGGTAATTCATGCAAGGCCGAAGACTTGTGCAAGAGTGGGTAAGTCCTTGGAGAAGGCCGAAGACTCTTGCAATGTGGGTAAGTCCTTGGTAAGGTTGAAGACTCTTTGTATTGGATAGGTAAGTCCTTTGTTGGTCCTGTATTGTAAGTCTTATAAGTGAATATAAGAGTGCAATTGTTGGAGGTCCTAGAGGTTGACCTCTCTAGGCAAGTGGACTGACACACTTCTAGTTTGAAGTGTGGAACCACTCTAAATAGCTTGTCTTATGGGTGCATGTTCAATCTCTCTT
Source organism: Alisma plantago-aquatica (assembly GCA_963693085.1). Classification (NCBI taxonomy): domain Eukaryota; kingdom Viridiplantae; phylum Streptophyta; class Magnoliopsida; order Alismatales; family Alismataceae; genus Alisma; species Alisma plantago-aquatica. Next base: position 221,423,716 of record OY856412.1, read on the forward strand.
ATCCTTGCTATGCATGATTTAGTTGCACTCAAATTGCCTATTTAGCAACCTTATCTTGTCATATATTTTGAAGGTTTAATGAGTTTTGTTTAAGTGCTTTCAGCTCTATTCACCCCCCCCTCTAGAGCATCTAATCACCCATCTAGGATCCAACAAGTGGTATCAGAGCGGGTCTTCTTCAAGCATACTTCAACAAGTAGGAGAAGATGGGTGACTACCAAGGAGGGAGAATCAGCCTACCAATCTTTGATGGGAGCAACTTCCTATATTGGAGAAGAAGGCTTCAGTTCTACATCCAAGGATCAAGTCTTGAGATGTGGCAAATGGTGAATAGCCCATACATGCAACCAAAGACAAAGATTGAAGAATGGGATGAAGCCGCCTTGATGAAAGCAACCTTGAATGCTAGAGCCATGCATATCCTATATGCCTCCATGACTCCCATCGAGTTCAACCAGATTTCTTCTTGTGAGATGGCCTATGAGGTATGGAGAAAGCTTTGCATCACTTATGAAGGGACATATCAAGTGAAGGAAAGTAAAGTCTACATGCTCAAAGGGCTGCTTGAGAACTTCAAGATGGGAAAGGAGGAGAGCATAGACAACATGTACTCAAGGCTCAACACCATCTTGAATGGTCTTGCTGTTCTAGGACATCCTATGTCTAGTGGAGAGATCAACTCAAAGATCCTTAGAACTCTCCCCAAGAGGTGGGAATCCAAGGTGACTTCTATTGAAGAAGCAAGGTCTCTTAGGGATATTCCTATTGAAGAGCTCATTGGAAATCTACAAGCACATGAAGCTACACTTGACAAGAGGGAGGAAGTAGAAAGACAAGAGAAAAAGAGCTTAAGAGAATGAAGAAGGCTGAAATAAAGGCTCAAATTGAAGCTATCATGGAACAAGTCTCTCCATCCTCTCAAGCTAAAGAAGATGCCATGTACTCCAAGGGTAAACCCTACAAAGGCAGGTCCTCCTCCATCCGGTGCTTCACATGTGGAAAGAAGGGTCACTACAAGGAAGATTGCCCACAAGGCAAAAAGACCCATCTTCACAAGTAGAAATGCCAATCAAGCTCAAGTGGCTCCTCAAACTCAAGCTCAAGTGAAGATTAATGTGAAGGATCAAGCTCAAGATCTAGTGATGAAGGAGAATGCCATTTTGCCCTTATAGCTTCAACAAGTGAAGACTCAAGTGAGGTAAATCTAGACTCTTTAGATAAAGAATCTTTAATTGCTATTATTCATGATATTTGTGCCTCTTATAAGTCTTCTAAAAAGAAAAAGAAAAAGCTTGCTAAAATTGTTGATAATTTGCATATAGAACTAGATGATCTTGAATATGCTAATTCTTGCTTGCTTATTGATAAAAATGATTGTCTTAGCCAAGTAGACTCTATTAAACTAGAAAATGCTAGCTTACTTGATAATATTAAATTTCTAGAAGCTCAACCTCTCATGCCTTGTTACGACCCACCTCTCAGTAACCCCCAATTAAGGGAGACCAAGAGGATAAAGCCGCACCCATTAATTCTGGATCAAAGGTTCGACATATAACCGTAAACAATTATTAAATTCTAACAGACTATACTGAGAAATGGTAATAAAAATTTTCTTTACATACCTTGAAAAGTTGGGAACTATCTTCTAACCACAAGTTAACTAATCTATCTAATTCCTCCTTGTTCTTTAAATCTTGAATTCACAATATGTCGCTTTACTGTTTGTACTTTTAAGGATTTTACCTAAAACGCCGACAAACAAAACAACGATCAGCCGAAGCTGGTATGTGGTGGAGACAGTTATTGTTCAACCAGGTTAACAAAATAATCATTCAATTAATTATTTAACAAACAAGATTACGTTTTAAACTGTATAACTCAGTCCATACATATTCTCAAACTCCGGGTTGTCCCTGTAGTGGACATGGATATTACCTCTATTTTAGGTAATAGAGTCACATGGCACTATCCGAGGATAGCCCAATATCTAACTCATTATGACTTGATGGTCCTACCTCCATGGTAGCCATGTACTAAGTCAACCATTGACCTGATGGACCTACCCAATGGGTAGCCATGTACTAGGTCATCCATAGACCTGATGGACCTACCCAATAGGTAGCCATGTACTAGGTCTTTCTCTAACCTGATGACCTACCCATAGGCAGCCATGTACTAGGTTAGCTATTGTGCCACAGAGAGAACCAGGATCTGAGTTTATAGGTATACACATTAACTGATAGTCATAGTCACATTATATTTGCAATATGAACATCCAAGCAGTTTAGTTGCATTCAAAGCGATAAAACATTCGGGAAACATCGGGAAACATAAGCGGTTAACCATAAGTAACCACATACCTTTAAATGCAGATTTCAAGATAGAAAGAGAAACCCAATCAACAAGCAAAACCTGAAATAAAAGGACAATTTTCCTTTTATTAATGGTCATCTAATTTTTCATCATATTACTTAGGGTTTCAGTTCCTATTTTAGGGTTCCTCTAGAAATTAGGGTTTTCACTTCTTCTTTCCTTATTATCATCCATAATTTATTAAACTACATAAACCCTTAATTTCTCAGTAAATTTCCTTCTATTAGCATCTAATTATCTTATTCCGCAAAATCATGCTTTTTATCTCCTTTTATCCCAAATTAGGGTTTCCATGCAAACTAACCTTCTTTTAAACATTATAATTCCAAGTTAAGAATTTTTGCAATCAAATAGTAAATTAAACCACCATTATCATTATCAGAGTCAAACTTAGCAATTTGACCTTTTGGATTACCAAATTACACTCTAATCATGCAATTAGGGTTTCTCTTCAATATTTAATACACTTTATTAGCCAAATAAAGCACTTTTGCAAAACGAAGTGGAATTAGGTTCTAGAATTATTTTTATCATATTCCTTGCATTTTTCTATACAACTTTCATATATAACATTTTTCTCATTAGCTAATCCTAGCAATTTCTATTATTTTTGCAAGAAAAGTCCTTTTTCTGATTATTCGTTAGAGAGGGGAATTTTACCAAAATTCGTAGCCATTCGATCGGTGCACCCTTTGATCCGCGTCTTGATCCGATGCCCAGCATTGCGTGTGCCGCCACTTAGGCCTCACTTAAGTGTCGTGAAGCCCCGACCGTCAGATCCATGAGCCCACGGTGGTCTTTTGATCTAACCGTCTTCTCCCAACTTTGACCCGATCGTCCGATCACGATCGAACGGCCGCTGCTCTTCGTCTCCTTCCTCTTCTTCTTAACACAGATGCGTGGCGGAGGCTTACCGGAGCTAGGACAATCGGACGAAGGAGTGGGTAAGGTCACTCGAGAGAAGGCCGGTTGAGATCGTTAGGTTGCGAGGAATCGAGGTGTGCCTTTATATAGGCACTGGGAAGTCCCAATTAGGGTTCCCAAACTCGACCGTCATCCTAGTTCTAGCCCGATTCGGCGTTTCTAGAACACACCCCGAAAGCCGGCAAAACCTAGGTCTAGATTGTTCGCCATGGTCTTCCGGACTCAATGGGACATCTATCTCAAGTGCACATGCACTGAATTGATCGGGAAAGCGAGGGGAAAAACCCCTGTCGGTGCTATAGTCCGAGTCCCTCTGGGACTTTGGACGATGACCGCGATCTGCTGGATTAAGATCCAACGGTCAGCGTCGTCTGCGCTTAAACCAAAAGGAAAATTAATTCCTAAATATACAGGGAAAATGCTATTTCGATGATAACTTGAAAATTCAATAACTCTCAATCCTTAACTCCGTTTTATCTCAAATTTTGAGGAAAATGCATTTATACTTTTATATTTCCCTATGCAAAAATTGGAGTCATTATCTAAAGGAAACGAGCCCTTTACTTCATTTTCAAGTTATCCCTTATTTAATTGTATTTTCCACATATTCCTTATTTCTTTTTCCTTTATCTAATTATCCTGAGTTCCTTGAATCCCAAGGAACCCTTTTAACTCGAAATCTTATTTTGGGAAAATATCTTTTAGCCTTAATATCATATCTTTTTATTTTCCTCATATATTCCTTTATTAAATGAAATTCCTTTTTCATTTCGTTTTGTTTTTCTTTTAATCCTTTAATTGGGCTCAATGGCCACAAAGGCCCAATAAGAAAACATACAAGCTATCAAACACACAATCCATTCAATCCATTCAAACAATTCATCACACCAACCATGGATTTCATTTATTTTTAAAAAAGAACATTTATAATTTCATTACATATTTTGGAAAAATCGAGGTTATAACATCCTCCCCTCCTTATAGGAATTTTACCCTCAAAATTCATCAATCAAGCAAACAAATCAGGATATGCTTTTTCCATGTCCATCTTCAGCTCCCATGTGGCCTCATCCTCTCCATGGTGTTTCCAAAGAACCTTTACCATCTCTATATTCTTATTTCTGAGCTCTTTTACCTTAGTATCTATAATACGCACAGGTAACTCAGGATAAGACAGCTTTCCTTGAAGCTCAATAGGTTCAATGCTTAACACATGGCTCGGGTCTTGCACATATCACTTCAGATTGGACACGTGAAACACATCATGCATCATACTATATTGAGGAGGTAACGCCAATCGATAAGCTACCTCACCAATCCGTTCTAAAACCTCAAACGGACCCACATATCAGGGACTCAACTTTCCTCTATTTTTAGCTATAGCTCGGAGCGGTCGGATTTTCAAAAAAACATGCTCTCCCACAGTGAAATGCACATCAGTCCTCTTCGCATCAGCATACGACCTTTGTCGATCCTGGGCTCTCTTTAGCCTTTGCCTGATCAACGCGACTTTATCAGCATACACTTGGAGTTCATCTGACCTCAACAAGGTCCTCTCACCAACATCATCCCAGTGAAGTGGTGACCGACATGGTCTCCCGTATAGAGCTTCATATGGAGGCATCCCGATACTGGCTTGGTAACTATTGTTGTATGTAAACACTGCTAGAGGTAAGTACTGCTCCCATGACCCACCCCAATCGAGCACACAAGCTCTCAAAAGATCCTCTAAAGTCTGGATTGTCCTTTCTGACTGTCCATCCGTCTAGGGGTGATAAGTCGTACTGAACTTTAACCTCGTACCAAGTTCATCTTGAACTTGCTTCCACAGTTTGGAAGTAAACTTTGGATCTCTATCAGATATGATGGAACTGGGTACGCCATGCAAACGCACTATCTCTCGAATGTACAACTCAGCTAAGTCTATCACTTTGGCAGTGGTTTTCAGTGCAAGGAAATGTGCTGACTTGGTAAGGCGATCCACCACAACCCATATTGCATCATGACCTCTCTTGGTCCGGGGTAAACCCACCACAAAATCCATGGTGATCTGATCCCATTTCCATTCCGGTTTCTCTATAGACTATAAAAGCCCACCGGGTCATTGATGTTCAGCCTTCACCATCTGGCACGTAAGACAACTGGCCACATAAGCTGCAATGTCTCTCTTCATCCCTGACCACTAGAAAAACCTCTACATGTCCTTAAACATCTTAGTAGTCCCTAGGTGTACAGTATACTTAGAACCATGAGCTTCTTTTAAGATACGTTCCTTCAGTGGTGAGTCTTCAGGAATCCATATATGATTCTCGAATCTGATCCCTCCATCTACTCCCAAAGAAAGGCATGTCTGAGGCTTCTTCATCAAGCCTCTCATCTTGCCAAGCTTACTACTGACCATTTGTGCTGCCACAATTTCACTCAACAAATCAGACTGTATCTGAATGTTGGCCAATCGAACTCGATCACCTAATGGTTGGGGAGACCATTTCACCAACTCTTCTAGGCTCTTCCACTGACTAGACAGAACAACTGCACACCGAAGCTGTTTCCGACTCAACACATCTGCCACAACATTTGCCTTTCTGGGATGATAGGCAATGGTGAAGTCGTAATCCTTCATGTATTCCATCCATCTTCGTTGTCGTAGGTTTAAGTCTTTCTGTGTCAGAAGGTACTTCAAACTCTTATGGTCAGTGAAGATCTCAAAAGTAGCACCATACAGGTAATGCCGCCAAATCTTCAAGGCATGAATGATAGCAGCCAACTCTAGGTCATGTGTCGGGTAATTCACCTCATTAGGCTTGAGTTGCCGGGAAGCATAAGCAACCACATGTCGATTCTGCTCCAAAACACAGCCAAGACCCATTTTAGATGCATCGGTGAAGATCATGAAACCCTCATTGCCTGATGGTAGAGTCAAAACTGGTGTAGTGGTCAACTTTTCCTTTAGTTCATGGAAACGAGTCTCACAAACATCAGACCACACAAACTTCACATCCTTCCAGGTCAACATGGTCAAGGGCAAGGCAGTCTTTGAGAAATTTGAAATGAAACGTCGATAATATCCTGCTAACCCCAAGAAGCTTCGGATCTCGGAGGGGTTCTTCAGTGTAGGCCAGTCTCGAACTGTTGCCACCTTGGCTGGATCCACGGCGATAGTTCCTCCTGAGATGATATGTCCAAGGAACATGACTCGGTCTATCCAAAACTCACATTTTGAGAATTTCCCATAGAACTTCTGCTTTCTCAGTATATCAAGGACTTTACTTAGGTGATCACGGTGTTGCTCTAAGTCATTGGAGTATACCAAGATGTCATCTATGAACACTATGACAAACGAGTCAAGGAAGGGTTGGAACACACTATTCATAAGGTTCATGAACACACTGGGTGCATTGGACAACCCAAAAGGCATAACCACAAACTCATAATGGCCATACCGTATTCGAAAAGCTATTTTTGGAATGTCCTCACTCTTGACTCTCAACTGGTGGTTACCTGATCTTAAGTCAATCTTGGAAAAGACTCGAGCAGACTTCAACTGGTCAAACATGTCATCTATTCGGGGTAAAGGGTATTTGTTCTTAATGGTAGCTTGGTTAATCATCCGGTAGTCTATGCACATACGGAGCGAGCCATCCTTTTTCTTTACAAATAGGACTGGAGCTCCCCATGGTGATGTGCTAGGCCGGATAAAACCCTTGTCTAGCAATTCCTGCAATTGTTTCTTCAACTCGAGCAACTCTGCAGGGGCCATTCTATAAGGTGCACATGAAATAGGGCTTGTTCCTGGAGCTAGCTCTATGGAAAAATCCACCTCTCTTTTGGGAGGAATCCCAGGGAGATCGTCTGGAAAAACATCAGCATAGCTCTTTACTACCTCTATTTCCTCTAAGGGTTGCACCTTGAGTTCAGGCTCGGTAACAACTGCTAGGAAAGCTTGACAACCTTTACTCATCATTCTTTCTGCCTTCAGGGATGACACATACAAACTAGTGGTGGCGTCTTTCCTACCTCTAATGACAAAGGGTGGGTGGCCTGGTTCCCTAATGATCACTTTCTTTTCCCTACAGTTGATTTGGGCCCTATAAGAATAAAGCCAATCTATTCCAATGATCACATCAAAATCATTCATGTCAAGTAGGATAAAGTATGTAGGAAACTCATGATCTCGATATTTCACAGGTATCACCGGAGTTTTCAAAAGAGAGGTAAAGATTCGACCACTTGGGGTTGTAACATCTAAGACATATCCTTAATCCTTGATATCCAAACAAAGCATGGTTGCAAGATTCCTCAAAATGAAAGTATTAGTAGAACCAGAATCAAATAATGCTTTTACATTATGTCCCATGACTTCAAGCATGCCTACATTATTGTTCACCATACATTAGACTATCACATTCTTAACTTCCAAAACATAAAGCAAACTCTATGGGTTATTACCCTCAATCAACCGATTTGCATTTGCTTGAGATTCTTCATTGTCGATGGCGAACACTCGAGCTTGCCTTCTTTCTCCAGCAGGTGGGGCCACAACTACTGGTGGAGCTGCTACTGGTGGGGCTGCCACTGGAGCTGGTCCCTTTGGTGCTGGTAGGGGACAAGCAGACAGGATATGCCCCTCTTGCTGACAACGAAAGCAGACCTTCTTCTTGTGGCGACACTCACCAGGACGCCATTTTCCACAAGAGTGGCATCGCGGTCAGTTGTGTTTTGGATGGGGTCTTCCTCTTCCTTCATGTCTTCCCTTGGCTTGATGTTGACCTGGGCCCTTCTTATGATGATTCTTCTGTCCTCGGGTTCCTTCAGTGAAACCCAAATACCCATTGGGTGGTAGTTGTGCAGGCATCACGGTTCTTTCCATGTCTAAGGCAGTGTTGTATGCTTCTGTGAAGGTTTTGGGTTTTCTTGCCATCACATGAGGCCTGATGGTAGGGTGAAGATGCTCTATGAAGTGATCCACCCTCCTTTCCTCATCCATTTTTTACCCAAAACGTTCCAAGATCCGAAACTTGCGCCCAAAGTCTGCCACAGAGGAATTTCCTTGAGTCATATTAGTGAATTCCCTCTCTTTTTCTTTCTTAGCTGCAACGGGGGCGAATCTGGAAGTGAAGATGGTTTTGAAATCATCCCATGCCATTGGTTCCTCAGTCAGATCTCGGCCTGTGATGTGAGTCTCCCACCATATCTTAGTTGCTCCTTCCAGATGGTGAGCAACAAAGAGGACCTTCTTGCTTGGCTGCCCTTCAAGCATGCGGAAACCATTCTCTATTGCAAGTATCCCGACTTCTTCTTTATCAACCACTTCCGTCTTATCCTCTCCCCAAAACTTTTCTATGTTCAGCTTGACAAAGTCTAGGATGGTGGCTCCCACACGTGGACGAATAGGGTGTGATTCACCATTCTCAGCTCTAGCTATGTCTCGAAGGGCCAAAGCACTAATAGCTTCTGTCAACTTCCTCTGTTTCTCTAACCACAAGGTATCAGGGGTATGGATCATCATGGTGGGTTCTGAATCATTGACTGGGTCCTCATCCATTTGGGCTTCTTCCTCATACACATGTTGCTCTTCATATCCTTGATCTTCTTCTTGGTTCAGGTTACTAAATGGTACCGGGTCAGGGTTAGGGACTTCGTGAGTGACTTCTTCAGGCCTCTTCCTCTTCTTATAGGATCCACCCTCATGGTTTCTATTCCTCTTTTCAGAAGACTCCTTTACTTTACGGGGAGGCCAAACACTCCTAGCCGGTTTTCCGGAGCCCTCGGGAATAGCCACAGTCTTGGTTCTTGCCTTCTACATAAGCATAACAAGCAAACCTTTAGTTTATCATTTAAACTAGTTGTACTTATGTTCAATGATATCTCATTACATATCTTTTATTAATTTTCTGGAGGATTCTTAAACCCTTAACTTATTTGCCCATACCACATGAGTGTGGAGGAGAGAGAGAATCCTACTCTTAAAGCCTTAGTAGAATATGTGATGAGAGGGGATGAATAAGATGAGAGAGTCCTAAAGGTATCTTATTTCAATTCATACCCTAAGACTTTGCCCAGGCGGTCACACGGGTCCGGGAGTCCTCGTATTCCGACTAGCGGTGCGGAGGAAAATCTTGCCAGCCCCCGGTCATGATCCCTTTCTAGACACCTCCGTCTTTTAGATACTCCTCTAATAACTCCCTTGGGTTCTATGGAGTTTGTAAAATTTAATAATTACCAATGGTTACATGAAGAACCCAGGCTCTGATACCAAATGTTACGACCCACCTCTCAGTAACCCCCAATTAAGGGAGACCAAGAGGATAAAGCCACACCCATTAATTCCGGATCAAAGGTTCGACATATAACCATAAACAATTATTAAATTCTAACAGACTATACTGAGAAATGGTAATAAAAATTTTCTTTACATACCTTGAAAAGTTGGGAACTATCTTCTAACCACAAGTTAACTAATCCATCTAATTCCTCCTTGTTCTTTAAATCTTGAATTCACAATATGTCGCTTTACTGTTTGTACTTTTGAGGATTTTACCTAAAACTCCGACAAACAAAACAACGATCAGCCGAAGCTGGTATGTGGGGGAGACAATTATTGTTCAACTAGGTTAACAACATAATCATTCAATTAATTATTTAACAAACAAGATTACATTTTAAACCGTATAACTCAATCCATACATATTCTCAAACTCTGGGTTGTCCCTGCAGTGGACATGGATATCACCTCTCTTTTAGGTAATAGAGTCGCATGGCACTATCCGAGGATAGCCCAATATCTAACTCATTATGACTGGATGGTCCTACCTCCATGGTAGCCATGTACTAAGTCAACCATTGACCTGATGGACCTACCCAATGGGTAGCCATGTACTAGGTCATCCATAGACCTGATGGACCTACCCAATAGGTAGCCATGTACTAGGTCTTTCTCTAACCTGATGACCTACCCATAGGCAGCCATGTACTAGGTTAGCTATTGTGCCACAAAGAGAACCAGGATCTGAGTTTATAGGTATACACATTAAGTGATAGTCATAGTCACATTATATTTGCAATATGAACATCCAAGCAGTTTAGTTGCATTCAAAGCGATAAAACGTTCGGGAAACATCGGGAAACATAAGTGGTTAACCATAAGTAACCACATACCTTTAAATGCAGATTTCAAGATAGAAAGAGAAACCCAATCAACAAGCAAAACCTGAAATAAAAGGACAATTTTCCTTTTATTAATGGTCATCTAATTTTTCATCATATTACTTAGGGTTTCAGTTCCTATTTTAGGGTTCCTCTAGAAATTAGGGTTTTCACTTCTTATTTCCTTATTATCATCCATAATTTATTAAACTACATAAACCCTTAATTTCTCAGTAAATTTCCTTCTATTAGCATCTAATTATCTTATTCCGCAAAAACATGCTTTTTATCTCCTTTTATCCCAAATTAGGGTTTCCATGCAAACTAACCTTCTTTTAAACATTATAATTCCAAGTTAAGCATTTTTGCAATCAAATAGTAAATTAAACCACCATTATCATTATCAGAGTCAAACTTAGAAATTTGACCTATTGGATTACCAAATTACACTCTAATCATGCAATTAGGGTTTCTCATCAATATTTAATACACTTTATTAGCCAAATAAAGCACTTTTTCAAAACTAAGTGGAATTAGGTTCTAGAATTATTTTTATCGTATTCCTTGCATTTTTCTATATAACTTTCATATATAACATTTTCTCATTAGCTAATCCTAGCAATTTCTATTATTTTTGCAAGAAAAGTCCTTTTTCTGATTATTTTCTCATTAGCTAATCTTTCTGTTCGATCGGTGCGCCCTTTGATCCGCGCCTTGATCCGACGCCCAACATTGTGTGTGCCTCCACTCAGGCCTCACTTAAGCACCGTGAAGCCCTGACCGTCAGATCCACGAGCCCACAGTGGTCTTTAGATCTAACTGTCTTCGCCCAACTTTGACCCGATCGTCCGATCACGATCGAACGACCACTGCTCTTCGTCTCCTTCCTCTTCTTCTTAACACAGATGCGCGGCGGCACCGCGGCAGAGGCTTGCCGGAGCTAGGACAATCGGATGAAGGAGTGGGTAAGGGAACTCGAGAGAAGGTCGGTTGAGGTCGTTAGGTTGCGAGGAACCGAGGGGTGCCTTTATATAGGCACTGGGAAGTCCCAATTAGGGTTCCCAAACTCGACCGTCATCCTAGTTCTAGCCCGATTGGGCGTTTTTAGAACACACCCCGAAAGCCAGCAAAACCTAGGTCTAGATTGTTCGCCATGGTCTTCCGGACTCAATGGGACATCTATCTCAAGTGCACATGCACTGAATTGATCGGGAAAGTGAAGGGAAAAACCCCCTGTCGGCGCTACAGTCTGAGTCCCTCTGGGACTCTGGACGATGACCGCGATTTGCTGGATTAAGATCCAACGGTCAGCGTCGTCTGCGCTTAAACAAAAAGGAAAATTAATTCCTAAATATGCAGGGAAAATGCTATTTCGATGATAACTTGAAAATTAAATAACTCTCAATCCTTAACTCCATTTTATCTCAAATTTTGAGGAAAACGCGTTTATATTTTTATCTTTCCTTGTGCAACAATTGGAGTCATTATCTAATGGAAACGAGCCCTTTACTTCAATTTCAAGTTATCCCTTATTTAATTTTATTTTCCACATATTCCTTATTTCTTTTGCCTTTATCTAATTATCCAGAGTTCCTTGAATCCCAAGGAACCCTTTTAACTCGAAATCTTATTTTGGGAAAATATCTTTTAGCCTTAATATCATATCTTTTTATTTTCCTCATGTATTCCTTTATTAAATGAAATTCTTTTTTCATTTCTTTTTGTTTTTCTTTTAATCCTTTAATTGGGCTCAATGGCCACAAAGGCCCAATAAGAAAAAATACACGCTATCAAACACACAATCCATTCAACCATTCAAACAATTCATCACACCAACCATGGATTTCATTTATTTTTAAAAAAGAACATTTATAATTTCATTACATATTTTGGAAAAATCGAGGTTATAACATGCCTAGTTCTAATGAAGAGCATACATTAATTATTGATTCTCTCATGCATGACATTGATGTTCTTAAATCTGAAAACAAGGACAAAGATTTTGTTTTGCATGAATTAGAAATAGAAAATGCCTCCTTGCTTTCTAAAATCAATGGGCATGAATCTTGTTCTAGATCTACAAATAGAGAGAATGATGTTGCTGCTCTTCATATTGATAGAGATTCTTATTCAACTAAATCTTTTTGCTTAGAAAATGATCTTTTGCATGCTAGAGATAATATCAATAATTTGTCTTCTACTATTGCTTCTCTTAAGCATGATAATGATAGTTTGAGATCATCTTTGCAAAGATTCTTAGTTGGTAAAAAGAGTCTTAATGACATCCTACACCACACTACTAAACAAATTGGTAGACATGGTTTAGGGTCTGATAGTAGTCAAGGGAACAACAAAGATAAAGGACCTCCATTATTCCATGGAGAATCCTCTAGTTCCAAGACTATGGGCACATGCAAATATTGCAATGAATTTGGTCATTATTCTAATTGTTGTCCGTTTAAGAAAGCACCCAAGAGCAATAGAACTTGGGTTGCTAAACTAATCCCTCCGGACCCAAAAACATGATTGGGGACCATTTCATCTTTCTTCTTGTAGGTACATGCAAATGGATTGACTTGAGATATTGAATTGAAAATTGACTTGTCAATCCACATAAAAGAAGAAAGGTGAGATGTGTAGAGGGTGACAACAAGTGGAAAAGCAATGGTAAGCACAAAGGTAATGTTTCTCTTGTTTATAACCTTTTCTAAGTTGTTTTTGTCTAGTTAGTGTGCACTATACATATGGTTTTTGAGTCAAAAGTGGCATTTTGTGATTCTCTTCACACTCTTGCTCAAAAACTGTTTCTAATGCTTCTATAGTGCATTACTAACTTTCTTAGACATGTTTGGATATGGTTTGTATTTTTAGCATGCCTTTAAATATGTTTTTATGAAATATATGTGCTCTTTGACAGCTGGTCTGTCAGTCGAGTTTTCCCTAGTGAAACTCGACCGATGGGCACCAATGGGTGTTGCCAACAGCTGTCATCGGTCGAGTTGATAATGCACAAAACTCGACCGATAACACTGTGCACAGAATACACAGTTGGCTTATTGAATGAGAATTCCCCTCTCAACTAGATTTTCTCAACCAATAGCCTTATTCTTTGGCACTCTCTTTTGGTATCTTTATATATGCATATTGCCATGTTCTAAATTGCCTATCTTGCATACAACTCTATCTCTCTAATTGCTCTAAATTGGTATATCTATATCTTGCAATTACTTGCTTTGAGTTGTCTTGCAAGTTTTGAAAATGATCTCTTTGGATTTCTTGGTTGTGTCTAAAATCGCTTCCGTTGTACTCTAACTTGCTACATCTCTATAGGTGTATATCTTGTTTTGATACAACCTTGAGGTTCATAGGGGTAATCATCTTATGGTAAGGATGCATATCTAGTGAGTTATATCCTTTCATGCTTCTAAAATTGCATATCTCTCTGTTTGGATATATCTCTACATCTACTCATAGCTTGCTCTTTAACTTGTGTATCTTTTGGTATCTCTTTCTATGATCTAGATCCTACTAGTAGTCCTAACTTGTGATATCATCTACTAGTAGTTCATATACATGTAGTTCTAACCCTATTTATTATTGGCATCTTTGCTCATCTATATGCTGTGCTTATATCTTATTTCATACATGCTCAAGATTGTTCCTTAAATTGCATATCTACTATCTTGAGTTGCTTGCATAACATTGTGATGCAGGGTACATGATATGTGGAAATTGGAGTATGTTTGGATTTTATGCAGCTTTTTCTCCAGTTTCAGTTTTTGGTGCAAGACTAGTGTTTTTCATGCAGAAACAACCTTCTAAGCAAGACCCATTGCTATGCAATGAGCTCTGATGGTTTTTGGTCAAATTCCGTCATCTTGAGGGTCAAAATTGCAATTTATTTATTTTTTCTACAGCACTTTATCTTGCATCTTGGGTTGTTCAAGTATATAATTCAACTTGATTTTCTTTCTATGCTTGGACAAGACCCTATCTGTGCTCTTCTACTCTCCTTATATATATTTGTGTTATCTCCTTTCTCTTTAACAAGTGATGTTTCTTATTTTCTTCATAACCCCACTTTTTGAAATGACAAAGGGGGAGAAAGGTATGTCTTCTTTTAAAATAGGAAGAAGGCATGTCTTACATGAAGAGGAGAAGCATGTCCATGTAAGGGGGACAAGGTAAAGGGGAGAATACATATATGTGTAGAACATATATGAGTAGAAGACATAGTATTCTATAAATGTTATGAAAGCTAACCATGCAAGAGAAATAACATCAATTGAGGGGGAGTATGAGAACTCCATGTGCATCAATTGAGGGGGAGAATATGAACTCGATTCTATTGAAACCCCTAGGTTTCTCTGAAGGTATGATTTTACTTGAAAGCTTTCAATACATTTATGGAATGGTTTGTCACCTTCAAAAAGGGGGAGATTGTTGACTCAAGGTCAATTAGGTCAATGTTGACTCACGTCTAAATTGACTAAACCCATGTTTTGATGATGACTAACCATTCCACATATTGTTGTCTAATGCTTCTACTTGAGTGATTTTAGATTAGGTATAGACACACTCCAATTGCCCTAACTTTTTTTTGATATCACCATGCTTCGTTTACTAATTAGAACAAAATTGTCTTACAAAGAAATCAGGAATGTTGTCCCAACCATATGTTTTGCTTAACTCTCCACATAGGGCTAGTTGAGCTGGATTATGGGCCAAGACATTTAGATCCCTCTTAACATGCGAGAAATAAATATGCGTAAACGAAGCAGATAAAGCTAAAATATCAGCAATGAATAGACCAAGATGGTCCCTTCTTTTTCTGCCATTGTTAATTGCACTGATCACCTCCAGCGAGTCAGACTTGATGTGGATAATATCGACACTCCAGAAAATAGCCAAAGTCATGGACCTCTTTACAGCTTCCACCTCCGCCAATGCTGCTGGCCAGTCCGCAGCTATATGCTCTCCAATCACCGCCGCCAGCTCCCCCTGCCCATCCAGCATAACGCCACCCAGGCCCAGCCGGTCGTTGCCACCAATTGCAGCATCGCAGAGCAGGGTCATCACTCCATTTACATGCTCATAGCAGGCTTCCCTCGTACAGAAGTTGCATGCATAGATCGTTGTGCATTGTGCCTTTGATAATTGAAAATAAGTCCTTCATGCATGATGATAGCTTGTCGAAGTGATTTGCCGGTGTTACCAAAATTTCTGTCATTTCTATGGGTCCATATCCTCCACAACACCGCCATAGCTTTACAAAGATCAGCTTCTTCTAATCTGTCCTTCAGCTCCAATAAAGCTTCTGCTCCCGTCATGTCCTTTAACCTGTTGAGATTCACTCTTATCGGCACCTGGTCCCATGCTTCCCTAGCTATGGAGCAGCTGAATAGCATGTGATTTATCGTCTCCTTTCCTAAACTGCAAATATTGCAACCTCCATCATCAATGCAGTGCCTATCCCACAAGCGTCCCCTCGTCGCCAGTCCTCCTGTGCACAGACGCCACAAGAAGTGTGCCAACTTTGGAGGCCAATGCTTCCTCCATACAAGTGACCATGCATGTCCAATCTCCGTTGTTCGGCTTGCTCTATATTCGGTTGTGCCCAGCAGCACCAGCCAATATGTCGATCGAGTAGTGAAATCTCCTTTACGGTCAGGCCACCAAACCGACTCATCCTCATGCCTGCGAGCGCTAATAGGAGTGCTGGTAATTTTCCTACAAATATCCGCCGTGAAAAACTGGTGAAGAGTATCGTAATCCTAGCAGCCCGTGTTGGCGTCAAGCAACTCACTGACCCACGTCAATTCTTGTCTTTGAGATTGTCGAATTGGTTCCACACCAGCCTGTGTCCCCATGATCCAGATATGATCCCATATATTTATGGTTCTCCATTTCCGACTCGCCAGTGTACTCCTTCCAGAAGAGTAGCTTTAGCTCCCCATAAACTTCTCCATGTAAAGCTCGGGTTATGGCCTCTACTTGCTTCTAGCACTGACGTCTGAGGAAAATATCTAGCTTTCAAAACTTTGTAAGCAAGTGAGGTAGTATTTGTCAGCAGCCTCCACAATTGTCTCGTCAACAAAGCCTGATTGAACGCATGCATATCTCTAAATCCCAAACCTCCTGCCCTTTTCAGTTTACATAGTTGTGTCTAATTCAGCCATGAAATCCCTCTCCTTGTGTCTCCCTCCCCCCACCAAAACTTGGTAATGCAACTTTGAATCTCATTGATAAGGCCCGCCGGAAACTGGAAAATACTCATCACGTAAGAGGGAATCACCTGTGCTATTGCCTTTATAAGTACCTCCTTTCTCGGCTTGGATAAAAGTTTTTCCTTCCACCCATGCATCTTCCTCCAGATCTTGTCCTTTATATAGATGAAAACTTGCTTCTTTGACCTGCCAATTGCTGCTGGTAGCCCCAGATACTTTTCATGTTTGTCCACCTCTTTGACTTGTAGTAGATTCTTTAGTTCACTTCTCTTCTCGGCCGACACACCTTTGCTGAATGCTACTTTCGTCTTGGCTAAATTTATCTTTTGTCCCGATGCTTGTTCATACTGGATAATGATCTTACCTAGATTCAAGCATTCATTCCTCGTAGCTCTTGCAACAAGGATACTGTCGTATGCAAAGAAAAGGTGTGATATGCTAGGACCACTCCTACAGGCTTTCGCACCATGTATGGAGTTGTCCCTCAAAGAAAAGGAGATAGAGGTAGAAAAGGCTTCCGCACATAAAATAAAAAGGTAAGGGGAAAGAGGGTCACCCTGGAGAAGTCCACGGGAAGGTATGATCTTCTTGGACTGGTTACCGTTGATGGCGAAGGAGAAATTAACCGAAGAGACGCACTCCATGACCTTGGACCTCCACTTCATACCGAAACCCAGCTTTTGTTGAACGAAATCAAGAAAACTCCATTCGACTCTATCATAAGCTTTAGACATATCCAACTTCAGCGCTACATTTCCCCTAGCTTTCTTTGCTTCATGCTTCATTTTATGAAAAATCTCAAAAGCCACCAGTGCATTATCAGTAATCATCCGACCTGGGACAAAGGCACTTTGTTTTTCAGACACCAATTCATCCATCTAGGGCTTGAGTCGGTTCGCCATGACTTTGGAGGCAATCTTATAGACCACATTACATAAGCTAATGGGTCTATATTCAGCAAGCTCAACCGGTTTTTGTACTTTGGGTATCAACACTACCAAAGTATCATTCAGCAGACCAATATTTTCCTCTCCTCTCCACCAGCCATTAATGTAACTGGCTACATCCCTCCCCACCACATCCCAATATTTTTGGAAGAACATAGGTTTAAAACCATCTGGCTTGGGTGCTTTATTTGGATGCATGCATTTAAGTGCACTCAGAATTTCCTCATCTGTAATGTCTTTCTCTAGAAGCTCATTCATGCTTGAAGAAACTTTTCTTGTAAGACCTCTTCCCGCTCTTTCAAACTCTGAAGGTGAACTTGTGCTAAAAAGGGACTCAAAGAAAGATAGAACTTCATGCTCAATGTCCTCCTGCTCTGTGACTACCTTGCCTTGATGATTTCTGAGGCTGTCTATTTGATTCCTTTTCCTTCTTTGGGATGCTTTATGATGAAAGTATTTTGTATTTTTGTCTCCGGCTCGCATTTCTTTTATTCTTGCCCTTGCCCTCCAATATTCATCATCCTTGCGGTGCCAATACTGTAGTTGCTGTGCCAGCTCGCCACAATTCCTGAGAGTATTATTGTCCGGGGGTTTTTGCTGTTCTTCTCCCAATCTTTGTTCCACTTATTTAATTTTCTTTTTTATATCACCAAAAAAATTTTCCACCCAGAAAGATAATTTGTCTCCGCACCCAACAAGCTTGTCAATAAGACCTCCTCTAGCCGGTCTTTCCCAAAAAGCTTCTAGTACCTCCTTGCATCCCTCCTCTTCTGCCCAAAACGGTTCAAAAGCGAAATATTTCTCCCTTCTCCTCCTTTTCTTTCTTGGCCGTCTGTCAGTATTAATCACTATAGGTGCATGGTCCGACTCATAAATAGTAAGATGGAGCACTCTACAATAGGAAAACAAATCTCGCCATTCAACAGTTGCCATAGCTCTATCAAGACGCTCTCTAACCAGAGTCTCCATAATCCTTCCTCTTTCCCATGTGTATGGGCATCCCGAGAAGTCGAGATCCACTAAGGCACAGTCATCTATAACATCCCTGAAATCCTACATCCATTTGTCCTGTCTCGGGGGTCCCCCCCACTTTTCCTCATTAGAAATAATCTGATTGAAGTCTTCGAAGAAAATAACTGGCATATCACTGCTGCTTTTGAGACGTCTCATCAAATCCCATGTCTGAAATTTGTATTGTTGTTCTGAACAACCATAGATGCCAATGGCTCTCCACTTTTGCCCTATCTCCTCATCCTGAATAATGCTCTCCATATGGTGTTGAGAAAAGCTGACCACTTCCACTCTTACATTCTTCCACTAAAGACCCAGACCAATAGAATTTCCTTGATTGGAAATACACACTCCTTCTGTAAAACCACAGAAACGTTTGGCTTCCTCTTGTTTAACATCCGCAATTTTTGTTTCCGACATGAACACCACATTGGGACTTTCCCTCCAACACCAAGTTCGGAGGGCCTTTTTAGTGTCGAGTTTGCCCAATCCTTGACAATTCCAACTAAGGATTTTCATTGTTGTTCACGGACCTGGTCCACGCCAGTGTCCGCTACTTGGTGTGTTCCAACACCCTGCTCTTCACCATCCTTGTTCCCCGGTACAAACTGCCTTTTAAGGATAAAAATATTGCTGAGATCCCCGTCAACCTCCATATCAAAATTACTATCCTCTCGGCCCCTCTTCCCTGTTATACCACCTGTTTCTTCTTCATCTTCAGTCAATGTGGGTGATGTTTCACTGATCAACCTCCGGCAAATTTTGGGCTTTTTCCTGTTCTTTTCTTGTCCCCCGGTAGTATCCCTCATTTTTTCCTTATTATACGCAGCTGCCTTCAGTTTCTGTCCCCTGGTCTACCTGCGATCATCTCCTGTGCCATTATTGAAAACCAGCTGTTGTTATTCCACACCTGTACCATTGCTGCCTACCAGTCTCGGACCTTCTTTGTTGAGAGCCTGCTTCATAGATGTGAAAATGGAGTCCACTTTGTAATGTCATGTTGTTGGTTCCCGTGCACCTAAGGACTTGGCCATTGAAGTATCACATGTCTCCCCCGTCGGTTGTTCCTCTTCAGTAACCTCAGCGACGCCCTCCTGTTGCTCGTTCTGTACCACAGCGGCCGTCTCCAAAACCTCTAGCCGCGGCGGTGCTTCCTGGGGCTATTCCGAACTCTGTAACTCACTTTCGACTTCAATCGTGTTCCTCTAGAAAACATGCTCCCTCCCCGGTCCGTTTTGTATCATGGCTTCCGCTTCAAGAAAAGATCGACCCGGGCCTGGACTTGTGGTCTCCCCCTCCGTCCACCTTGGGCGAACCGTACCAGTAGCTCTGCCCTCTTGCACTTCTTCCGCAATCCTCTTGTCCCCCCCGTCCATCCTCCCCTTTGGTTTCTTTTCTTGTTTGACATGGAAGACGAGCTTCTTCTTTGCTGCGTCTTCTCCCAAGAATTCTTCTTTAACAGAAACCCTAGGCTTCCTCGGCGACGCCCGAAGCCAGGCTCCCCATCCACGTGGAGTTTCTTCGTCTTCGTCATCCTGCGGGCAGACCCTGTCCACATGGTCGAGTTTCCCACAGAGATAGCAGTAGTTTGGTAATCTCTCATATTTGATTTCAACACATACGATTCCGCCTTCTTTGTCTTTGAACTTCTGTATCCTCCTCAACGGTTTGGTGATGTCTATTCCCAATCGAACCCAAACTGATGATTCCCATCCCAATTCCTCCCTGTCGATCTCGACAACCCTGCCGATCCTGGAAGCAATAGCTCTAATCCTCGTCTCTGACCGCTACCCCAGTGGTATACCATACAACCTAGCCTAAAAGATGCATTCTTTGAATACGATGCTTGGTGTGATTCCTCTAGTGGCTGCTAACACACTACTCGATTGAATAGATGCGCCCCACGAGGGCAGAATGCACATTGGATGGGGGTTTGCTTTCAAAATTTATAAAACCTAAACTAGCTACCTACGTCTACTAAAACACTACACCCGCAAGCGCACGGGGTCGTGTCGTAGTATAGGAAGGTGGCAAGTAAAGGGTCGATCCACAGGGAAAAGAGGGGGCACTAGAGCTAGGTTAGTTTGGCTAGGTTCCTACTGCGGAGACTAGGGTTAAGGGTTTAAAGGTTGTTTTGATTGTTAACTAAGGATGAACAAGAAAGCAGTTAAAGGCAGTAATGAAATCTACGTTAACCCTAGACTAGATTAAGGCTAAACAGGAAAGAACGGATTAAGCTCGGTATGAAAAGGCAAATTACACTAAAGAAAGCAAGAAGAGAAAAAGAGCAATTAAAGAACTAGACTAACATGAACAAGGTAAGAACAAAGCAAGAAGCTAACTAAGCAAGGAAAGAGCTAATTAAGCTAAGCAAGTACAAAACTATGGTTTTAAGCAATAAAGAGATGTGTGGGCTGTTTAGGGGTATGAACTTATCACTTATGTTTGGGGGTGACATATGAACATTATGATTCCATTTATATTATCCAAACCAAACAACAAGTTAGAGTCTAATGAATTGACCTAAGCTACTAACTGGCCATGGATATACTAGGTTGTGCATAGGGGAACTAGTCCCTAACACCCCCTACTACCCTTATGAGGCTCAATTGGGTTAGGGATTAGGTTCAATTCAATTAGAGTCTAATCAAGTCTAGGTTTCTAGGTTAGGCATTCTTAGGGAAATTAGGGGCCGAGGGTAATAATGGGGGGGTGAGATTAGGGTTTTGGACCCCAATTCCCTCACATTCTAGCCTTGAGAAGGCTCCATGCTAATTGTACTAGAATTACCTAATCTAGCTACTTAGATCTCTCACTTAGGTTTAGGGAGATTGATTAGGATGTAGGAAGATGGGAGGAAACCTAGGGATCCAAGAATTGGACCTAGGGGCAAATCCCAAAATTCACACATATAAGCAATTTGCCTAAATTCCTAAGTGATTTCACACACAAACCAACAAGTAATCCATGGAGAAAGAGATGCAAATAGAAAATAATCATTAACAAATGAAATTACAAAGTTTACATGCCATTTTCCCCCCAACATGGTATCAAAGTAACATATTTTCCCCCAAACAGCCCACCCAAGGGGCCTAGCTACTCATAACAAAGCAAAATACAAGAAGAGAGGAGAAAGAGGTAGAAGAAGCCATGGAGCTCGGTGTAGATGAAGAAATCCTCCTCTCTAGCAGCTACAGGGACGTCCTCCTTCTTCTCCTTGGATGAAATGGTATGTAATGATGGAGGGAAGTGGATGGAAGGCTTAGATATGGGGGGTTGTGTGGTGGGAATGGTGAAATGGGGTGGATTTGAGGTGGATATTGAGTGGAATGGAGTGGGTGGCGATTTGGGGAGCTGGGAAGGGGTAGAAGGTAGCCAACCCCGTGCCCCAGCCGCCACCTAGGTATATATAGGTGTGGGGGAAGCACTAGGTCAAGTTAGGGGCAAAATGGGGAAAACAGTGGAAAAGTGGCTAGATTCTGTGAGTAGCACGACCGTGGTGGGGTACCACGACCGTGGTGGGTAGGGGTGAGCATGGTCGTGGTGGAAGAGAATGACTGTATTGGTTAAAATGGATAAATGTCAGGTTGGTGGTAAAAAATGGGCCAAAATGGCCACGGCCGTGGTGGTCACCACGGCCGTGGTGGAGGTGGTGTGCCACGGTCGTGGTGGATGGAATGGCCATGGTGGTCCTGGTTGATGTGGTCGTGGTACTGCTGCACGGCCATTTTTCTCTGCTGCACCACGGCCGTTTTGTGGAGCACGACCGTGGTGTCTTCCCATTGCACGGTCGTGGTGCTCTCTGCTTCACTTGTATGTTAAGCTTGTTAATTTCTAAGTCATCTAGCACGGCCGTTTTGTGGTAACACAGCCGTGGTGGGTCCTGGAGCAGCACTTTGACTTGTATCTTTGGATTTTCTTGGACATCCTTGCTTCAAATGATCTTTGGCCACTAGGGGTAGGTCGAGGGAGCGTCAGACTTCACTTTGGGCCTCTCCAAGTACAAATGAACCCTAGGATCACCCTTTCTCTCTCTCTTCCATCAATCGTGGTCCAAATTCCTGAAAAACATGCAAATACTGTCCATAAGTACATTTTATACAAATAAGCATATTAGGGGGAATGACATGCAATCTAAAAGGTATAGATGTGATCGAAGAGAAAAATAACACAAGATGAAGCCCTAAAATAGGGCTGCATCACCACCCCAAACTTGAAACATACTTGTCCTCAAGTATGCTCCAACTCAATCTCTCTACAGACTTTCACAAAAAGAAATGACAAATGCAATATAAAAGACGATTGTTGCTGAATGGGATCAATGATGACTAAGTACATGCATTTCACCTCTCTCCTCTCCTTCTTTCACAATCCAATCATGAAAAGAGCACAAAGCATATGAACTTCAAATATAGCGCATAGAATACACAAGTTATCCATATTTCTTCCATTAAGTTCTAGGTAAACCGTTTCATGGTGGCGTTAATCAAGAATGACTAGGAGTGTTGTTTCACATTCATGCATTCAATCTTATATCTCAAATCACACCAAATGACCCACGTGGCTGCGGAAAAGGGTAAAATGAGCTAAGTTTGATGTTTCCTAGCTCAATGGGTATGAAAGTGGAAGAAATGGTTGCGGTAAGATTTTTGGAGTGTTTTTACACACTCATCTTTTCTTTATTTGAATGCTCTTAAACAGGAGCATCCTTTTATTTTATTTTGCTTTTCTTTTTCTTTTCTTTTCTTTTTCTTGCCCTTGGTGTATATAGGGCATATGGTGGGTAGAGTGAAGCGGGGAGATAAAGGTATGGCCACCCCAAACTTTTGGAGGTGGCCAAGGCTGATTATGTGCACTAGGGCATCTTTTTATGAGGCGGAGGGGTATGAAGATGGTGGAAGAATAGTCAGGTCAAAGAGGGGTCATTGGTATGATTTTCCACATAAGAGATCCTGCATGAGAATTAATCCAACACTTCATCCCAGATATCACACCACATGAATGAACAAAATGGAATTGATATATCAAACATGTAATTCCACAAACACTAAGCGTTCAAGGCTTGCTCAATTTCACAATTCAACCAATTCAATCACAATCCTAGGAGAGGTGATGCACATGTAAAAAGTCAAGAATTGATTCCATTTAGCAACAAACAATGTTAACTCACTTGCATTTGTCAAAGATCATCATTTTTACTCAAAATAGTAGAGATTGGGTCAAAACATACTTTTAGGCAAGAAATCTCAAATTTGGGCAAAATTGGCCAAAACAGTGCCAAGTTGCCTTCAATCACATCTAAGCCTAAACTACTGAACTTAAAGCAGCAAACAAGCAAACCCTAACTAAAACATGCAAAAATTACCAAAAATCTACATGGTATGCAATGCATGGAAAAAAGAGCAAAAATTTTGAAAATTACACAAAAATGATAAGAAAGTAAACGACATGGCATGCAGGTATGCAAAGCAGTAAAGATGACTAAGGTAGATAGCAAAAACAAGAAATAAAAAAGTGGATGTGGCAGGTGAAATGCAAAGTGAAACTAGGGCATACCTGCCCTACCACCCCAAACTTTTGAATCATGATGTCCTCAGCATGATCCTAGAGTTTAGGATGATAGGGTAGACGATCATGGCTCTCTCAAGGCTCTGGCGGTGTTCCTCCCTGTGGTGGAGGATATGCATAGTATCTGCCCCACTAATCTGCCTTGAGTGGCTAAAATTGGTCTCCTGCACGGTCGTGCTGTGTAGCACAGCCGTGGTGGCTTCAGGTTGCACGGTCGTTCTTCCTTGCACGGTCGTGGTGCAGTCCTTTGGCAGCTTTTCTCAATTTTGCTTCTGAATCCAGGGACTTGATGTGTTTTTCATGAAAATGACCATGGTCGTATTGATGTGCCACGGCCGTGGTGGTCCCTGTAGCTTCTACTCTCAAAATGAGGAACATCAAACACTCAAAAACTTAACCCAAAGTGATTTTTCTTTGAATCCGTCTCTCAATTGTACTCAAATTTCCTTCATTTCACCCTGTTACCACCTGCACATCTTAAAACTAGACAAAAATTATTAAACACAAGTGTGTGTGTGTGTTTTCTTGGAAAGTGTAAAAACAAAGCAATTGTATGAAAAAGTGAAGGTTGGGTCAAAATTTCCAAAACCTATGTGGGTTGCCTCCCACAAGTGCGAAGTTTCATGCCTTCAGCCAGGCTTGTTGTTCTTTCACCATCAACCATGGTCCAAAAACAAAATGTTTTCACTCCCATCATAAGCAATCCTCTCAAATGCTTTCCTTGATTGATCTTCCTCCCAAGGGTCATGCGAGCTTCGTAAGTCTTTTTCAGCAATTCTCTCTCCTTGGGGATCATCATCATAGATCTTAATCAGCCTTAAGACCCTTAGAAATATCATGCCATAGGTTTTCTCACTCTTGAGGAATGGGTCTTCATAGGCACCAAAGAGAGGGGTCTCAATCATATCCATTTGCTCATGGGAAGTAGGGGGAGCATGTGATAGTTGTGGTGGTGGCATCAATGTTGATGGCCGTTGGACTTTAGGTGGAGGAGGGAATTGAGGTTGGAAGGTGAACTGGTAGGAGGGTTGTGGCAATGGAGGTGGTGGTAGTGTGTAAGGCTTAGGATAGCCTTGGAGGTAGGGTAGTGGAGGAGGGAATTGAGGTTGGAAAGTGAAGTGGTGGGAAGGTTGCGACAATGGAGGTGGTGGAGGTGTTTAAGGCTTAGGATAGCCTTGGAGGTAGGGTGGTGGAGGAAATGGATGGGTTTGTGCATTTTGGCCTTCCATCTTGTCTTCTCCGAGTATCTTGTCACATGCACAAGGCACAACCAAACAAAAGAAAGCAAGTTAGCAAACCAATATACACAAAGAAATGCAAAGAAAAATGAATAAAGAATAGCAATGATGAGGGCAGTAGGAAAAGTCAAAGCAAAACTAACTAGCTAGGCCAAGCGGCTCTAATCCCCGGCAACGGCACCAGAAAGCTTGGTGCGATTCGGCTAGTGGCTGCTAACACACTACTCGATTGAATAGATGCGCCCCATGAGGTCGGAATGCACGGTGGATGGGGGTTTCCTTTCAAAATTTATAAAACCTAAACTAGCTACCTACGTCTACTAAAACACTACACCCGCAAGCACACGGGGTCGTGTCGTAGTATAGGAAGGTGGCAAGTAAAGGATCGATCCACAGGGAAAAGAGGGGGCGCTAGAGCTAAGTTAGTTTGGCTAGGCTCCTACTGCGGAGATTAGGGTTAAGGGTTTAAAGGTTGTTTTGATTGTTAACTAAGGATGAACAAGAAAGCAGTTAAAGGCATGAATGAAATCTACGTTAACCCTAGACTAGATTAAGGCTAAACAGGAAAGAACGGATTAAGCTGGGTATGAAAAGGCAAATTACACTAAAGAAAGCAAGAAGAGAAAAAGAGCAATTAAAGAACTAGACTAACATGAACAAGGTAAGAAGAAAGCAAGAAGCTAACTAAGCAAGGAAAGAGCTAATTAAGCTAAGCAAGCACAAAACTATGGTTTTAAGAAATAAAGAGATGTGTGGGATGTTTAGGGGTATGAACTTATCACTTAAGTTGGGGGGTGACATATGAACATTATGATTCCATTTAGATTATCCAAACCAAACAACAAGTTAGAGTCTAATGAATTGACCTAAGATACTATCTGGCCATGGATATGCTAGGTTGTGCATAGGGGAACTAGTCCCTAACACCCCCTACTACCCTTACGAGGCTCAATTGGGTAAGGGATTAGGTTCAATTCAATTAGAGTCTAATCAAGTCTAGGTTTCTAGGTTAGGCATTCCTAGGGCAATTAGGGGCCGAGGGTAGTAATGGGGGGTGAGACTAGGGTTTTGGACCCCCATTCCCCCACATTCTAGCCTTGAGAAGGCTCCATGCTAATTGCACTAGAATTACCTAATCTAGCTACTTAGATCTCTCACTTAGGTTTAGGGAGATTGATTAGGATGTAGGAAGATGGGAGGCAACCTAGGGATCCAAGAATTGGACCTAGGGGCAAATCCCAAAATTCACACATATAAGCAATTTGCCTAAATTCCTAAGTGATTTCACACACAAACCAACAAGTAATCCATGGAGAAAGAGATGTAAATAGAAAATAATCATTAACAAATGAAATTACAAAGTTTACATGCCATTTTCCCCCAACATGGTATCAAAGTAACATATTTTCCCCCAAACAGCCCACCCAAGGGGCCTAGCTACTCATAACAAAGCAAAATACAAGAAGAGAGGAGAAAGAGGTAGAAGAAGCCATGGAGCTCAGTGTAGATGAAGAAATCATCCTCTCCAGCAGCTGCAGGGACGTCCTCCTTCTTCTCCTTGGATGAAATGGTATGGAATGATGGAGGGAAGTGGATGGAAGGCTTAGATATGGGGGGTTATGTGGTGGGAATGGTGAAATGAGGTGGATTTGAGGTGGATATGGAGTGGAATGGAGTGGGTGGCGATTTGGGGAGCTAGGAAGGGGTAGAAGGGAGCCAACCCCATGCCCCAACGCCACCTAGGTATATATAGGTGTGGGGGAAGCACTAGGTCATGTTAGGGGAAAAATGGGGAAGCAGTGGAAAAGTGGCTGGATTCTGTGAGTAGCACGGCTGTGGTGGGGTACCATGACCGTGGTGGGTAGGGGTGAGCATGGTGGTGGTGGAAGAGAACGACCGTGTTGGTTAAAATGGCTAAATGTCAGGTTGGTGGTCAAAAATGGGCCAAAATGGCCACGGCCGTGGTGGAGGTGGTGTGCCATGGCCATGGTGGATGGAACGGCCGTGGTGGTCCTGGTTGATGTGGTCTTGGAACTGCTGCACGACCACTTTGCTCTGCTGCACCACGACCGTTTTGTGGAGCACGACCGTGGTGTCTTCCCATTGCACAGTCGTGGTGCTCTGTACGGCCGTGGTGCTCTCTGCTTCACTTGGATGTTAAGCCTGTTAATTTTTAAGTCATCTAGCACGACCGTTCTGTGGTACCACGACCGTGCTGGGTCCTGGAGCAGCACTTTAACTTGTATCTTTGGATTTTCTTTGACATCCTTGCTTCAAATGATCTTTGGCCACTAGTGGTAGGTCGAGGGAGCGTCGGACTTCACTTTGGGCCTCTCCAAGTACAGAGGAACCCAAGGATCACCCTTTCTCTCTCTCTTCCATCAATCATGGTCCAAATGCCTGAAAAACATGCAAATAATGTCCATAAGTGCATTTTATACAAATAAGAATATTAGGGGGAATGACATGCAATCTAACAGGTATAGATGTGATCGAAGAGCAAAATAACACAAGATGAAGCCCTAAAATAGGGCTGCATCAATGCTCCCTGGTATGTCGTTGTCTTCCACCTCCTTCGTCAACAGCAGCCTGTTGTCAAAGTGCCATGGCCCCCCGTCGAGGACCTTGCATTTATCCTTCCAGTGCATGAATTGAATGATGAACACCTCACGATCAATCTGCTTGAAAACCACCTGTTCTTCAACGACCAGGCTAGGGTTAACGTCTGCTTCAACACCCAGAAGTTGTATGTCCTCTCCGTCAGCAGTTTCGCCATGAGGGCCAGTTTGATATGATCCTCTCTCTCCCCGTTGCCATCATCCGGTAATTCTAGAACCTCCTCCTCCGCGTTCGTGATCCCCAGTCCCGAACATCTCTCGGTTAATTCCTCTTCCATCTTCGTTTCCCAGAGTCCACGAAGGACTACACCGCCTTGGACCTGCAAGAAAAGGTAACCAATAAGGAGAGGTAGGGTAGTCCATCGCCGCCCAACCCTAATCGTCGCAGCAGATAGGGTAGACGAAACGCGGGGAAGATTTTTTTTTTCACTGATGTCCCTAACTTGCGCATCTCAAATTGGAGAAAAGACAAGTCAAAATCCATACAAGTGTACATTTTTGTAATATGATGTAAATCCATTAGAATCATTATGTAAATCACTTGTAATGATTGTATGATTTGTAATTAAGCTTAAAAAAATATAAGGAGCACTTAGATCGAATATTAGAGCACTTTAGATGCATCTTTGAAAATTGATTACAGGCACTTTGTCGGTCGAGTTTCCCTGGCTTGAAACTCGACCGATCAGTCCTTGATCAATTTTCTGGAGATTGCATCGGTCAAGTTGTGTTTACACAGAACTCGACCGATGGAGTAACTGACCAAATCGATTTTCATTGGTCGGTCGAGTTTCCCCAGGACAAACTCGATCGATTGTATGAATATCGGCTTTGTCTTTTACTCTATCGGTCGAGTTACACTTATAGAAACTCGACCAATTGCACTGTACAGAAAAGTTCTTCTAGCCGTTGTGGAGTTGCAACAAGTGAAAATAGATCTGTTGCAAGCCACAAAATGGCTAGTTTTTGTTCACAAGTGCTCCCAATGGTTAAGAGGCATCCCCATCTATAAATAGGACCCCTTGGGCTTCATTCCAAGGTTGAGCATTCATTGCAAACTCTTTGTGAGGTTCCTATTCTATAGTTGAGTGTTTCCTACAGCCTCCTCTCTCTTTCTAAGCTTAATCACTTGCTATATCCATTAGAGTGAGTGGGAGATTTGTAAGAGAGCTAGTTCTACTTGTATATCTTGTGAGGCTCTCACTTCCACCACCTCCCCATCTCTCATTTGCAATCATGAAGATGAAGGTTCTCTCTCTTGTCCAAGAGAGGTGAAGAAGAACCAGGGAAGGTGTCCCTTGGTGAAGATCAAGGCTAAAGACTTGGAGATAGAGTGGGTAAGCCCTTGGAGAAGGCAGAAGAATCAAGCTCAAGTGGGTAAGACCTTGATGGAAGCTTCTCCGAGTGAAGGTGAAGTCAAAGGCGGAAGATCCAAGAAGAGTGGGTAATTCCTGCAAGGCCGAAGACTTGTGCAAGAGTGGGTAAGTCCTTGGAGAAGGCCGAAGACTCTTGCAAAGTGGGTAAGTCCTTGGTAAGGTTGAAGACTCTTTTTATTGGATAGGTAAGTCCTTTGTTGGTCATGTATTGTAAGTCTTATAAGTGAATATAAGAGTGCAATTGTTTGAAGTCCTAGAGGTTGACCTCTCTAGCAAGTGGACTGACACACTTCTAGTTTGAAGTGTGGAACTACTCTAAATAGCTTGTCTTATTGGTGCATGTTCAATCTCTCTTATCCTTTCTATGCATGATTTATTTGCACTCAAATTTCCTAGTTAGCAACCTTATCTTGTCATATATTTTGAAGGTTTAATGAGTTTTGTTTAAGTGCTTTCAGCTCTATTCACTCCCCCTCTAGAGCATCTAATCACCCATCTAGGATCCAACAAGTTTCTCCTTTAACTGTTGGAAAGAATGCTAACAATTATCATTCTAGACAAAAGGAATACCTTTCCTCGTCAACTTTGTTAGGGGTAACACTAAAGGAATGAAATTCTTTAAGAATCTCATGTAGTAGCCTTCCAATCCTAAGAAACTCCAGACTTCAATCGATGTCTTGGGCTGTTCCCACTCCATCACTGACTGTAACTTATTTAGTTCCACACAAATGCCTTTAGCAGATATCACATGACCCGAAAAGACACCTGAGTCAACTAGAACTTGCACTAACTAAACTTGGTATACAACTTGTGGTACCTCAAAAATGTCAAAGCCCAGTGAAGGTGATGGTCATGCTCCTGTCTATCTCTGGAGTATATCAAGATATCATCTATGAACACTACCACAAAGTAATCCAGGTACAGAAAGAACACCCTATTCATCAGATCCATAAAAGCTTCTGGCACATTTCTCAACCTAAATGGCATAACCAAAAACTCATATTGACCATACCTAGTCCTGAAAACTATACTAGGTATGTTATCCACCTTGATCCTCAACTGGTCATACCCTGACCTCAGGTTATCATAGAGAACACTATGGCACCTCTCAACTGATCAAACAGACCATCTATCCTCAACAATGAGTATATGTTCTTTACAATGACCTTGCTCAACTGATGGTAATATATGCACAACCCATGGAACCATCCTTCTTCTTCATGAACAACACGGTAGGACCCTAAGGGGAAGTGCTCGATCTGATGAAACCCTTCTCTAACAGTTCCTGCAACTGTCTCTTTAGCTCCTGGATCTCTACCGCTGCCATCCTATAGGATGACTACACTATGGGTTGTGTTCTAGGAACAAGGTTGATATCAAAATTAATCTATCTAAGAGGGGGAACACCAAGAAACTCTTCAGGAAAGACATCCTAAAACTCACGTACTATAGGTTCCTCCTGGATACTATGACTCCTGACCTTGGTATCCACAACATATTTCAAGTAGGCCTCAAACCCTTGTCTCATCAACCTCTCCACTGTCATATCTGATACTAAACACATAGGAAGAATCTTCCTATCTCCTTGGAAGATCCATGAAACATCTCCATCATGGAACGTCGCCACCTTGGAACTATAGTCCAAAACAACCCTATACTTCTCCATGGTATCCATCCCTAGGATCACATTAAATCCATGCATGTCAAGAGGTATTAAATCCTCTTGAGTGTTGCATCCTGAGAAAGAAAGAACGAAAGATGGACACACCTCTCGCAACTCAGTGGAACCAACAAGGGGTTTTCTAACTGAAGACTACTAGATCTACAACAAATAGACAAATAACAAATATTTATCACCTCTCTGGTGATAAAAGAGTACATCACACCTTGGTCAACCAAAAGATATACAAAAGAATATGCACATAAGTTAGAATGAAAAAGTTCCATCTGACTTGTCATGACCCGATGATAGACCACTCCCTCTGGCTAACTCATAGCATAGAATCTACATGTTGCCTATTGTCTCCACATCCTCTACTATTTGGCCTAGAAGATCCTTCCTACGATGCTTGACTGTGTCATCTACCACCACCATTGCTAAATTGTTGCTATTGAGAACCTCACCGAATCTACCTCGGTTGTTGTGTCACTTCTTCATCCTTCATAAGGCACGCCCACCTGATATGCCCTACTTGACCACACTTGTGACAAGTCCTCAAATCATGTTGTGGCCTAGACGGCCCTCTCACTAACACATACACCATGCTACATGCTCCTGTTGGCTGAAATCTATAACCTCTGCCCTTATTACTTGGGGACCAATGTAGTCACATCCTCCATAATGTACACAATCCAAGCATAAATGAAGCATCCTCATACATAGGAAATCATAAAAAAATCAAACATAGTATCATTAATTAAGAAAGGTCCATAGAAATGTAAAACATCCACTTGTAGTGTCTTAATACATGCAAAAGAGAAAGAAATAGAATGTCTAACATCCTAAGACATAAAATAAAGTTCTAATATAGCATGAATGTAAAGATAAACTAGAGGAACACTCTAGAATGACACCACACCAGGGTAGGATTCAAAAACTTCATGAACTACCCCTCCCACTGCTACTGAAGTTGCAGCTGCTACTAGTGTAGTCCTCCACCTATGTGTATTCACACAGAGCCATACATTTGATAAAACTAGTGTAAGTGGTTAGTTTTGATATGAGTAAATGAACATAACTTAAATAATCTTAAAACTATTATGAACTTGCATAAACATTAAATATCTCTTAAGGAAACATTCTTAGATTGAATTAAACATTCTTATTAGTAAACCTACTCAATGAACCATAACATACCGAATGCAGTGAAAGTGAGCAGTCATCTGAACACACTGAAAGTGAATAGGAACATAAACATACCGAACACAATGAAAGTGAATAGTCATCTGAACACACTCAAAGTGAATAGGAATAGGGCTTGAACCCTATAAAATGAAGGGGGCTCATAAGGCACCAACCTTCCATAAAACGATTCATGAGTAGGGCTTAAATACGTGTTCTTAATTTGATCTTATCTTACCTATGGTTTTCACGCATGATCACATTATTTGTCTTAACATGAAGAGGTATGTTCCTTTTACTCATCTGATATTGACATGAATATTTATGCAGTAAATCTTAATAAGATGTGAATATATTAATATCTCCTAAAACATTTAGATGCTCACATGCTAACATATGTAATATGAACTTTAAACATGATTGAAGGAGAAAAATTGTATTAATGTAGTACATTAAAACCCAAGGCATGGACCACTTACCTAATTTAGAAGAAACACTCGCTCCTAAGTTCTTGACTTCAGAGCCTTAATATTTTCCTGTCATTAGAACTCAAAACCCTCATCATTACCTTATAAACTCTAATTAGGTTAGGTTTTGAAACTCCAGAATTAAGATTCAAAATCATGACTCCTAATCTAGTCCATTGGTTAGATATCAAAAAATTTATCAAAAATCCTATATCACTTGACCCCATTGGACATACCAATAAAATGATTCCAAGTTTACAAAATCACCCAATCAACATTCAGATAAATCAAATTTGTATAACTTGGGGTCCAGATAAAAGAAAATGAAAAGACAAGAAAACCCCTTCAGTATTATCCTGAACTGTAAGTGTGACAGATGGAAAAAATGCCAAAGCATCATATATATCAGATTCACGGTTGTATCTACATACTTCTCAAAATCCCAAAACTACCTGTGTGCAAAGAAACTCCTTATCAACCTGATAGGGACACTAAGGTCATTTTCCTGACCTGCATCTTCACCTTCTAGCCATGGTGAGAAGCTTTGTATAGGGGACCAATTATGACCTGAGCTCGAAGAATTTGTAAGGGACCTCTTTAGGAGACAATATCTGGCATATCCTTCAATCTGACCCGAAGCCAATGGTCATCAGCCTGGGCTACTGAAGGTCACCAGTCAGGGGTTCAACCCTACCACCCTGGCTATCAAAATTGGGCAAGTCCAGGTGCTAGAATAGGCTACCCTTTTGGGAAAGAAAAAGGGTGAACGAGAATGCAAGGACTCGGGAAAACAATCATCAGAGAAGTGCGAAGTTGGTCTTATGACCCTATAACCCAAAAATCCATAAAAGTGCCCTAGTGATTGACGCTAGTGAGAACCAAGACTCCCCATTATAGGTCACAACACCTAGAGTGGCCGCAAAGTAAACAAGTGATCAAGAAATTAAAAGGAGTTCTAAATCCTTACCACACTGTCAATTTTTGGAAGGATGAGGTGAGGGGTGGTGGAGCAACCGTTGTCGTCGGTGAAGAGAAAATGAGTCAGTGGTAAGGCTCCAGGGAGAACCAACCAAATCGCCAACATCCATAACCTCCCCACACGCCGTAGGAATTCACGGCCCTTTTTGAGACTTTGCGAGCGATGAAATTGGTGACTACAACCATCGTCCAATGAGAGGACCCACGGTGAAACTAGGCATTTCTTGGGAAGGAATTAGGGTGGCCTTTTTACAACTAAGGAAAACAAAAAAGGGATGGCCGATTAGATAAAGACCATGAATTAAAGCAAATACATGAATAATTATGAACAGGGAAAATAAAGAAAATAAGGAAAAAGATAGGGTATGGAATAGAATCATACCACCCAATTCCACCCCGTACTTAGACTTCTTCTCATCCCAAGTAAAATCTAAATCGGACATGGAGGGAAGAAAACCACTCTAGTAAAGGAAAGTGAGAATATGAAGGAGGGATGTAGTACTAATTTCTCCAATAAGGGGAGTCAGGGTCAGGGTAAGCTTGATGGGGTAGCTGGCTTTCATCCAATGAATTAATTGGTTGAATTGCCAATCTCTCATTTTTTTCTTTTTTTTCTTTTTTTAGAACTAGAATTGATATTTAAACACAAGTGTTAGATAAGACAAATATAGAAGAAAATTGCAAAAGTTAAATGATTGGGTTGCCTCCCAATAAGCTCCTAGTTTTATGTCGAAGGCCCAACATAGGAGTATCATTGATCCATTTTAGGATCAATAGGGGGAGGTGGGGGTTCGTGCAAGTCGAGGTCTTCGATTAAGGAGAGTTGATGTTCCTCAAAAGGTAAAAAATCCTGAATGGTGATGTACTGTTAAAGTCGATGTCCATTAACCTTAAACTCCCCTAAAACTTTATCCAAAGAAGAAAAGTGCCATGAGGGTAGGCACACTTGACAAGGTAGGGACCATACCATCTGGATTTGAGATTTCCAAGAAATAGTCTCAACCTGGAATTGTACATAAAAACTTGGTCGCCCTCCCTATTATCTTTTCTCCTAATGTGTCCATCATGCCATAATTTCATTTTGTCTTTATAAACATTATCTTTTTCATAATCCATCACTCAGATCTCATCTAACTCTTGCATTTGCAAAAAGTAGTTTTCACCTACAGTAGTTAAGTTAAAATTTTGGCCCAATTGGCCTTATGCTCTAATTGTATGGGCATATGGCATGACTTCCCATAAATCAATTTGAATTAGGCGGTGCCTCTGAGGTTTTGTAGGAGGTCCTATATGCCCACATGGAATCATTGAGTTTTAAAGCCTAATCGATCCTAGTGAGATTAGTCATTTTCTCTTGGATGGACTTGATTTGCCTATTTGACACCTCAACTTGATCACTAGTCTGAGGGTGGTAAGGGATGGCAACCTTGTGATGAACTCCATATAGTTTCAACAAGGATTCAAAATTCTTCTCTAGGAAATGGGAGCCTTCATCAGAAAATACAATATGAGGTACCCTAAATCAAGGAAAAATGATATCTTTGAAGAGTTTATTTATAGACTTGGAATCACATGTTTTGGTGGGGATGTATTCAACCCATTTGGAAACATAGTCAACAACCACCAAGATATATCTGTACCCACAAGAAGAAGGAAACGGGCCCATATAATCTACTCCCCATACGTCGAAAATTTCAATCTCTTGTCAATAAGTCATGGACATTTGGTCTCTCTTGTATATGTTTTCCGTCCTTCGACATTCATCACAATCAAGGACTAAATGGTATGAATCTTTGAATACAGTAAGCCAGAAGAACCTAGATTGTAAGACCTTCCTATTAGTTTTCTAAGAGATCATGTACCCTCCAGTGGGGCCAGCGTGGCATTGCTCAAGTATGTCATGAGACTCTTCCTTAGTAACACACCTGTGATAAAGTCCCAACGTGGCATTGCTCAAGTATGTCATGAGACTCTTCCTCAGTAACACACCTGCGATAAGGTCCGTTTGAACACAATAAAAAAATTTACAGATCATCCCAATAATATTGGTTTACATCATGTAAAAATTTAGCCTTAGAATGTCCCTTATATTTAGGGTGCAATACACCTATAGTTGGAAAATTAACATAATAAACAAACCAAGGATATTGGGATTTCATCTTTAACAATATATTATCAGGAAACCCTTTTTGTCTAGGATTTCTAGGTCAAATTCCTGAAGTAAAAGGACCCAACAAAGAAGGCCAGATTTTCCATCCTTTTTGGTATCAAATATGTAATGGTTGCATGGTCTTTGTAAACAATGACTTTAGAACCTACTAAATATTAGCGAAATTTGTCAAAGGCATATACTATGGCTAGCATTTCCTTTTCAGTAGTTGTGTAATTCCACTGGGCTTCATCAAGAGTTTTGGATGCATTAGTAAATCACATGGTGCTTTTTATTAACACGTTGTCCAAGAATAGAACCAACAGCATAATAACTCGCATAACACATTAACTTGCAAGGTAGGGACCAGTCAGGGGCCCTGATGATGGGAGTAGAGATTAGAACATCCTTTAAACAAAGAAAACTGACCATGCAAGCTTTGGGTGAGTCTTTTTGAAGGATATTAGTTAGGGTTTTGATGATCTTAGTAAAATCACTGATGAAAAGGCTATAAAAACTTGCATGCCCAAGGAAGACACGAATGTCCTTGATGGAAGAAGGTGGTGGGAGTTTTGAGATGACATAAATCTTGGCTCTATCCACTTCAATGCCATGGTTTCTCACCCTATGGACTAAAATAATTCCTTCAGTCACCTTAAAGTGACACTTCTCCCAATTGAGTATCAAGTGTGCTTCCTCACATTTTTCCAAAACTAGAGATAAATGTGTTGGCTAAATGGACATCTATAAATCCCTTTGTTTTGATTATGACAAACATTTCATTCTTATTAATCTAACGTGCCACTTGAGTGTGCAGGAACAAGGTGGATGACAAAGAAATTAAGGAAATCCATATGCTTACATATTTATATTTTCATGAAATGTAATCGCTTTGTAAAAACTTGTACAAATATATAATGTACAAGTACTTAGATCTCATGTAAATCAAGCGTTAGATTCTCCCTAGCTAAACATCACATTTAGATAGGTCATCCCCTTGAATAGTGTCACATATGCACACTCATACACACACTTAGTGCTTTAATTGGAAAATTGAAACAAGGTCAATCTCGGTCGACTAACTCCTCGACCGAGACACTCTCGGTCGACAATCTTCTCGACCGAGAAAGACCCAAGTAGCCGTTAGACACAGCTGACAAGGTGGTTGGCAGTTGGAGATAAACGTTGCATACACTTGATCCAGAGAGCCTGTCGGTCGACAAAATTTCGACCGAGTAGGAGTCTCGGTCGACTATTTCTCGACCGAGATGGTCTCTAACAGCAACTGCAGAATTAATTATTTAGCCGTTACTAAAGCAACAAACTTGTACCTAACGGCTATTTAAGCACTTAAAAACCCCTAGAAGGTGTCTAGAACGTCCTTAAGCACTTGTAGGACATTCCTATAAATAGGACATATCTTAGGACACCCAAATACACTTACTTGTTACACTTGAGCAATCTTTGAGCATACATTGACTTTGTGCAATCTATTTGTGAGCAATTGAGCATTGTGACAATTGGCTACTGCTTCCCTTAGCTCAAAATTCGTGTCCCATAGGCTAGCATCTCCTATCCACTACAATTACAATTACATACACTTTGTCTAGGAGATCTATACGCTTGATCTAGGCAAATTAAGCCTTGTGCTACAAAAGGATAAGTTGTAATTTCCTTTTCCTTTCTTGTTCTCTATTATTGTTTGTACTCTCCTTGCTACTCCTAGGTTGGAGGTTGCGGATTGGAGAGGGTGGAGATCTTCTTGGTGAAGAAGGGGACCTTGAGCTACTTCAAGAAGGTTGGTGCAACGGGAGGTTACTTCTAGAGAGGAAGGCTACTTCAAGGGGGAGCTTGAAGTTACTTCAAGAAGGCTACCTCAAGTTGGTGCATCTACTTCAAGTGAAGGTTGTTCAAGGGGTGTAAAGAAAGTATTGTATTTTGTATAAATCCTTGTGAAGGTAATAAAATAAATACTTTCAAAATCCCGGTTGGGTAAGCAACCGGGTAGTGGACTGACAACTTTAGTATTTGCTAAAGTTGGAACCACTCTAAACACATGTCTCCTTCTTCCATTTACAATTGTGGTTGTTTGAGTTAAATAATTGTTAAAATATTTAAAAACTCTATTCACCCCCCCTCTAGTGTTTTTCAATTGGTATCAGAGTAGGCTTCAAGGAACCCTAACCAGGTCTTGAAGAATGGAGGGTGATGGTGATTACAACCGCAACAAAAGGTGCAGCCTGAACAAATCTAAAACATGTTGCAATTGGTGCTTAGGAACAAGCCACACAACATCTAGCTGCCCATGGAGATCAAAGAAGGAAGATGAGTACAAAGATTGTCTTATTGCTACAACTAGTGAAGAATAAGAAGAGGTAAGTCTTTTTGATTTATCTAAAGAAGAACTAGTTGCTAGTCTTGAAGAAACACATCATAAATATGTTGAGTGCAAGAAGAAATTAAAGAAATCTAATAAAGTAAATGATGAATTACATGCTAAACTTCTTGCTATTACATCTGAAAATGAAGATCTTAAAAAGATCATTGAAGATCATGATATTAAGATAAAATTTATAGAGGCAAATTGCAATCTTCTTTCTTTAGAAAAGACTAATTTGCAAACCCAAGTGAACGATCTTCAAAAACAACCCATCTTGTGAACCCATCTAGATTATGACTCTATTGTCAAAGAAAGAAATTTGTTATCATCTAATCTAGATCAAGCAAAACTAGATATCAAGAAAAGAATAGATGAGATTGCTAAGTTACAACAAAAAGTCAGTAGTTTAAATAATAATGGCATTCTTGATCAAATCTTAGATAATCCCTATCATCAAATTGGGAGAAGAGGACTAGGTTACAAGCCTAAGGGGAAATCCTATCAACAACCTAGTTGGAGACAAGCACATCAATACATATATGTACGTAAAGGAACATCTTCACCCAAGAACAACATAGAACACAACCATAGAAAAAGATATGAGGTTGACTCAATATGTTGTCATTATTGTTTGCGCCTTGGTCACTATTCTTTTTCATGCCCTTACAAGAGAAAAGATGTCGAGTTAGTTTGGGTTCCAAAACCTCCAAACTAAATGAACGGAATTAAGTTGAGATATGACCAAGGACCTAAGTTGTATATTTCTATGTCTATCTCAACTCAACATAATGGGATATCAAATTAACTCAAGTATCTAAACATCTAACTTGCATAATTGTGTTTTACTTGGAAGCAATTAACAGTTCAGAAAACATTTCAGAAATCTTGTCGGTCGAGAAACTGTCGACCGAGAGAACAGTCGATCGAGAAATTGTCGATCGAGCATGTCACTGATTTCCAGTCTGCTGTAAAATTGCGGAATTCTTTTTGTCATTGATCAAATTGCTATCTATTTGTGATTAATGACTGTATACATCTTGGAAATCATCCTTGAAAATTTATATGAGATTATTTTGGTTTATTCTCTAAATGATTTAAGTTAAAACTGAAAATTATGAATCATATTGATTTAAGTCAAATTACTGCCTTCATGGTCTGTTCTAAGTATTCTTTGATTTATTCACATAGAATCCATATGTTGAATTTCATGTTATTACTGTTCTATCATTACATCATGGATATACTTTCACCATTTCATTATTTTCTATATATATAAAGTTGATGCTTATTGCATGAATGATCCTTGATGATACATAGGCAAGCAAAATGATTTGTTAGTAATATGTTATTTTAATGCTTGCAACACATAAGATAAATATTTCTCAATTTGTATCCTTTAAGAACTGCGATATTAATCATGTTTTCATATTAAGTATCATTTAGAATACTTCAAATTGATATCTAATCAAATTACATGCAAATATTATATATGAATATTCAATCTGTAAACTCGCCTCTTGGTTGAAATGAAATTTGATCAAGGGGCGCTATGGTCGTAGTCAAAGTCGACCTAAAATAAGTTTGACACAATACTTATTTGAATATTATTTTCTATTGTGATTAAAAGAACCATAAATTTATGATCACAAAATTGTCCAAATATTAGTAATAATATTCACAATATTACTCCCTTAGAAAATATATATATGCTCTATAAAATTAGTCTATCATTTGCTTAAAAATTTATACCCAGTAAGTATGTCGGTCGACAAATTCTTCGACCGACAACATCTCGGTCAGCCTCTCTCTTTCGACCGACATACCTTAGACAAAAGTAACATCGAACACACTTCCGGTCGACAATTGCTCGACCGAGCCGATGTCGTTCGATAATTGTTCAACCGAGACTTGACCGTTGGGATATGACCATTGGAATCCGACCGTTTATGACCGTTTATAACCGTTGTAAATCCAACCGTTGGGGGACAAATGGCGCGTCTGCAATATGACCGTTGCGGACGCTCGGTCGACAAATTGTCGACCGACCTGGTCGCTGGATTGCTATAAAAAGGACCAAAAACGGGTCATTTCTTCACACTTTCATATTCTTGTTTCCATAGCTTCTCTCTAGTGCATTCTTGTGCAATCCTTTAGCTTCTTCATCCCCAAGACTTCCTTGCTTCTTCTCCACCTTAAAGCAAAGAAATGGCGTCATCATCTACATGTGGAAAGAAGAAGACTGCTAGAAGGAAAGGAAGGTCGGCCTCTCCACCATTGACGATCATCAACGACATCCCCTTCGTCGATGCAGATGATGGTGATCGATATCTAAGGCTCTCCTCCAAAGCTCCTCTTCCACGATGGCCAGTTGAAGTCCTGGATTTCCTTAGCATCGTCGACCTGGAGGATCTTTTTGAGGTGCAAAATTTGAAAGAATTTCTTAACCCTTCTTTTCCCTCCTATTCTTCAAAAGTGGTAAATGAGTTCTATGCAAACCTCATCTCCCATACCGAAAATGAACATACCTTCTTCTATTCTATGGTCAATGGGCATATCTTTCGATTTACTGAAGAGGATATTCTTGACATGCTAAACATTGACTTAGATGAATATCAAGACACTCTTGACCTTACCACTGGAAACCCACTTAATACATTTTCCCAAGGTGACCATACCGTCAGTCTTAGTGACATCAAAAGAGCCATTTTTCAATCCAATACAACCTGTCACGAAGATAGGGGCACATACTATGCTATCAATCTCAAACCTGCAGCTAGGATTGTCAACCTTATTGTTTCAACAAACATACATCCTAGAGCAAATAAGTCTGAAGTTCCTATTTTTCGCATGTGTCTAATCTATGCCATTATCCAACGTATTCCCACAAATTTTATTTGCATCATTCTTAAAAACATGCTTGAGTTTTCTGGCAATCCCCCATATGCTGATTTTGTATGCCAAATTACTCAACACTTTCTTAAGACACAAATTGAGGATATGGGATACACATGGGAAAGAAGACCACCAAAATTAAGCAAAAACAAAGTAGAGAAAATGGGAATTGATTTTGGTCACAAGAGGGCTAGGAAGGAAGGTGAGACATCTACTCAAGATATACCACCACCACCTCCTCCTACCAACCCATCCTATGATCCCATCCAAAACACCTTAACCTATGTTGCTGGGTCACAATATCATCTAAGTAAACAACTAGATTATAACCATCATGCCATGACTTATCTAAACCAAAGAATGCAAACCCTTTCTCCAAACCAACCAGACGAATATCCTTATTTTTTAAATCCTGGCATGCTCAACCCATATAATCCTTCTTACAACTACTACCAAACTCCACCTCCACCATCTACAGATCTCACGCACACTAAGTTTTCATCAATGTAACTACAAGATATTGCTGCTCATTTCCGATTTGATCGTGTTCCTACCTTCTTGGAGGCGTATGCCTTAACCAAGACAGGTGCTCTGGAGTGGCAAACTTTGGTCCAATATTATGGAGCTGAGCCTTTTCTTGGGAAAGACCCTGATATTGATGTAATTCGTAAGTCTTTCCAGTGAGATTTGGAGTTGTATTAGTTGTAATGAAATCTTTGCATGATTGCAATAAAAGGGTTATCTCTACATGATTTGGTTATCTTTCCATGATTGTAACAATTCTTTGTTTGTAATGAAATTGGTTATCTTTAATTCTTATAATGGATACTCTTCAAAAGCATATGTGTCATCTTCTGATATGTTTGTTCTATGGCATCATTTGAATATGGTTTATAAGACTATTATAGTAGAGCATACAAAGCAAGGGGAGTAATCAATAAAAATAAATCAAAAAGGATGAAATCTTTGTAAATACCTAAAATTTAAAATTGTGGCTAAATTGACCATCTATTGAAAAGAATTCATACCTTAATTATAATTTGGGATATCTATCTAAGGGGGAGCATAGTATAAAATTCATAGGGAGAAGTAATATCAAATATTCAACTTGGATATCTTTTTGAAATGACAAAGGGGGAGAAAAGAATATAAATCAAAAATATAAATGAGTTTCATAACATCTCTTGGCTAGCACTCACTTGGAAATCTTAAGGTATGAAACTCATATGTTTTATATTTCCTTCATTCATATTTTGGAAATGTTTGTCATCTTCAAAAAGGGGGAGATTGTTGGCTAAATGGACATCTATAAATCCCTTTGTTTTGATTATGACAAACATTTCATTCTTATTAATCTAACGTGCTACTTGAGTGTGCAGGAACAAGGTGGATGACAAAGAAATTAAGGAAATCCATATGCTTACATATTTATATTTTCATGAAATGTAATCGCTTTGTAAAAACTTGTACAAATATATAATGTACAAGTACTTAGATCTCATGTAAATCAAGCGTTAGATTCTCCCTAGCTAAACATCACATTTAGATAGGTCATCCCCTTGAATAGTGTCACATATGCACACTCATACACACACTTAGTGCTTTAATTGGAAAAGTGAAACAGGGTCAATCTCGGTCGACTAACTCCTCGACCGAGACACTCTCGGTCGACAATTTTCTCGACCGAGAAAGACCCAAGTAGCCGTTAGACACAGCTGACAAGGTGGTTGGCAGTTGGAGATAAATGTTGCATACACTTGATCCAGAGAGCCTGTCGGTCGACAAAAGTTCGACCGAGTAGGAGTCTCGGTCGACTATTTCTCGACTGAGATGGTCTCTGACAGCAACTGCAGAATTAATTATTTAGTCGTTACTAAAGCAACAAACTTGTACCTAACGGCTAGTTAAGCACTTAGAAACCCCTAGAAGGTGTCTAGAACGTCCTTAAGCACTTGTAGGACATTCCTATAAATAGGACATAGCTTAGGACACCCAAATACACTTACTTGTTACACTTGAGCAATCTTTGAGCATACATTGACTTTGTGCAATCTGTTTGTGAGCAATTGAGCATTGTGACAATTGGCTACTGCTTCCCTTAGCTCAAAATTTGTGTCCCATAGGCTAGCATCTCCTATCCACTGCAATTACAATTACATACACTTTGGCTAGGAGATCTATACGCTTGATCTAGGCAAATCAAGCCTTGTGCTACAAAAGGATAAGTTGTAATTTCCTTTTCCTTTCTTGTTCTCTATTATTGTTTGTACTCTCCTTGCTACTCCTAGGTTGGAGGTTGCGGATTGGAGAGGGTGGAGATCTTCTTGGTGAAGAAGGGGACCTTGAGCTACTTCAAGAAGGCTGGTGCAACGGGAGGTTACTTCTAGAGAGGAAGGCTACTTCAAGGGGGAGCTTGAAGTTACTTCAAGAAGGCTACCTCAAGTTGGTGCATCTACTTCAAGTGAAGGTTGTTCAAGGGGTGTAAAGAAAGTATTGTATTTTATATAAATCCTTGTGAAGGTAATAAAATAAATACTTTCAAAATCCCGATTGGGTAATCAACCGGGTAGTGGACTGACAACTTTAGTATTTGCTAAAGTTGGAACCACTCTAAACACCTGTCTCCTTCTTCCATTTACAATTGTGGTTGTTTGAGTTAAATAATTGTTAAAATATTTAAAAACTCTATTCACCCCCCCCTCTAGTGTTTTTCAAAATGATGGTGACAAGATTTAAAACTATCTCCATAGCCAGAGAAATCATCCATAAAAACCTCCATGAGGGTTTCGATCAGTCCAGAGAAAGTAGGGGACATGTACTGCTGAAAGGTGGCTAGAGCATCGCATAAACCGAACGACATTCTCTTGAATGCATAATTGCCAAACGGTCAAATGAAAGTTGTTTTCTCTTGGTCATCTAGATGAATGGGGATTTGATAGAAACCTAAATAGCCATCAAGATAGCAAAAATATTATTCATAGGTGAGGCATTATAGTACTTGATTCAATAAGGGAAGGGGGAAATCATATTTCCTAGTGTCCGTATTCCATTTCCTGTAGTTGATACACATCCTCCATCCTGTGATAGTGCGAGTGAGAATGATCTCATCCATGTCGTTGTCCATGATAGTGGTACCCCCTTTCTTGGGGACTACCTAAACCAGTCTAACCCAAGG
Organism: Alisma plantago-aquatica; assembly: GCA_963693085.1. Classification (NCBI taxonomy): domain Eukaryota; kingdom Viridiplantae; phylum Streptophyta; class Magnoliopsida; order Alismatales; family Alismataceae; genus Alisma; species Alisma plantago-aquatica. The sequence goes on from OY856412.1 coordinate 221,468,027, forward strand.
AGAGTCAGAGATGGGGTAGATGATCCCTGAAATCAAAAGCTTGATAACCTCTAGACACACCACCTCTTTCATGTTGGGATTCAATTTCTTTGAGGGTCTCTAGAGGGTTTGTACTCTTCTACCATAAGAATTTTATGCATGCAAATGGATTGATATATTCCTATCAAATCAACCATTTTGTATCCTAAGGTAGATTTCCTCTTCCTAAGTTCAGTCATTAGCTTGGTTTATGCCATTTTGTATCCTAAGGGTGCTTTCCTCTTCCTAAGTTTAGTCATATTCTTGGTTTCCTATTCATGGGTAAGATTAGAGTTAATGATAATGGGATAAAGCTCTTGTTCATCAAGGAAAGCATACTTAAGACCTTCAGGGAAGGGCTTCATGTCAGGTGCCTTTGGGGGTTCAGGTTTTGCATATACAATGGAGACCATTTTTAGGTCTTCAAATTCCTCATCATGAATCTCCTCAAAGGTGTCGAGATGATGTCTGAATTTCTCCAATTTCTAATCTTCAAATCCACAATCAATAGGGGTCACAAGGGCATTTTGGAGGATATCCTCAACTAATTCTCATTCTTGCCTCAATTGTTACATCTTCTCAATACAATCAAGAAGATAGACCTCTTCTTGGAGGCTTGGTATGCACATGATTTCATATTACCCTAAAATTTAGGGTTTGATTTCCTAGGTGCAAGAAAATAGTTTTGGCCTCAACATCGATCAAGGCATGAGTGGTGGCCAAAAAGGGACAACCAAAGATGATGGGGTACCTTAAGTCTTCCTTTAAGTCCATGATGACAAGGTCACATGGGACATAGGCATCCTTCCCAACTCTTACAGGTATGTCTTAAATGATACACATGAGTTTTTTCATGGATGAGTCAACTAATTGGATGGTCATGGCGGTAGGGAGCATGTAAACAAAGCGTAGCCTCCTGCAAAGACTACAAGACATAATAGAAATACTAGTACCTAGATCTGCAAGACCATTCCTGCAAGCATTATCACCTACGTAGCACCAAATCCCAATGGAACCAGGGTCTTTCTTCTTTTTAGGTATCTTTATTTGGATGATATAATAGGTGGTCCTAGAAAGCACGACTCTCTCATGCTCATCGGTGTGGTGCTTCCTAGTCAAAAAAGACTTCATGAATTTGGACAAGGCCGACATGTCAGCCAAGGCATCAAGAAAGGGAATATCCACGTGTAACTTTTTCATAACTTCCCTAAATTTCACAAAATAGGTTTCAAGCCTAGTTTGCTTGTGGTGGGCCTGGTAAGGTGGACAAGGTTTGTAAATAGGAATTTCTGGCTCGTCAATTGCCATAGGTAAGACCATAGGAAAGGGAGTGGAAGGAGTGAGAATAGTAGGGGTGGGTGAGGGAAGATTTTTGATGACCACTGTATCACCATCCTTAAAGTCCAAAGGGACAACTGCGGGTTTCTCTAGGGGAGGAGTATGAATCTTCCCCGAGTGGGTAGAAACAACATTTAGTTGTTTGGTATGTTTTGGGTTGTTCTCGAGCTATCCAGTGAAGGTCCCTGCTAGGGGTTTTTGTTGGGAAAAAAGATGAGCAAACTGAGTGTCAGTTGACTTCTGGTGTGCTATTATGATTTGCTCTAAGGCTGAAATCCTATCATCTACCACATGGGTGGGGGCCTTCTGTTGAAGTGGTGGTTGATGAAGGTTGTGATATGATGTCCCTAGTAAGGTCCACAATTTTGGAAATTTCCCCTAAAGTTCCATTGGTTCCCAAAATTTAGTTGGTTGTTATTGTATGGAAAACCTAATTATGGACGATAGTTGGCTTGGGGTTGTGGGGGTCTTTGTGGAGGGGGGAGTTGAGATGAGTTTTCAACTCCTGAGGGGTTTCCATATTGAAATAAGGGATGGTTTCTGGCTTGGTTTGGATTGTAGTAAGCCTGGCCCAAAATACTATGGATAGAGTTAAGGTCCTGCACTTGTTGACCAACATTAGGTTGCATAGCGGTTTCATAGAGATATTGACATTATAGGGTAGCATGATCATAACCTTGGCATATCCCACATAGAGATTCAACAACCCTCACTTGTTGGGGTTGTCTTTCATAGGCATTAAACGAGGATTCCAAGCGATCATGTTTCAAAGAGATCAATTTAAGAGCTTAGGCATTAGTATGAATGTCTGGGTCCAGTGGATCCTCACCTAGATTGGGTATCAGATGCTCTTTTAACCACCTCCCATGTGCTACTTAGGTTTTGGAACATAAAATTTCCTCCAGATCTGGAATCAAGAAATTTCTTGGTGTCATCATCAACACCACGATAAAATATCTCAATGAGTTGATATTGTGATATGTCATGATTGGGGAAACTGCAGATGATTTCCCTAAATATCTTCCAAGCTTCTCCTAAGGTTTCTTCAGGGACCATTGAAAACAAAAATATTTGTCCTCTAATCTCATAGGTAAGGGAAGGGGGGAAGTATTTATCCAAAAATTTTGTTTGAAGTGCTTCCCAAGTGGTGATGGCGTTTTCACTCTCCATGGCATTATACCAACTATTGGCTTCCCATGAGAGAGAGTATTTGAAAAGCGTAAATGTAATGCCATCTTCAGAGACACCCTAGAATTTTGTCAAGGAACTAAGGTCTGTGAAGCGTTGCAGATTATCTTGACAACTCTCACCCTTGTACCCAAAAAATGTGTTGGCCTAAAGTATGGTGATCCACTGAGTGTGAATCTCAAATTGGGGGGCAATAATCAGGGGTGGCACAACTGGGTGTTGGGCATATCTGGTTTTTGGAGTAGGAAAATCTTTTAATTGTTTTGATCTCTCAGCCTCCATCTGAGTAGTTTCTACAACCTCTTGCTCAAAAATATAGGTTGCATGCAAGTTGACTTCTTGGGCCATGCATTCAACCATCATCAAATCTCTTTGAGTGGAAAGTGCCTACTCAATCATATGGGTGACCTCTTCTTCATCCATCCTGAGTCAATTTTATCGATTTAAGTGATGGAAAGTCCTTTCTTGCTCGGTATCAAAAACTGGCGGCATAGGATCATTCAATAGGCAGTGCATGCACATTTATACAGATATATTCGAGTACTGGAAAAACATATAGATGGAATGAAAACTCAACATAAAGAGATGATAACACTTCTAAAATATTATTTGGAAGGCATAAAAAATAAAAAATAAAAGTTTTTCAAAAAAATTTTGGGTTCGAGAAAATGAACCGTTGTCCCCAGCAATGGAGCCAAAATTGAAACGCATCAAAGAGCACACCAATTCACTAGAATAATTATCCTAGAGTTTAATACTTCGTTTTACTTTCTAGTTAAAGCTAGTATAGAAGGGTCAATACCACAGGACAATATTTTAAAGATTCATTTTATTTTAATCCCAATTGATTTTTGAAATTATTTCTTTTTGGTATTTTAGAAAATTGATAGAAGATAAAGTCCATTTTGAGAGGTTTGATTAAATGAATACAAAAAAGTAAAGTGTAAGAAGAATAAAAGATTACACTAATGCAAGGAAAGAAAAAAGATTATTCTAATACAAGAGAGTAAAGGAAGAAAACTGTTAGCACACAATATTATCTAAACAAAAGTAAAGTGTCGAATTTAAAAGGTGAAATGAAAACAAGCCTTTAAGAAAAGTTTAAAATTTGGTAGGAAGGCATCGATTCTTAGGGGTTTCACCACCTTAGCCCTTATGAAAATAAGATCAAGCGATACACAACAAACATGATAGAAGCAGATATGTGATTTATTCGTAACAAAATGCAAAAGATGAACTCCGCATGAACCCATGGATCTTGATGTTCATGTATCCTTATTCTTCATCCTAAAGAGGATTTTTCCACGGTCTATCCAAATCCTCATGAATTCAGTTAAGGTATTCTTAGTCTTGGGTTCCATTGTTGCATCCCCCAGGAGTAACAAGCGATTAATTACTTCATTTAAATCAGTGAATTTTAAATCGAAAACCATCCATCTAAATTAGTCATGTAAAACCCCAGTCCGATTAACACATGGATAAGGGGCTACTCCCCTCGCCTCGATAAGAAAACTACTCGCTACTCATAGTGAGGATGGGAGAAATATGGAGAGAAAGGAAAGGAGGCATAGATCGTAGTTACGGAAACTCCGTAGAGTCCAAGGCGGTGACAATTAAATGGCGTGATTGCTTTTTCTCCAGTTCAAGAAGAAAATGTGAGAATAAGAATGAGAAAAAGAGAGATTCTAGATGTAGAATAAAAGAAATAACTCTATTGCTTAGGAGTTTAAAATTACACTAAAAGAAAATGACAGAGTTTCACTTCTAATTGTGTATTAAAATTTGGAATTTTTTCTTAGTGGAGTCCCCCTTCCTTTTATAGGGGAAGACGCGGTGGAAACCCTACATAAAAGATTATCTAGAGGACTCCTACCTGGAAACTAAAAACTTTCTGGATTAGGTCAATAGAGGAAACAGTTGATTGCTTTTAATTATGTTGATTGGTCGCATTCTTTTTTATACATATTCCTGCAATAGAGATTTCAAGCATACTTTGGAACCAGACATAAGTTTAGAAGTGGCTCGAAAATATACTTTTCCTGTAGATAATTCAAATCCCTTTCCAATGCTTACTTACCCATTACATTTCACCTTGGGATGAGAGAGCTATGCCAATTTTCGTGCAGGGTATATATTTAAATTAGAGTGCAATAATTTGTGCAAAATATCTTCTAAGGAAAATTAATCATCGAGTCATTTTCCTAAAAAAAACAAGTATAATTAAAAATCTAAATAAATAGAAAAATCTAAACGAATAAAATTAATTAAAAAACTAAGAAGATAAATAACAAGACAATCCTAAAAAGATATCTAGAAGATGTAAATAAAAAGGATAATACACATTTATGAAGACCCATGTCCCAGCGATAGATATAACTCTCAATCAACGGTTATTGATTATAATAAATAACCTTATTAAAAAGGATGAACAAATTCAGCTAAATAAATAGGTTAATCAGATTCAATAGTTTATGCTGGCTATATAGCTAAAACAAATGAATCATAACTAACACAATATATAAGAAAAACAAGTAAAGATACCACATTCTATGTAGTTGGTTTCTCTTACCGCAATGTATAACAACGAAAACATTGTAAGAAAACATGTCAAGTATTAACACCCAATGTGAAGTGTGTTTAACCCTAAACATATATACTACACAGATGGATTATGTCTTTTATTAAGCCCTAAGGAATTGAGGCATACCACTCAATTCCAAATGACCATTACTAAGTCAAAATAAGTGTCATACAAGATCTAGAGGAGAGCTAGAATCCTAAGATCTCATCTACCCTCAGTCAGTACAAGTCAGCCACAATGACATATGAGTCAAGTTACAAAACAACCTAGTCCACCCTTGACATATAGGTCACGAAACTAGTGAATAGTCTAGTCCATCTTTAAGAGGTCACAATACTAGTAAAACCAGGGTATCAAACCCAAACATCCAAGGTACAACCACAACTATCCTCAATCTCATCATGTACACAAATCTCTGAGATACAACCACATCCATTCTCCTATGAAGGTATGAACGCAACCATCATTGTAAATGAACATATACTCAACAGTCTACGACTCCGAGATTCCACTAAAGGAGAACTTATTTCACCATCCAAAAAATCCTAAAATAAGAATGAATCTATGGCACAAGGCACTACATGATTAGGGTTCCACTTGATTACTTAATATCAATTGGTTATAATTTAACTACATTAATCAATTTACATACAAACCCTAAGATAATTATACAAAAGCATGGTATTTGTTGCAACTTAAGAAGATATAAAACGTAGTGGATATAACTTTGATCACAAAACCACATGGTACTATTTCATTGCAATAGACGAGTCCATACTCATCATTATACCATCATGTGCTACAAATCCATGGCCAAGGTCATAAGACCATCACATCATCCCTTGCAAGAACATCGCTATTTTTCCCTGCCTCATTGAGTCTCATAATCATCACCACACATGTGATTCATACATTCAACATAACCTTACATATACATCCATGATGTTCATGTGACATCAGATTAGGGTTACAACAACATAGAGAGAGAGGTACTCTATTATTAGGCTACTTACACAAGAGGCTATATACCAACATTACTTACTAGCATTAGGTTTAAATTCATGAGAATAGTTGAAGTATCATTATCAAACAACATTTTACTAAAACCTCAAGTTTATATTCATTTGAGGGAAAAGGTAAGACTATTAGATCATGTATAACCAAACACCAATGAATTAGGGCTACTAAATCAAAACACCAATGATCATGTATGTATAAAGTCAGCCATAATCATCGTAAAGTTAACAAAACATGATGACCATATAGACTAGAGATTTTGATCGGCCACTTGGACCAGTGGTGTCATCTACCACTGAAGAACAAGGAGGTCATCGACCAGTGAAAGTACAATCATTGATGACTAAATAAGAATTTTGGTTTCATTATCTTCATCGATCACTGGAAGTCCAAGATCCCGACGAACACTTTGGTGAAATCTTAGCGACCAAAGAGGATGACAAACTCATTGACCACTTTGAAACAAAAATCTTGGCGAGAAATCTAGATCAAAATACTTGGTGACCCATGATGGGGGGGGAACTTGGAAAACATGGAGAGACCAAGAACTCATCAACCACAAGGTTCCAAATAGGTTGGTCATCATCAAGAAACAAAAAAATCATCAAGGTGTAAAACTAGAAGGAATATTAGATCAAAAAACCTAGTTTAGCAACCATCACGAGAGAAAGCAAACCACTATTTGTGAGAGAAAAACCAATGTTTCCACAAACATGCATGCATCAAAACTTCCATCACTAAAGAAGGATTCATGCACAAGGATTAGAGTTTATTCAAGAAGGCATATCCACTCCAAAATTCACCATGTAAACCTAAACCCAAGATAAATGTAATGTTATTCTACTTGTAACCACATTCTAGAGCAAGATTATGTGCATGCAAGGTAGAGGTAAGCAATAATTGTGGAGAAACTTATATAACTTGCCTTAGAGTTGATGTAGAAACTCAAACCTATAAGATAGATTGAAGAATAAAGGGTATAATCCCTAGCTTGAGCACTCCCCATGACCAAGCTAGCCCCACCTCTGAGAAAGAAGAAAACCCTAGGTATAAAGGCAAAGAAAAGATGTTCTTCAAGCTGTAACTCAAGCACCACTTTGGAACACCATGGGTTCGACCAAGAAGAGAAGGAAAAATAGGGTAGGGAAATGAATGAAAGGAAAGAAGGGGATATGACTTACCAAGACCAATACTAGTACAAAAATGGGTTAAAAAGTAACTACCTATAGGGTCAGTTTTTCCAAATAACCGACCTTATATGTCTACAACACGGGCACCACTTAAGACCTCTAGGGTTGGTTTTCTTTAAAAAACCGACCTTCTAGTGTAACTCTATAGGGTCGGTTTTCCAAATAACCGACCTTATATGTCTATAAAAAACTCGGGCACCACTTAAGACCACTTGGGTCACTTTTCTTAAAATAACCGACCTTGTAGTGTATCTCTATAGGGTCGGTTTTCATAAAATAAGCAACCTTATAGACAATTGGATTAGAAAGCCAATTACAATTTCTCGCGGCAAAAATTTGCTCGATTTTGGCTTCGTGCCTCGATCTATAGGGTCAGTTTTTCCAAATAACCGACATTATATGTCTATAAAAAATGCGGGAGACATCTTGGATCCAATTTTCCTTCACGCATGTATAAGCACCTCTAGGGTCGGTTTTTTTCTTATAACCGACCCTAGAGGTCCCCTTGGTCGTCAATATTGTCGACTGAATTGAATTTTGGATCCAGTTTAGTTCACGCATGGATAAGAACCTATAGGGTCGGTTTTTTCCTTTTAACTGACCCTAGAGATCTCTTCGGTCGACGAATTGGTCGACCGAGTTGATTATAGTATCCAGCTTGCCTTGACCATGCATAAGCACGTCTAGTGTCAGTTTTTTCCTTATAACTGACCCTAGAGGTCCCCCTTGGTCGACAATATTGTCGACCGAGATGAATTTTGGATCCAGTTTAGTTCACGCATTTATAAGCACCTCTAGCGTCAGTTTTTTACTTTTAACCGACCCTAGAGGGCCCCTCAGTCGACAATATTGTTGACCGAGTTGATTATAATATCCAGTTTTCCTTCGCCATGTATAAGCACCTCTAGCGTCAGTTTTTTACTTTTAACCGATCCTAGAGCTACCCTCGGTCGACAAATTTGTCGACCGATAACCTCTCAGTCGACAAATTCGTCAACCGAGAAGGAGAGCCAGATTTCCTTCGTGCGTGTATAAGCACATCTAGGGTCGGTTTTTTCCTTATAACCGACCCTAGAGGGCCCTCGGTCGACAATATTGTCGACCGACATGAATTTTGGATCTAGTTTAGTTCACACATGTATAAGCACCTCTAACGTCGGTTTTTTACTTTTAACCGACCCTAGAGCTCCCCTCGGTTGACAAATTCGTCGATCGAGATGGAGTTTGGTGTTTAGGGTTTTAGATCCAGATTTCCTTTGTGCATTTATAAGCACCTCTAGGGTCGGTTTTTTCTTTATAACCGACCCTAGTGGGCTCCTCGGTCGACAATATTGTCGACCAAGATGAATTTTGGATCCAGTTTAGTTCCCACATGTATAAGCACCTCTAGCTTCGGTTTTTTCATTTTAACCGACCCTAGAGGTCCCCTCGGTCGAGAAATGTGTCGACCGATAATGAGTTTGATGTTTTTAAATAACACGACATGGGCACCGCTTATCTATACCATCAGTTTTTTTTGTTTTAACCGACGCTACAGGTCGGGCCCAGGGTTTGAAGTGGCTGAGACCTATTCTTTCTCTCCCACGAAACATAAATTTCGTTCTCTTTTTCTCTCCCGCAACACCGATACCTTTTCTTCTTTCTCTCCTTGTGTCATTCTGCCTCCCATACCTTCTCTTCCTTCTCTCCTGTGTCATCACTTTTCATTGTTGTCGCGCCGCCAAAGCCTTTGCCAAGAAGCTCGTCGTCATGTTCAAAGAGGATTGTGGTGTCCGTGAAGCCCTTTCCACCTCTCCGTGCCACCAATGCCCTTGCCTCCTCTCCGCGAAGATCGCTCTCCATCGCCGCCTCTCCACACCTCTACGAAGGTCGCTACCTCTCCGTGAAGGTCGTCACATCCTTCACGAAGGTCGCCACCATTTCCAAGTAAGATCGCCGCTTCCCTCATTCCCGAGTTTGTTCCCTCCACCACGGTGGCGTCTAGGTCCACTCTCGGTCGAAAATTAGTCGACCGAGAGCCCACCTGTGCGCAGCGTCTAGGTCCACTCTCGATCGAGAATTCGTTGACCGAGAGTGGACCTAGACGCCACGCGTAGGTGGGCTCTCGGTCGATAATTTGTCGACCGAGAGCCCACCTGCGCTCCTTTAACTACACATTTATATTGTTTTTCCATTTTATATGATTTGATAACCCAACCAATAATAAAAACATGTATTTTTTAATATGTAATCATTATATAAATTCTAGAAATTAATACAAGATTAGACATGTGTACACCTAGATTGACACTTTAGGGTTGATGCATGATGTTTAACTTAATATATAAATATGAAAATAATGCATTTATATATTAACTTAGAAACACGTTCAAAATTTACTCATTAGGAGTAAACTTTGGATAGTCTCCGATTTGGGACTGTTTTTGGATATTTAATCTCACTTAGTATGTAACTGTATAATGTATGTTTAGTTTTAAAGAAAATTTCAGTAGGATTTCTTCATTTGTTCTCTGGGTACATATGTGAGTGGTTATTGGCCATTTACATCGGTGTACTTGGAGAACCACGGGGAAATGCTGCTGAAATTTTCTTCAAAACTAAACATACATTATACAGTTACTAGTGAGATTAAATATTCAAAAATGGGATAGGTGGTACACTTTAGTATATAAGTAATTAACTTGCTATCAATAAAAACTTACATATTATAATATCAATATTAAACGGTTAGTTTTATAATTAATTTTAATGTGATATAGAAAATGGATCGAAGTTGGATGTCTATCAAGAACCGTTGCAGTCCAGAGTTTTCCAAAGGTCTTGATGAATTTATCAAATTTGCTGAGGAACATACAGATAGGCTATATTGTCCATGTAGAAATTGTTGTAACAATTTGAAAGTTGATATTGGTGAGGAAATTAAGAATCATGTCATATGCAATGGGATCATACAAGGTTATAATGAATGGTATTGGCATGGAGAGAAATTTAATTATGGATCAGAAAATGTCGATACTAATAGTTGTGGCATAGAAGATATAGATAATGATGATAATGTTAATGATGAACTGATTCAAGATGACCGGATTCAGGATGATATGGTTGATGAGATGCTACGTAGTTGTCGGGACAATGTCATTGATCCACCTTCTTTATTTCCAAACATTGTCCATGATGCTGAAAAACCATTATATAAGGGTTGTACTAAGTTCATGAGGTTGAGTGTTGTGATGCGATTATATACTCTTAAAGCTCAAAATCAGTGGAGCGATAAGAGTTTCACTTCACTGTTGTCTTTGTTAAAGGAAATTCTTCCTAAAGGCAACGAGCTTCCAACTTCAACATATCAACCAAAGAAAATAATGTGCCCAATGGGAATGGAGGCTAAAAAGATTCATGCATGTCCAAATGATTGTGTGTTATTTCAGAAGGAATATAGTAATTTGATAAATTGTCCAAAATGTGGAGCGTTAAGGTATAAGACTACAAATTTAGCTAAGGCTAAAAATGGCTCTCCTGCTAAGGTGATGTGGTATCACCAATAATACCACAATTTCAATGCTTATCTGCTAACATAGAAGATGCGCAAAAGTTTTCTTGGCATGGGGAGTTAAAGGCCAATGATGATGGCATCCTACGACATGCATCTGATTCACCACAATGGAATAAAATTGATTTATTATACCCTCAATTTGGTAAAGAACCAAGAAACTTAAGACTTGGACTCTGTACAGATGGAATGAATCCCTATGGTACATTAAGTAGCCAACATATCATGTGGCATGTTATGGTTGTTATATACAATCTTCCTCCTTGGTTGTGTATGAAAAATAAGCATGTGATGTTGTCAATATTGATATCAGGGCCCAAGCAACCTGAAAATGATATTGATGTTTACCTTCAACCTCTAGTTGATGACCTAATGAAATTATGGGAAGAAGGTATTATGACATATGATGCTTCACGTAAAGAGATCTTCAATTTGCGTGCTATGTTATTTTGCACAATTAATGACTTTCCAGCTTATGGAAATTTGTCTGGATATAGCATAAAAGGATAAAAAGCATGTCCTGTTTGTGAGGAAAATATTGATTCAATCAGACTAAAACATGGTGGTAAAATTGTATATCTTGGTCATCAGAGACTTCTCCCACCAGTGCATCCTTATTGAAGGCAACTCAAAACCTTTAATGGGTCAACTGAGAAACGAAGTGCTCCTAAACCTATACCAATAAATGTTGTACATGATAGGGTGAAACATATTGTTAATGAATTTGGAAAGAGTTCAAGTAGTCATCCACTTGCATGTGACAAATCTCTATATAAGAAGAGGTCAATATTCTAGGATCTTCCTTATTGGAGATCTTTGACAATTAGACATTGCATTGACGCCATGTATGTTGAAAAAAATATTTGTGATAGCATCATTGGTACGCTATTGAACATACCAGGAAAGACTAAAGATGGCATCAAATCTAGAAAAGATTTAGAATTAATGGGTATAAGAAAAGAATTATCTGTGGAGATCAAGGGTTGCCGCACATATTTACCAGTAGCTTGTTACACTTTGTCAAAGAAGCAGAAAAAGACTTTCTTTGAGTGATTGTATAATATTAAGATTCCACAAAGATACTCTTCTAATATTCATAGATTGGTATCAATGAAGGATCTGAAGTTGATAGGTCTAAAAAATGGGTCCACTTTAAGCCAAAAATGGATGTCATGTCATATGAAGGTTATGACATAAACAAATTTTCATACTACACAAAGCGTCAAGATGAAAGTAGTGTGGTCCAAAATAGTGGGGTCACTGTTCAAGCTTGTTCATTTTATTTTTCTAGTGCCAAAGATAAAAGACCACGCGAAGCTGAGATGTTATATTACAACGTCATTGAGAACATATGGGAATTGGACTATACAAATTTCACAGTTCCTATCTTTAGGTGTAATTGGGTTGACAACAACAAAGGAGTTTTAGTGGATGAGTTGGATTTCAAATTGGTGAATTTTGAAAAGATTGGTGAGAAAGATGAGCCATTCATCATGGCAGACCACGCAAAATGAATATTCTATATTGATGATCTGGAAAATAAAAATTGGTCTGTCGTTCTTCATGGAAAAAGATAGTTTACTGTAGAACCTATAAATGAAGAAGAATACTACGAAAAGTATGATGATTCCAGTCCATTCTCAGTTGGTTTGTTAAGTGTAAATGTTGAAGATAACTCTGATGAATATTATAAACGTCATGACCATGCTGAAGAAATTTTACTTGACTAACAACTCAACCAATACTAGAGGCATGTATTCTTTGAATTATTTATTTTATTATCATCCAAGCAAGTAATCTTTTAAATATACATCATATATCATGTATACCTTATCACTTGTGCTTTTATTATCACTTTTTTTTATCATGTATACTTGCAGGTTCTAAAATGGTGAGTGAAGATGAACATTCTGAGCATGAGCATAAGCACCATGAGGATGGTAGTGGTGATGCTAAAAAAAGTAGAGGTCCCACACTGATGCATAGGCTGTAGGAGCTCAGGGCTAAAGGGGACACATTTCCAGTCTAGTTTGATATCACAGGAGCACCTGTTGGGGAACATGCTAGTGCTTTCAAGCATTACGTAGGGGCGACCGTGCGCAGTAAGGTGGCAATAGATATAGAAAATTGGCATGATGTTCCTAATGCCAAAAAAGACCTCATATATATATATATATATATCTGTGAGTGGAAGTGATATTATTTTCATATGTTTTTTATCTATTGATTCTAATTTAGTTTGCTTGGAATAAATTCCTTTTCAAAACAACATTATTATTTGCTTCTTTTGTATGTATAGGGTGTTTTTCATCTAAATGAAAAAGATCACAAGAAAAGAGTGCTACAACGTTGTGGTGTACAATGGAGGGGTTTTAAGACATATCTCACAAGGGAATTTATAGATAATCCTAAATAAAAGAAGAAAGCAACATATGTATATATTTTTATAGATCCTGAGGTGTTGGAAAGATTTGTTGCAGCTAGGAGATCAGAAGAGTTTTAGGTAATAAAGATTGTGATGTATTGTATGAATCTTCAATTTTATACAATTAAGGAGGTGAATCTTTTTATACATGTTTGCCAAGTCTAAATTGCAATACCTCATTTTAAATGATCAGGCTATTCACCAGGCTCAAAAGGAAAGACGGGCTAAAAATGTGCATGACCATTACTTGGGGCTCGGTGGTTATGTCTTCCGCCGCCAACTACAAGAGAAGCAATCCTCTTCTGGAGAAGAATCTAGTACAACTCAAGTTGAGCATCCACGCTGACACTTGACATGGATTGATGCTAGAAAGAATCGAGCAGGTGAAATTGTCAACCCTGCAACTAAGGAGGTGGCACAAAAGATGGTAGGTTTATCCCAACTAAGTAAAGAGTAACTCCCACAAACTTAGATTTATTTATATCTAATTGATATTGTGATTTAATATTTTTATTAACTAAGAATAGATTGATCTCCATGAGAAAAGGAAGGAAGGAAAGTTCATCCCAACTGGCCACATGGATGAACTATCAGTTTCTCTTGGTATGAAGGAGCATCCTGGCCGTGTTAGGGGATTAGGAGCTGGCATAGGATTCAAGTCTTATTTTGGCCCTTTGCAATCTAAAAGAGGTCGTGCAGGAGGTCTTACACAAGAGGAGGTTGAAGCATTAGTAGCATAGAAAGTAAAAGAAATAATGTCTTCATTTCAGCCTACTCAACCTTCTCAACATATTCATATTATGCGTATCTCAAGTGATGAGGTACAAGCCCATGCTCCAGTTGTAGAAGGTCATGGGAGCACTCCCAATGACCCACTACAGTAATCTGCAGTAAGTTTTTGTTCTATATGTTGTGTTATTAGTATGATATATATATGATAATATATATAGTTGTAACAGGTATCTGTTATACTGCTTCTTATATAGCTTATATTATTTCAATCTAGGTTGGTATGAACTGTAAACTTGTAGTGGAGGTTCCATAATATAATTTTGCGGCAGTGGGCAAGGGGTACAACCTTGGTGGTACATTGCATTGCCAACAAATTACTGATGACATTTGTCGTGTGTCCATCCATCTTGTGTATGACGGAATGGGGGACAAACCACTACCCATACCTAATCTTGAATACAGTATAGTTAAAGAAGTTGAGGGTGTTATGGTGGGTTGGCCTAGACACTTGGTTATCGATGACAAGGTATCCCTTATTTGTACCATATTTTTCATATTTGACTACATATATGAACTCGTGTAATATAAGTATGTAATTTAATTAACATGTTTGTAAACCAAAAAAGTAAAAATTCTACTAGTCGTCCTCCTATGCCCAAGCCATCTTTCATTCCCGAAGCTACATTCGACGAATTGGGAAGCAAATGTAAATGTTTGTGTCGATACTTATTCAACCAAAGCTCAGGATCACATATGTTGGTCAATTTAACATAAGATGCAGCTGGGATGGACTTTGAGAATTTTATTTTTCTTGATGATATTATAGAGTTGTTCCGGTATGATTGGCTAAATACTTCAATAATAGAAGTATGGATAAGGTAAGGATCTATCAATATAGAAAATTCCAATACACATTTTTAGCTTAGTTCTATATATGGAAATAATTATAAATGTTTTACAGTCATTTATAACTGAGATCACAAACTTTGATATAAGGAATGTTGGATTCTTAGTTCCTTCAATCACTAGTCAAGTGGAGACACATTTTGAGGATGTGAATGAGTACTTCTCTACTGCATTCAAATATTTTTCCAGTGAGGGGAACGAAATTATCCTAATTCCTTTTAACGTCTAGTAAGTATTATTATTCAATATAATTTTAATAATGAATAAAATTATTTATTTTAATGTTTGTTTTATTCTTACTCAGAGCTAGACATTGGGAATTAGTGGTTATTGCCCCAAAATTGATGACTCTTTATTATCTTGACCCAATGGGTAAAACAACAAGGAGTCACAAACTGAAATTGTCATCTATGGAGTAAGCATAAATTTAGTCAATGCTTCAACATGATATTTCTATTTAGAATTTCTATTTTACCAACTATCATTTAATTGATAGGGGTATAAAGGCTCTTCGTGAAGCTGGAGGACAAATACCCACAAAATTAAAGGTATTGACTTTGAAAAATGTCAAGGTAGATACTTTGACAACTGCTTAGTCTTATATGTATTAATTTTCAATTCTTATATGTCAACTCTTATAGTCTTATCTCAACTGCTGTTTATAGTAGTTTACTAACATTAAGTATAATTCATTATTTGTAGTGTCCTATGCAAAATAATGACTGGGCTTGTGGCTACTATGTAATGAAATATATGCAAGCTATTGTCAAATAAGCATCACATGACATTCAGACTATAAGTCAGGTAATAAAGAATAACATCATAAATTTACAAGTGATTGTAGTCATTTTATAAAGTATTAGTATGCGCATTTTCTATTACAAATATTTACAACTCAGCCTTACACACGTGTGGACTTGAATGAATTCCTAGAAGAGTGGTCAGATGCTTTTCTAAATGAAGTCAATATAGCATTGGATTAAATATGTCAGCTCCATTTATGTATGTGGTTTGAGTACTCTTTCATATTTACTTTTGTATCTGACATTTAATATCATCTCAGACTTGCAATCTATTATTTTGTAAATTATGATGTGATTATGAATCATTTTTGTTATGAATCTGTAGTTTTGAATGGTGACGGTTGAGCATCAATGCTCCCCTCTCCTAGAATATATGAATCTTCTTGTTCTTCTGTTCTATTTCAGTTTCTGCAGAAAAAAA
Organism: Alisma plantago-aquatica; assembly: GCA_963693085.1. Lineage (NCBI taxonomy): Eukaryota > Viridiplantae > Streptophyta > Magnoliopsida > Alismatales > Alismataceae > Alisma > Alisma plantago-aquatica. The sequence continues at coordinate 221,484,196 of OY856412.1, forward strand.
AGGATAACTTCTAGCGTTGGTTTTTTAAATAACCGACCCTAAAGATTGAATAACCACTTCAGTGTACACTCCTTGGTCGAGAAACTTTTCGACCGAAATATAACTTCTAGCGTCAGTTTTTGTAAAAAACCAACCCTAAAGGTCCTCTATAAGGTCGGTTATTTATAAAAACTGACTCTAAAGATTGAATAAACATTTCAGTGTACCCAAATTGTCGACCAAAATATTTTTGGTTGACAATTTTCTCGACCAAGACAGTTTACAAGGTCAGTTTTTTTGGAATAACCGACCCTAAAGATTGAATAAACATTTCAGTGTACCCCTCGGTCGACAATTTTGTCGACCGAAATATTTTTGGTCGACAATTTTCTCAACAAAGAGAGTTTACAGGGTCGATTTTTTTGGAATAACCGACCCTAAAGATTGAATAAACATTTTAGTGTACCCCTTGGTCAACAATTTTGTCGATCGAAATATTTTCGGTCGACAATTTTCTCGACCGAGAAAGTTTACAGGGTCGGTTTCTTTGGAATAACCGACCTTACAGGCTCCCTTTTCTCATTTGGGTCAGATTTTTTACAACCTTTTGCGTCGGTGTTTACTCTATAAGGTCGGTTTTTTTTTGTCAAAAACACCGAAGCTATAGAGTAAATTCTATAGAGACGGCCACTTAGGGGTTGGTTATTAAGTGACGCTACATGCTTAAAAAAATTGACGCTGCAAACCATTCCAATACTAGTGCAAGAAGAAGAACAAGATAGCACCAAACGATCACACGATGGGTATCTCCAAACCCTAGTTAGTCATGCAAGGTGGGTCAACCCACCTTCTTCAACCTTGAGCTCCTCTTTTACCACCAAGAAAGAGGGGATGAGCTCCAATAGAAACCAAGGAAGAAGAGAGAGGAAACTAGGTATGTAAAGAGGTTAGATGCATGCAAAGAGAGGGGTACATGCAACATAGGGTCAGAAAGGAAGTTTAGTGTCATGTTAAACATGCCATGTGTCTAAGAGATCCCATCTATGAAAGAACCACACACATACATGAAACTAGGGGTGGAAAAAACAAGAAAACCCATCGACCAACTTGGGTCTAGAAAAGAAAATCACTACTAAGGCATGATGTTGGCGACTAAAGAGATCAAGGGGAACAAATGGTCGCTAACCCTAGGTGATGTTGGCGACCAAGATGAGTGAAGTACCTCATCGATCGAAAACCCTAGGTAGAACACATGAAACATAATCGATCACTAAAAACATGAATCACAAGAACCTTAGAAATTGCCTAAATAAGAGCTCATCAGTCAACACACATCAAGGTCAACCAACCACTTAGGGCATCCATGCAAAAGCTAATCTCCCACATGAGGTGTCACCACTCAAACCAAGGTGTGATAAGGTGCCCCAAAGCTCAACTATGTCCAACATGATGTCAACACATGTGAGGTATAAAAGCATTTTACAAATTGTAAGAAAAACCTCAAATATGGGTTAATTGAAATTAAGTCTAAAACTAGCACACATATGCATAACTAGCTCAAACAGTGTCCAAACTGGACCAAAATTGAAAATATAATACTGTCACATGATATCAAAGTATATCACAATATTAGATTAAGGTTTTAAGCATCTAATTATGCTAAGAAAGCATGATCAACCAAAAAGGCAATGTCTGGGGACTTACATTAAGTGTTAGAACTTGCTAGATGGGGAAACAAGTATTCTTGAGGTAAGCTTAGAGTGCATACTATTGAGTATGTGGGGTTCAATTGATTGTGTGTTCTTGTCATCCTAATTTCAAGGTTTGGATAATGGTTGTGGTCATATCAGAGATATTTTTATATGTGATGTAATTGAGGTCAACCACGGTTGTGCCTCAGATGATAGGGTTTGAGTATCATGTTTCACTAGTACCGTGACTTTTATTTGGACGAACTAGGCTACTCACTAGTGTTGTGACCTATATACCAAGGAAAGACTAGGTTGTTTTACAGCTTGACCTTATTTGCTGCTATGGCGGACTCATACTAACCGAGGACGAATAAGATCTTAAGATTCTGACTTTCCTAGATCTTGTATGGAATTGATTTTGACTTAGCAATGGTCAATTGGAGTTTGACGAGAATACCTAAAACTCTCTAGGGCTTAATAAAAGATGTAATACAACCATGTAGTATATCTGTTAGGGTTAATGTGCTTCACATTGGATTCTAACCCCTACTTTGTTTCTTATACTTATAATTGTTTCAAATAGTGTAATTAGAGTAATCAATTGTTTGTAAGAAATAGTTTTATCAATTTCTTTATATATCTCAGTGATCATACATGTTCCTATGTCTATCTGTGTAATTTTCTTAACATTCTTAATCTACTTAATCTTTTTAACATTACATAACCTGCTATAATCAATAACTGTTATTGAGAGTATATCTCTCATTGGGACATGGGTCTCACCTCATGCGTCACCACATCTTTTTATGTGGTTGTCAGCGATGTGGTAAGGTTTCTAGAGGTGAAGAAGAACATCTTTGAGAGCAGTAGAAGTAGAAGGTTGGCTAGTGGTTAGTAGTGTCCTAGAGTCATCCATGTACTCTCAGGTTTGGGCATGAGATGTTTTGTAGATGATATGTATATCGACTCAAGTTTTGAATGTTTGTAAATGACATGTATATGTGGAGAACTTCTTTTGTATACTGGTTGTGGCCTCAACCACTGAACAAATAAGTAAAAATCTTATATGGTATGTTCTTATGTGCATGTTTTTTGGACTGATATGTAAATGTTTCTAAACTTTTTAGTGATATTTAAATTGGTTTTAATTTATCTTTCCTATCTATGGGGTTAATTAGTAGTTGATTGCATGTTTTTTTAGTAATCTCATTTAGCGTGATAGCTTGTCACATAAATGTTTTGGAGTTGGACATATATCTAGAGAATGGTAGGTCCAATCCATTTAAATATATGTGGACCATTAAGTATAAAAACATATAACAATGAGGAATATTTCATCACACTTATAGATGACTATTCAAGGTTTTCCTATGTATACCTAACTACTATAAAATAAAATCATTATAATGTTTTAGAACATATAAAAAAGAAGGAGAAAACTAACTTGGTGGGATTATTCAGGTTCTTTGAACTGATAGAGGTAGGGAATGTAATTCAAAATATTTTGAATAATTTTTTCAAGAACATGAATTCAACAGACACCTCATAATGTCTTACATGCCACAACAAAATGGTGTGGTGGAAAGAAATAATAGAACCATAATGGATGCAATAATATGCATGATATCACGTTCATATCTCCCTGCAAATATTTGGGGAGAAACATTACAAACCAAAAATCATATATTGGATAAAATGACCTCTAAATCTATAATATCTACACATTTTGAATTATGAAATGCGAGCAAGCTAGATCTGAGTGATCTTACGGAATGCGGGTGCATAGCCCATATCCTAATACCTAGCAAACTATGAAGTAAGTTGGAACCTAGAACATTAATGTGTAAAATTATTGGATATTCATAAAAATCTAATAGTTATAGATTTTTTTTCAAAAAGAAAAGGAAACATTGAGCATTGGGATGCAACACACCTGGGAAACTTTGAGGAAGGAGGATATCAAGATAAAGAGATTAAACCTTTACAAATAATATATGATGATGACTTTAATGATAATTAAAAAATGAAGCATTTATTGATCTGGAACCTCAACAATATCTATAGAATGAAATGTAAAAATATTTCACTTGAAATGTATATGTGGAAATCAAAATAGAAAATGAACCCATTATTGGAAATAAAAGGCAAAGGTCCTAACCATGCATGGATGAGTGACTATCATTTGTATTGATGTGAGCCTTCATGTTGAATAGTATACATGGAAGATGCATATCACATAAATTCAATGACATTTAAACAATCATTAAATGCACATAAAGAGAATCATGTTATGAAGCCATGAAGGAAGAAATTGATTCTATAAAACAAATTATGGGAATTATGTGATTTACTTAAATGTAGAAAGGACATTGGATGAAAACATGTATTTTAAAAAAATATACAAGCTCACATGTCCATTGTTAAGTTCACTAACCAGTGTTATATTACAATATACAAACAAATAAATTGATATCCAAGAAACATATTTTGTGGTCACATAATTTTCTTCAATAAGAATGATCTTAGTAATTGTTGTATATCTTGACTTGGAGTTACATCAAATGGATGTAAACACTTATTTCCCTAATGGGCAATTAAAGTAGGCCATTTATATGAATCAACCTTAGGGGTTTCAAATTGAATGAAAGGAACATAAAGTATGTAATTTTAATAATTCAATATATGAAAAAAATCTTCTAGATAATGGTATCTAAAATTTCATGATGTAATGGTTCATTTGGAATTTGTCTTGAACAAACTAGATAGTTATGTTTATGTCTTAAAATGTGAGAGTAAGTTTATCATATTATCCTTGTATGTGGATGACATCTTGCTTGCTGGAAATGATATAGACATGACAAACAACATCAAAAATGAACTTGATAGAAAATTGATATGAAGGACGTGGGTGAAGCAACCTATGTACTTAGAATCCATATTGTAAGGAATCTGAAGTCTAGAATACTTATTATAAAGCAAACAAACAATTAAAGATAGTGTGGAAGTGGCTTTGTATGTAAAATTGCAATCTAACACCTAAACTATATATGTATGTAACACAGTTATGCAAGGAAGAATGTCCTAGTGAGGGGCAAGAACCTCTACAAATGCCATACACTCAGGCAGTCAGAAGTTTAATGTATGCCATTTTGTGTACAAGACTAGAACTAGCAACTTATGTTGAACTAGTGAGTACATATCAAGGTAATCATGGTCCAATACATTGGGAAGTCGTGAAAAGAATCATAAAATATATAAAAGGTACATCGGACCACAAACTAGTATTTCAAGAAGAATCACTAGTGGTATTAGGTTACTCTGATGTAGACTATGAGGGTGATAAAGATGATAGAAAATTCCACATCAGAACACTCATTCATGTTTGGTGGTGTAGGCATATCCTGGGGAAAAAATAAGGATGTTTGGCTAAATACCACATGAAGCTGAGTATGTTTCTTGTAGCTCAGCCACTATCCTTGCGGTATGAATTAGAAGATTTTCAATTGATTTGTATCTTAATTTGATTGATGGTCCAATTCAAATATATTGTGTAAGAATTCATATGATAAATAAAGGTGAAAATGATTTTAAAAGAAGGCATATCGAAGTACTATACCATTATATCCGTGATATTGTACAATAATATGAAATAAAAATTACATATCTCTACACAAGTGATCAAGTGATATGATTGTTGATTCATTAATAAAAGAAATTTGAGCGGAACTTTTCTTTATACATGTTAGTTTAATGAGATTAGAAAATCACACTTTACCATAAAAAAATTTGGACCTCACAAATAGTGGGAGCATACATATAAAATAAAAAGAACAATGCATTTGACATAAATGCGTTGGAACGAATACTCCACACAAATAGTAGAAGGAATGCTAATTGGTCCTTTTGACCAAGTGGGATACATTGGTATGCGATAAAAGAACCAACAATCACTCCCCTAATTAGTATCTTACTTGGGCCAAACTGACCCAGTCCTCCGAATATGAGGAATCACGTAAGGAAAATAATTGACCACTTTGTAGAGGAAATGTTTTGGAGGTGGAGTGGTTGCTTGAGGAGTGTCTCATCTGTATCACCACGGGCTCTCCTCATGTTAAACACATCAAAAAATGGAAAACCAACAACCCACAAAATCCTTAAAATCCTTAGCTTAAAATCCTTAGCTAAGGAAATCTAGAAACAAAAGTGGCAACAAAAACATAAAATTTTCCTTTGGCTACTCCTTCAAAATAAGCTTCTCACGAAACAAAACATCTACAAGTGAGGATTTACTGGCCCATAAAGATGATGTCTATGCCAAAACGACTTGGAATCAGTGGACCACATCTTCTTCAAATGCAAATTTTCACTCAGTATCTTTTTACACTTCACTAGAAATTACCAGCTAGATCTCTCATCAGCTACCTTTCCCATGAATATTTCACCAAACAGTCAATTCACCACTTTCACTAGCGACGCCATCTTCATCACCATAAGTTGGCACCTCTGGCTGGAAAGAAACAACAGACATTTCAACAACAAAACGAATATGAGGCACATCATCATCTCACATATATATGCAGACCTTCACATCCTCACCATGTGTAGGTAAACAGGATCAGAATGGGAATGAGAACTCAGATGAAGGAGAATCTGAAGCCCGCTTTCTTTGCGACCTAAAGGCTATGGTGGATGACGAAACGGGAGCTAGCTTACTACTCCAACACCAGGGTTGATGGACCAGAGGCCACATTATAAGCCATTTTGACGTTACAACGACTACCATGTCTTCTTGATTGGATTTTAAGAGGCATGACTAAGAGGCTTGATCAGGGTTAAAGAGGCTTATTAAGGAGAGTCTCCCCCACAAACATTTCATCCCTGCTTTTATTATCATCTCTGTTTTCTCATCCAAGTAAAAATTAGTTTTTATGTATTACTTCGTTCCGTCTGGCAAAGCAGGTGTTTGCTTGCTCTTGCCTTTTTAATATATGCTACGATCATTATTAAAAAAAAATCCTTAGATGTCCTCTCCCTCGCAAGGCCTCTCGGCACCTCTAGAGGCAATAATGTTCATACGGGTCTAGCTGATCTTGAAACAAATGAGAAAGATTTGTCACAAACATTTACTCTCTCATCATCTAGCGATTAAGAAAGGTAAGGAAGAAGAGAGAAAAAAGATTGCAAGTAAAGGATTGATCAATTAGAGATGCAAGAACAGTTGGGAGTTACAACAAGGGGACTGTTCTGCTGTGGCAAGTATAGAAATATAAAGATCAAGTGGGGAAGTTTCAGGCTTAGACTGAGACAGGTATCTATATCTTATTTATAATATGGGAACATAATGTTTAGATGAGTCAAATCAGATTGAAAAGATCGGCTTTCTATAATAGTAATCTCAGAACATTGGGTACCGGTTATAATTGAAACCCCAGAGTCCATGTTTCACACTTGTAGGTATATAACAATTAGAGGAAGGCACGCGCCAAGCTATGTAAGAAAAGGTTTCGTAGTCCTTTTCCAAAGTTTATTGTATTCATGTGCAATTGCAGAGAGAAAGAGAGCTTGTTCTTAATACAATCACTCAACTAATAAGGGACTGCGGCTGGAGGTAAATGATCCATCTGTATTCTGTACGGCAGTATTTTGAATATCAGAAATGCGATGGCATGAAAGTTAACTACAACACAAACTGTTTAATTGGAGTGAACTGGAATTTTCTTTTTTGGATTTGCATGGGCCGAAGCCCACCCCCTCTCCAAACAGGTGTCAGAGCCCGGATGACCCAAGAAGTTGGTAAATACAGCTGACCCGAGCGGAATCGAACCAGCGACCCTTCATGAGGGGCGCACTGGCTTGACCGCCCGGGCTACGCTGGCCGGGTAAGTGAACTGGAATTTTCATTTATGCGTTGGTTATATATGTTTGCTTCAGTTTAGTTCATTAATAAGATCTCACCTAGTGAGACCAGAGATAACGACACTATACACCGAATGATGTGGCGATAGAGATCAGGCTTTGTGGTTGCCATCCCCATCCATACGATGAAGTGTTCTTCCATCACTGTGCTACAACGCTTCCTCCTAGCAAAGGTCCTTTGCTTTCCTGTAAAGGGGAGCCCACCGGCTTCTAGACACGGCACCAGTGGCGGTTCACATGGACCACTCATGAGGAGAATCCCCATGTAGTATCTACAGTAACTCCTCACCATGTTTTAAACCTAAATATTGACTGCAGACTGCAGAAACCTGATGTTCACATGGAATCTCTATGTAATTTCCGTCATTCCCCATGTCTTCTACCTAAATATTAACTGAGATCCCCTTGTCGATCGTCCTCACCCCTTTGATCTATATTATGTCTTGGCCGCCAGCAAGCTGCATGGTGCCGCAACTAACTTCCGAGTTGTTGCTTACTCCTTTTATGCAACATAGTGGACAAAGAGACTGAGTTAATTTCTGAGACTACTACATGAGGATTTTGTGTGGGGCAAAATCTCATGCTCGATCGTCATGAGTGGCCCTTGTGAACAACCACTTGTGCGGTATCAGTAAGAGGGTGGTCTCCCCTTTACATCAGAAGAATGGATCTTTACCAGGAGAAAAGTTAATAGGGCAGTGATAAGAGTACTTCATTGTAAGAATCGGTATGGCAACAACAACTTTTTTTAGCTCTTAGCTTGATCATTTACGTCGCTGCTTGGTAGATGGAACCCCACATCAATGGCGGGGATGGTGTCCAAACATGCGCTGTGCACGATGTCGCAAAAATGGTGTAAGCAGCTGCCGCAAGTTTCTGCACCAGCTTGCCGGTGGCCAAGATAAAAAATTGGTTAAAGGGATGACGAGGGTAAAGAGGTGCAAGGAGTGTCATAACGCCAGTGTGGAAGATAAACTGCGGTTTGTGATTTCCAACATTTTACTATAGGACATAATCTCAGCGTGTGGTTTCGCTTTCCGTTGTGGGTACGGTTTCTGAACAGTCAAAAACACCTTCAGATTAGAACTTAATTCATATAAGCGGGGGTGGAACTAGGGTCAAGTAAAGGCCATGACCCCTCCCCCAAAAGAAAATATAATCTGAACAAATTTATATATACATATATATCATATGTTTATATAAAATGTTGATAATATATATAATATTTATATTGTATACTGTTTAAAAACGTGGAAATAGTTTAGTGGCTCACAACAACAATTTTGTTATGAAGGTCTCATATTTAAACATAATACATTTTTTTCACAATTTAGGGTTACTATTAATAAAACACCAAAGTCAGAATTAGTGTAGTGGTTTCTATATTTTTTGATGTAGATGAAGTTCTAAGTTTAAATTTTATATTAAGAATTTAAATCCTCTTTTAGCGCCCCCCCCCCCCCCGCATACTTGTTTGAGACTTTTTGTGTTGATATATCTTTTGTAAGACTTTCGCATGACGTTTGCTAAAAGTATTCATGCAACTAAATATACTTTTCTGCATGAAGAACTCGCCACCAAAGTTCCTGTGAAGAACATTACTCTCATTCTTTATGACCTAACTATCTTGTCCATGAGAGCAATAATTCTTTCCAACGTCACAAGGGTGTGATTTCTCTCAGGGAACTTGTTGCAACTTCCGATGATACTAACACAATGAAACAGTGGAGTGTTCACACCAGAGTACATTTCTACGAGAAGCAGCATAGCTGCAAAAAGTTACTTCTTGAAGACAGTGTATAATAGTGACATAAGTTGGGTTCTCTATCGTAATTCTTATATTTCAAGGTTAACAACACAACAATGCTTTTGTTTTACAATACCAGTGGAAACCATGCACATACCATATTAAAGATTAGCGTGTATTATCTCAGTCGGGCATGATTAATAAACAAATAGATGGCTATCTTAGTGTTTGTTGGCCAATTAGAGAGATCACCCCTTACCATTGTCCAAAAAAATATAGAATATGGATAGCTTTGAACTGAGACTAGCATGATAGAATTGCCTATAAGTTTAATTAATTGAAAAGTGGAAAATAACCGGTGATCGCATGTGCGTAATTTTAAATTCCAACCATAAGTTTAGGCAAGCTCCATCCAAGGCATGAAGTGTATATATTTTTAAAATATCAATCATATATGCATCACAGTCAACATGTTAACATATGCATTTCGGTCAATCTAATGTATGCATATTTTGTCCCCATAAATGTTTTTCTGAGTGACGTATCAATGTTAATTTACTACATGTTATATGTATTCATGTTGTGAATGAACAATTTCCTGTACCACTATCGCTTTCTACTTGATGTTGCAATTTCCCGCAACCATTACATGCACAACTGGTGGCTTTTAATGGTGATCGACATTGTTGGTGTTCCTCCAACTATTTCATAAGTCTATCCTTGCATGCTCCCTTCTTGCAGCCACATGTATATCCTTTATGATGTCATCCTCTTCTACCCAAGGAGGATGGAATAGAGTTTTGCTAGGGTAAATACATGTTGGTTGTATTCTGTGCGGATCTGATTCTTGCTCGTCATCATTGTGCAATAAATTCTAAAATTCATATTTTTCCTGAAGTTTTTTGGCTCCAATATATGCACCTAGTATGACTTAAAAACACAAAATGCATATCTTAACTAACAAGTTAACTTATGATGGAACTGTTAATTAAGTATCTAGAACTATGGGTGTGACCTAGTTTTTCAAGGTCTGGGTCTCTGAATGTATGTATATTTAATATTCACGCTACTTTCTTCAACATCTAATGCTCTAGTCATACTCTTATTTACATTATTTTTTCTTCATAGAAATTAGTAAGTATTATTTGATCAGGGGTGGATCCATGCCACACCCCAATCCAGATTCTGTAAGCAAAAAATCATGATGTTGATGAAATTGTGCTAGGAGATGAGCAACACATGTGGGTCCAAGTTTTCTGTCTTTCTAGCCCAATCTATACCAATGTGAACGTTTGTCAAACCCTAGTAAAAAAATTGTAATATGACCTCTTGATGATGCTAGTTTGAATAAAATAAAATGCAGGATTGATTGATATACTAAGAAATTATTTCCATGTGATTTTAGTGATATGGTAATAAGAGGAAAATGGGAATATAACATTTTCTATGATTTAGGCAATTTTGAGGTTATATTATCTTCAAATACAATTTTGAAAAATTTTGATGTTGTTAAGATTTGGTAAGATATTTTTTTTAATTGGTCATGTTTATATTTAGGTTAATCATCCAATTTGGGACATATTAAGTTGGACCATATAATCACATTAATTGAAGTTAGGGGTAGTTGGTATATTTAACTATAAGTTATGTAATTGAAGTAGAGCATGATAAAGTTTCTACGAGTAGAAGATGGGTAGATAAAATATGGATCAATGATTCATGGAATTTGGACCTTATTTGTAAAATGGAGAAAATGAAGAAAATAAAATTAATTATTTGTCTAAGCGATGATAATGGGGCCATACAACTTTATGAATCAAGTCAATAAAGAACGAACCATGGCCTACCCCAATCGACATCGAGTTCACTCATTGAACCACGAGAGTCATCTTCTCCAACCACTAGAAGGAGGAGGAGAGTTCTGGTCCTATTAAAACTAAGATGAGTAGTCATCCTATTCTTATGTCCTAGTAACCATCGAATCAGGCCTAGAAGTATGGTCGGCCTTCTAGTATGAGGATGACATGGGAACTTGGGACCCATAACCCCCTATGGAGCGGTAAGACTCCTAACAATCCATCATTCTCTAAGAATTTCATAGGGGGGTCATAGTGAAATCCATGATTGTAAAGGGGTTAGGTGAACTACATAAAGGATAACAAACGTCCTCTCCCAAAGAGAGTGCTGAAGAGAAATCTTGGTATCCCAACATTGTTCTCAATACAATGGAGGGTGGAGATCAACTCACCTCTTCAATATAGTAGACAATAGGAATATGTCAAAATTGTGAATGGGGATCAATCAAAAGTGGAGGTGCATGCCAATGTAGTGGCTCATGAGTGGTAAAGTTGATGTTGTATGATTGAGAGGTCACCAATTTGAAACCCCCCGCATTAGGATGAACGAATTGCCAAATTTTTAAAAAAATGGAGGTGCATGATAGATGGGTTGAGAATGACCAGAGAAATCTAGTAATGTCACTGAAGCGGTACAAGTCTCTGCTGACATATGCATTTTAATCAATTTAATTTATTCATATTTTACCCATATATGTTTCTTTGAGTTACGTATCAATGTTAATTTACTACATCTTATATGTATTCATGTTGTGAATGAACAATATTCAGTTCACCCCACATTCTACTTGATGTTGGAATTTCCTGCAACCATTACATGAACAACTCGTGGCTTTTAATGGTGATCCACATTATTGGTGTTCCTCCTACTATTTTTAATGATATCCCTTGAATGCTCCCTTCTTGTAGTTACATGTATAGTGCTTTATGATGTCATCCTCTTCTACCCCAGCAGGATAGAATATAGTTCTGTTGAGGTAGACCCATTTGGTGGTTGTATTATGTGTGGATCTAATTGTTGCTCATCATTGTTGTGCAATTAATTCTAAAACTTGTGTTTTCCCTAAAGTTGGTTATTGGCTCTAATATGTGCACCTAGCATGACTTAAAACACAAAATATATATCTCCTCAACTAACAAGTTAACCTATGATGGAAGTGTTAACTAAACACAAAATATATATCTCCTCAACTAACAAGTTAACCTATGATGGAAGTGTTAACTAAGTGTCTAGAACTATGGATTTGACCTAGTTTGTTAAGGAAGAGTAGGTTTTTGTTGGGGTCTCTTAATGTCTATTATTGATACATAATACTCATGCTACTTTCTTCAACTTCCTATGTTCTAATCATTCCCTTATCTAAACTATTTTTTCTTAGTAGAAATTAGTAAGTATTATACAATCAAGGGTTGATCCATGTCACATCTGAATATTCAAATTCTAACTAAGTGAAAAATCATGATGTTGATGAAACTCTACTAGGAGACTAGCAACACATGTTGGCCCAAGAGTGATATCTTTCTAGACCAATATGTACCAATGTGAACATTTGTTGAACCCTGGTATAATATATGTAATATGACCTCTTGATGATGCTAGTTTGGATCAAATGAAATGCAAGGCTGATTGATATATTGAAAATTTATTTCCTATTGATTTGGTGATATGGTTATAAGAGGAAAATTATATGACGAATATAACATTTTATTTGATTTAGGAAATTTTGAGGTTATTTATTTTCAAATACAATTTTGACACCTTTTTGATGTTTGTTAAGATACAGTAAGATAGTGGTTTTAACTAATAATGTTCAGATTTAAGTTGATCATCCAATTTTGGACATATAAAGTTGGACCATATAATCACATTAATTGAAATTAGGGGTAGATGGTTTATTTAACTAGAAATTAGGTAACTGAATTGGAGTAGGATAAAGTTTCGACGAATATAAGATAGGTATATGAAGTATTCGTCAATAATTAGGGGAATTTGGACTTTATTTGTAAAATGAAGAAAATGAAGAAAAAAATACTATTTATAGGTCTAAATGGTGATAATGGGGTCATAAAACTTTGTGAATTAGGCCAATTTAAAATGAACCATGGGCTACCCTAATTGTTATCTAGTTCACTCACTGAACCAGAGGAGTCATCTTTCCCAACCTCTAAAAGGAGGAGGAATGATATGGGCTCCTTGTTCTATCAAAACTACGATGAGGAGTAGTCCTCCTCGTTCTTGTCAGCTAGTAACCATCAAATCAGACTGAGAAGTTTGGTCGACCTTGTAGTGTGAAGATGATAGGGGAACTTGGTGTTGTTCCGGCGATATAAACAAGAATATCATAAACAAGAAATAATATCAAATTTGTTGTGGTGTGCAAGTATATAATGTTCTTAAGAGTATTTCCACCTTATTCGATGACGAACGCCAGTGCAGTAGTAAATGTGGTGGCTATTCTCTTAGGATACAAAAAAATTTTGAGCAAAAATGCGTGCACTCACAAGTCATAGTCTTTGACAAACAACACTTGATCGTTCTTCCATTGATCGTATGGACAACAATGGTGGCAACAACCAAATGTAGAAGAAACTAGTATGAGAGAGTTTTCCTTTTCTCTGTATAAAACACTCGACATCATTTATGTTTTATAGAAGAGTGCAACAACAGTTGACAAACAAAAAGAAACAAGAGGTTGATAACTGAATAGACACTTGTAGTTGGTCTCTTCCAAACAGTCTCAAGTGTAGCCTTGAAAGGTTGATACACATGTTAAAATTGACCAATGGACCAAGTGGAAAAACTGAGTCGGGGTTACGCCAACACAAGGGGCTGGGAGACCATATTTGCACCCCTTGTGAGATGCAATGTGTGTTAACACATCCAATTATAGGGTTTCCAGACCCGACCGGCCCAAATCCTATTGGGTTGCCCCACCATGCATGGTGAATCCTTTATCCCATTGTGTTTTTCAAATATTATATGGATACGAACTCATATATAAGGAGGAGGGAATTGTCAGAATCCCCAATGTGGGACTAAATCCAATGCATTTTGGTTTTAAATACAATAGAAAATATAAGAACCCCCCACTATTTCAAAACAAAATGAAATTAAAATTCGAGTAGATCATTGGAAGAACTTAAACAAGTAATGTGTATAAGGTTTAGTAGAACTATGTTCTTCAAACTAAAGCATAGAGTAGATGTACGTAATATGTAGAAGATTGGTGGAACTATGTTCTCTTTTATAAGATTAGAGGTTCATTACACACATGACATTAATTAAATCAATTGTCATTCTTACAGTTTGGCTCCTTAGGACATGTTCCTACTAGCAATATTCGTGAGTTCTCTAGAGACTTGTGCATGTCTCAACAAGAGATGCCCCACTCCACACTCATATATTTAGACATTCATCAAGTATATACTACAATTATATACACCACTAATAATGGCCATGATGTCTATTACGAATAAAATATATTCAACTAATTTATTTCACATTATTATTTACAACATAAGAATGAGATACAAATCATTATGATGCATTGAGTCACAAATGATTTCATTTTTCCCATTGAACCTCCTTCACGAGATCTTCGTTCATGAAGGTTGGGTGCCCATCACATTGACTCTAGGTATGGGCATAACCCCATTGTTCTAGTTGTTTTTCTCACAAGTCTTTGACTTAATGGCCTAGCCAGAGGTTCGGCCAAATTCAACTCTGATTTCACATAATCCATAGAGATTATGCTATCATGTATATGCTGCATCATAATATTGTAGAGTAGACGGATATGTCTACTCTTCCCATTATAATATTTTCTTTTAGCTCTCAATATGTAAGCTTGATTATCATAGTGTATAGACACTAGTGGAGAAGGTTTCTCTCAAATGGGAAGATCCATTAGAACATGTCTTAGCAATTTAGCTTCAGTTCTAGCCTTTTCCAAGGCAATGAACTAAAACTCCTTAGTGGAATGAGATATACATGTTTGCTTGGTGGATTTCCAAGACACAACAGCTCCACCCAAAGTTAAGATGTAGCAACTTATAGACTTCATTCATCTGAATTAGAATTCCAATTGGCACCACAAAATCCTTCTACCACAGTTGGAGATCCACTAAAAGTCAATCCATGATTCATTTTGCCTTTTAGGTATCTTAAAAACCTTTGTAGAGCATCACAATGATCCTTGTTAGGATTTTGAGTATATCTGCTTAATCTCTCAACTGCATATGCTAGATCAGAATGATTACAATTAATTAAGTACATTAGGCTTCCAATTACTTATGCATATATCATTTGTTGAATGCTAGCACCTTTATTTTTCTGAAGATTACAATTTGAATTAAAAGGTGTACTAACAAACTTACAATCAAACATTGAAAATCTTTTAAGAATTTTCTCAACATAATGTTCTTGAGAGATCATGATTCCATCATCAATTTTAAGAAGTCAAATTCCCAAAATTACATCTGCTTCTCCCATATCTTTCATGTCAAAATGTGAAGCCAAAAGACTTTTTGTACTGTTAATGATATCAATATTAGTGTCAAATAAAACATGTCATCCACATAAAGACATATAATAACACAATGTTGATATTCAAATTTAGAATAAATACATTTATCTCCTTCATTTATATGGAACCTATATGATATAATTATTTATCAAATTTCTCATGCCATTGTTTCATAACTTGTTTCAAGACATAGAGAGATTTGATAAGCCTACATACCATATGTTCCTTCCCAGAAACAACATTACCTTTTCATTGATCCATCAAAATTTCCTCATCTATATCTCCATTCAAAAATTCAATTTTGACATCCATTTGATGTATTAATTTCTTATTAGATGCCAAAGCTATTAAAATTCTGATTCAAGAGATTCTAGTCATAGGAGAAAATTTATCAAAATAATCGACATATTTTTTGTGTATATCCCTTGGCTACTAATTGAGTTTTATATTTATCAATTGTTCCATTAATTTTAATTTTCTTTTGAATATCCATTTACAACCTATATGTTTAATACCTCATGGAAGATCCACTATTTCCCATTTGTGATTGGATAATATAGATTCAATATTACTATTAATTGCTTCTTTCCATAGAGAGGAATCAGATGAGGAATAGCATCATGGTAATATTGAGGATCATTATCCACAATAAAGGAATAGAAGTCATCACCAAGATCCTTTTCCTTCCTCATCCTAGTGGATCTTCCATGTTCTAAATTATCAGGTTCAAAAGAATCATTATTTTTAGATGTACTAAGTATATTTTCCAAAGTTTCATTCAATAGACTAGAACTTATTTCTATAGGAGTTTTCATAGGAAATATATGCTCAAAGAATATTGCAATTTTTAGAGTCAACAATAGCATTTGGTTCTACAATATTGTTTCTACTTATAAGAACAAGAAAGCTACATGTAGCACTATTTTGAGCATACCCTATAAAAACACCATCAAGAGTTCTTTGTCCTATTTTTTGTTTCTTAGACTCAATTAGCAAAACTTCCTCCAAACACCCCACACTTTAAAATATTTTAAGTTAGGAGGATATCCTTTCCATAATTCATATGTAGGTTTATTTGTATTTCTTCTAGGAATGAGATTTTGAATAAAACAAGATGATAGAATTGCTTTCCCCCACAAATTTTTGGGTGCTCCTGATTTTATCATGATAGAATTCATCATTTCTTTTAATGTTCTTCTTTTAAATTCAACAATTCCATTTTATTGAGGCGAATAAGGGGAAGTATATTCATGTGTAATCCCATTAGTTACACAAAAATCATTAAAAGGTTAATAATCATATTCTCCATCCCTATCTGATCGAAGAAGTTTTATCCTTTGTTTAGTTGGTTTTCTAATTATGTCTTATATCTAACAAACATATCAAAATTTTCATATTTTGACTATAACTAACATAGTTTTGTACAGTGTGAGAAGTCATCTACAAAAATTATGTAAAATCTTTTCCCACCTCTAGACATATTTCCTTATAAATCACCAAGATGCGTGTGTATTAGTTCTAATAATTTGGAATCTTAATGTAGAATTTGAGGACACAATTTTGTTGTAGATTTAGTTTTGGCAAAGACTTCATACTTATAACTTAAATCAACAAAGTCATGCATATATTTGAGCAATTGTAAAGATTTCATATGTTGTACATATTTAAAATTAACATGTTCAAGTCTATTATGCCAATATTAAAGGAATCAATGATATAAATAGAAGGAGTAATATTATATATTGAAATGTTTGGTACATTAAGGACAAATAAATCACTTGAACTGTAACCCATGCTAAGATATTCTCCAGACTTAGAAAGAATGGCCAGATCAGATTTAAAGGACACCTTATCCCATACTAAATTAGTTGGGATATAGAGAGTAAATTTACTCTAAGGTTAGGCACAAACAACTCATCTTTTATCAATAAGAATTTTCCAGAAGTCATCATGATCTTGACATTGACCTTCCTGGCCATGAGAGATGCACTTGAGTTTCCCATGACAACTCAATGCACATCCCTTCTTACTTTAGTGTATGTCACAAACACATCTCTATCTCCACTAACGTGGCATGAAGCCCTAAAGTCGATGATCCAATCACAATTTTGAAATGATTCCATATTGTCAATGCTGAGGAATGTCACGAACACCTCTTCTGTCATAAGATCGGTAGTTGATTCTATTGAATCTTGGACCACTTGCTTCTTTCTATGCCTACAATTAGGAGAAGTGTGACCATGTTTACCACAAACATAACAAAAAATATTATTTTTCTTAATGTCTTTGTAGTCTTTATTTTTATTTTTGTTTCTTTTATCCTTTTTATTTTTCCAACGATTTTTCATATGATCAGAGGATTTATTATTTTGTTTAACATCATTGTTAACAAAATTCACGAAAGACATAAGTTCTTTATTTAAATCAGATGTTTCTCTTGAACAATTTTTGTCTTCAACTCAGATGTGTATAATTACATAATCCAACGACATAGTCTTTCTTTTGTGTTTTAAATTATTCTTATAATTTTTCCAAGAACTAGGCAATTTTTAAATTAAATAGTCAATGATGAAAGACTCGGGAAGATCTATCTTTTTGTTTTTAAATTATCAAGTAAAATTTGAAAATTTTGAATTTGAGTTGTTATTTCATTTTTTAGATATAAATTTATTAAAAAAATTTACATTTGTCAATTATTGGGAAGAAGCCTCTTCTAGAATATATTTCTTGTTTTGACTTGTCCAAACGTCAAACAACTAATTACAAATAGTTCTTAAAATGACATGATGAAAAATATGATTTGTCTTTTATCATTCAATTGAATCATTTTCTGAATTAGTTTTAGATAGACCAAAGGCTACGTTCATGACTTCTAATGCATTGTATACCTTTTCTTACCAACAATGATAATATGATCCAAAAGTTTCGATCTTATTTATTCCAGATAAAGAATTGATAGATACGGTAGAAACAGTAACAATCTAGTTATTGGAAGCGGTCGGCGTCAGAGGAGTACCGGGGTTTTCAAGACCTTCCATATTAATACCCATCGGAAAAATTGTTTACTCTTAAGATTTTTGTTTTGGTGGATATAAATAGGAAATTGTAAGCAACAAATAATGCCAGATTCGCTAAGGCGTGTAAGTATGCACTGTCCTTAAAAGACTATTTCTTCCTTACTCGGCGACGAACACTAGCGTGATAGTAAACCCAGAGGCCACTCTCCCATGATTCAAAAACATTCGGAGCGGTGATGCGTGCATTCGCAAGTCACAGTCTCTAGTAGACAATACTTGATTGTTCTTCTAATGATCACACAGTCAACTTTGGTGGCAACAACAAAGCACAGTAGAAATGAGGGGGAAAGAGTTTTCCTTTTCTGTGTGTAAAACACTCAACAACGTTTATATTTTATAGAAGAGTTGTGATAATGGATGTTAAATGAAAAGATACGAGCAGTTTCTAACTAAACAGACACCTACAATTGGTCTCTTACAAACATGGACCAAGTAGCAAAATTGAGTCGGGGTTGCACCGATGCAAGGGGCTCTAGGATGTCGAATTTGCCCCCTGCACACAGGATGTGACGTGTGCCGACACACCTGATTAAAGATATTCTAGACCGGACCGGCCCAAATCCAATTGGGTTGCTCCACCATGCACATGTGAAACCCTTATCCTATTGTGTTCCTCAAATATCCTATCGATATGAACCTATATATAAGGAGGAGGGAAGTGTCAAAATTTCCCAATGTGAGAGTAAAGCCAATGCCTTTTGGTTTAAAACATAGCAAAAAATACAATACTTGGAAGTCAGAATTCCCTATGGAAGTAAGACTCCTAGCAATCTATCTTTGACTAACAGTGCAAGGGGATCATAGTAGGATGCACCACCATAAAGGGAGTCCGGTTAACCATACAAGGGATAATGAACCCTTCTCCCTAACAAAGAGCACTAAAAAGAAATATTGGATATCCCAACATCTTTGTCATTACAATGGAGGGTGGAGATCAACTCATGTCTTCACCATTAATAAATGATAGGAATATGTTGGAATATAGCTCAATTAAAAGTGGAGGTGCATGATGGATGGGTTAAGATTGACTGAAGAACTTTGACAATGTCAATGAAGTGGTATAAGTCCCTTCTATATAGTAATGAATATGAGCATAGAAATCAAACTGAAAGGGACATAAGTTGTAGGCCCCCAAATGACACGTGTCACAATCGGGGTAGACCCCTTAGTGGACATGAAAAAGTCAACAATATTTAAAGGAAAGAATAGTAGGATTAGACCATTTTGGACCCTTAAATTTGTAATGGATGAAACAAGATAATGGTGTATATTATAAGTTGGAAAAGAAATATTGGAATTGATGGAATAAGTTTTCATGATTGTGTTTTGAGATCTACAATAGAAATTTAATGTCTGACTTTCTACTCTGATTTATATAATTTTATTATGTTGATTTTATCCCATATAGTTACTTTAGTCATTTATAGTATCATGTAGTGTGATAGAACTTTGGAAAAAGGGTCTACATTTCTATTTGGGGTTATGAATTATCAATTTCTTTGGTAATTTTGAGTTCAGATGATATTGTATATATGATATATATTTTATGTTAGAGATTATAGGTTAATAATGTTAGTTTAGGTGATTAATGAATTCAGCATTGTTTTACTGACATAAATCTTGAGGATGATATGTGTCTTAGAGGATTCATGATTATATCAAATTTTATTAGAGAATTGGATATTTTAACAGTACATACTGAAAAATTAACATGTATAGGAATACATATAGAGTCTATTAGGGTAAATTAGGGTTTGTAGATATGGTTTCATATATGTGTGTCAAATTTTACTTTAGAAGGCTAAGGATGGAACAAGTTTGAAAGTGTATGGAGGTTTATCTCCATCTTAGGTAAGATGACCATGTCAAGAAAGAGATTATGTATTGTGAACATGATCCTTACATTCCCTTGTGTAGCTTGATATTTTTTTATGATCATGCCTACATTTGTAATTCATTATTTGTATATAAGATAGATACATTTTTTTATCAAGTTATGTTAATTGCATCATGAGGTATGGGCTTAAGAAAATCTCTTATGAGTTCAAGATATGTATTTTTGTTTAAAATTCGATGCTATTCTCTAAGAAAAGTTCATGTGAATAATTTAAGAATGTATGTTTATTCATTTTACTTAAAATTGTGATGTAGAATATATAGATTAGTTGATGCCTTAATTTTTACGTAGCTATAGTGGCAACTTTATGCACACTTTTATAAAATGCAATCTTAGGGGAAATGAACCCTTGGATATAATGCACTCTTGGGTGCAATCAGAACTTCAGTAGAAAATTTGTGGACATGAGTTATTCTATCAACTCAGATAAAAGAATGAGTTAAGAAAAATTTCTATAGAGATGAATGTTTAAATGGTTTTCAAGACAAAATTTCATGTTTTTATACTCTTTCATGTTTATTTCACATGTGTTCTTGAGAAGTATATGTTTTCCTATGATGTTAACTAGACTACGACATTGTTCAACTCCACTTTCTCTAACATACAATCTATTTATACATGATTGAGGGTGAGACATATACATGCATGGAGTTCTATTAGGTTCTAATTGTGAGTTCAACCATGGTTTTAGGTGGTTGTTATGATGAGGTGCCGCTATAAAATCAAGAGTTGTTTACCTAGGTTTGCATATTTATGTATCTATTTTTGTTTTGAATCACATGTATTTTGATGTTGAGCTACAAGAATAATGTTGAGAGCATCATTCACTAAGTTTTTAATCTTTTTATCTTATTAATGCAATAATTCTATGTTTATGACACTCCAAAGTATTAACTGAATGAATAGATTCTTACACTCAGATATGTGTTGTATGAAAATATGGGGTGTTATGGTCTTGAGGCTATCAACTGGCATAGTATAGTGAATCATTTTCTCAAGTAGGCAACTAAGCATGCCTCTCAGAAAATATAATTGCAGTGAAGGTAACTTTTAAAGGTGAATTAATGAAGAATCTACTTACTATAAAAAATTAAACTTGTTTGGTTAAGACCCAATATCAGTTAGTGGCCTAAGGCCCAGCTGATTTTCATGACTTTGGGTTAAAGCAATTATAAACTACCTAGAAGTTGATTTATCAATAGGTACCCAGTACTACTAGCCAGTTTACATATGATTGAAAATACTTGGTTTAAGATAACTTGGTATATGTGGAATATTGTCACTTTTAGTTCATCACATGGAATGAACCAAGATTCTTTTAATGTAACCAAGTACTACTAATTTTTAACGTTGGGGGTACTCATGTTTCATTGTGATTTCTGGGAACCGCATACCAAATAGACATCACATTTTCTATGATGATAACAACATCATTGCATCTAATTTAATTTATTAATAAAGAACCCATTAAAATTTCTATGTTTGGTACATTACTTGTACCTGACATGTATCTATTTTGATATGTTACTACTACAACTACTTCATTTTAAATGAATTTTTTAGAAACTCACAAAAAGAATATGGTTCACTTCTTGCATATTTGAAATATATACGTTCTTATTAAAATGAAGTCATATAGTCTACAATCTTGGTATGTTATAAGTAATATCAAATATGTTGTTTTACATTAATTATTAGATGTGAGGTTGTGTTTGGTATGTGTTAAAAAAAATTGACGGTGATAGGGACAGTGATGGTGATGGGGAAGGGGATGGTGATGGTGATGGGGAAATTGTTAAAATATATTATTTTCTAACATGTTCATGGATATAGTGATGGGGATGAGGAAAAACTTAAAAATGTTATTTGTCACATGGTTCTAGGGATGTTGAGGAGAAAATTCTTTAATAGAAACACCCTACACAAGTAATAATTATATTTATTAGAATATTTTCTTACATATGTGTTTAAAGAAGTAGTGGAGTCTGGAAAAGAAATTTCTTTCACCATGATTGAACATATTTTTCATACTGACAAAAACAAGTCAAATTTCACCATGATTCCGTATCATCATGGCAACCAAACAACATTTTTGTTTAACCATCATTCCCCTTCCCATGATTCACCATGTAACAAACACACCCTAAATGAAGTATTGTGAACTAAATAAGTTTCACAACAAAACATTGGTTCAAGTGCCTTTACATTGAATATAGTATAACATCTACTTGAATGATTTCTAAGATTTAGCTATTTTAATTTATGTTGAGGGTCAAGGTTCATTGCTTATATGTTGGTTGGTTGAATATATTTACAATTAAGTACGTATGATATCATACATGATATTTACATGAGCGTGCAATTTTTCTTGATGCTCGTACGACTCATGAGTTTCATGATAGGTTGGGTTATTTTAATTCATGAATCTACTTTTTACTTTTTAAGGTATCTACACGCTCTCACTTTTGTTACTTTGAGTACCACCGATGGTTCTTTGTTTTGGATAACTTCAAAGTTTGATGTTATGTACAAAAACAATTTATGAGAAAATTAGGTATGGAAGATAATTTTAAGGTAACAACTTTGGCGAACAAACCAAAAGAGCTCCTAAAATGCATTTCTTTTTTTTTCTTCACTATAATCATCTATGAGAAACTTAGATCAAGCTCCTAAAAATAATATAGGATATTGATTTCACAGAATACCAAATGTAAATACTCATTTCTTGAATGCAAATTGATCACCACAACAACAAATAACGGACACCAAAAGGATTCTTGGGTGGTTTTAAATTATAAAATGTATTCAATTAGACAACCAAAAAAAGTTATTTAGAAATATCTCACTATATCTTAAAATTTTGGAATTTGTTTTTTACTAATACGGTTCACTCAAAAGGATAAATTTTATCACATAATACTTAAGGTGGACTTTTTGGTAGATCATGTACTTACAACAAGTTATCACGATAAAATACATGCTATCATGTTATATATCATTAGATATGGTAAAGCTTTAACATGAGAGGATTCATGCTTGTTGTAGACAACTCTTGTATGTAGAGAAAGAAAAGAAGTATCAATATGACAACTCTTATTGGACTATAAGTATCGAGAAGGGCAAGGTAACATGTCTTCTCAAAAATGTTCCCATACATAATGCATATTTGAATATGAATTGGTAAGTTGTCTGTCCAAATAAATTGTATCATTTAGGAAATTCAACCATGTATATGTTAGAAAACTCAAGAATTTTAATTTTAAAATGATATTACGACTGTAGATATCCATGACCCAAAAATGTATTTTTTTATTTTTGTGATCAAACAAGTTAGTCATCATTACTAATGTTGTGACGCAACCATATCATCTCTACTTTTATTAACAAAAAGCAATCCATATGCATTGTAATCATTTTTTCATTTTTGTTGGTTATGATTGAAAAGATAGAGGTCCTAAAGTGACATATGTGATTAAACTACTAAGTGCTTGTTTTAAGTGTTTGCAAGAGAATTACGTCGATGC
Source organism: Alisma plantago-aquatica (assembly GCA_963693085.1). NCBI lineage: Eukaryota > Viridiplantae > Streptophyta > Magnoliopsida > Alismatales > Alismataceae > Alisma > Alisma plantago-aquatica. The sequence continues at coordinate 221,508,409 of OY856412.1, forward strand.
CAACTAAAATTGATTAGAAACAATTATATTGTCATCTTGCCCATAAGAATTAATATATTAAGCCCTCATCATTTATATAGACATGAACTAAAATTGGTTGTCATAACTTTTATTAGCAAAAAGACTAGCAACTTGACATTCTGCGACAAGTTTCTCTAGTTGAGATAGTTGTAGTGATGAAATTATCCACAATTATGTCAATTTTCCAGTTGTTATTGTTAATTTTTCTTATAGTGTATGAAGATAGTTACCTAGATGTCATGATGTATAACTCACCACGATTTAAAAAATCAAACTATCATACTAATTAATATGGTGCTAAAGGCAACATCTCATAGACCCAAGGAGATACCACAATATGTTTATTTGTTTTGGGTTATAGAGAGCTTAGGATACAGGGTGTTTGGACCTGAATGTTTTGCCTAATGGGGGAATAAACACAATACTTGCCTGCTTATTATTTATCATGCCCGTTAAATGTTTAAGAGTGAGATCCTCCGTAGCTACCAATGCTTTTATAAATATATAATATTTGGAAAGATGGTCTTAAAGTAGTAAAAGGTTGAACAATAAATGATCACTAAACAAAGTTATTCAGAATTCACGAAACAGTTATGGGTAGATATTTTCAAATTTAACATAACAGAATTGGCAACACCAATATTTACATGATTATCTCTACGGTAGACTAATACATATAAACTATATTGCATATAATATTCACAATTAGAAATATTGTTGCTCGACTGTTATTTCAAGTTGGATAAATATAAAAATAGATAAAAATTCATTAAAATTCAAACTTGTATAATACTTTTTTTCCGCTTTGTGAAACCAGATCATGGAAACAACTAGAACAACATGGATTAAACTTTGATTTTTCAAGTTTTTAGTTGGTAGTGTACTTTACCATGGTTATATACAAAGTCAAGTGGGCTTCAAAATTCATATAAGTTATATGACTAATTTTTTTGTTCAAGTAACTTAAAAATCCAAGTCAATAGCATGTTTTACTAAAATTTTCACAATGCTAGTTTCAGATTGTCTTGACATATATCTTTTTATATAAAAAATGTTTTTTGTGTTTATGCACTAGTGGTCAATAATTATAACCATGCATAAATAATGATGGTTTACTTATATTTTATTTTAATATGATATTTGTTAAAAGACATGTGGTATATGAAAATGGAGACTATATATTATTGAATGAAATTGAGTTCATGTGTATGTTGGGGGTGTATTCTGGTAGACTCAAATATATGCACACCATTCACTTTGAATTGATCTTAACTAAAAAATACCTCTTCTGGAAATTACAATTTTGTCTTCATAATTCCTGACATTAGGAACTCTGGATGCTTGCATGACTAGTTATATTGTGTCTCACCTAAGACTTTGTGAGAATATAGATGAAAAGCCATGGCATTGTAAAATGTATATCATAAAGATATTCACATTGTTTGTTTACACTACTTTTTGTTGGTACTACTTGATTCATTGTATGAAACAAAATTCTAACAACTTGGTCACTAGACAAGATATTTACAAAGTTAATATATATGGTAGAGACCAACATCAAAAAAATACAGTGAACAAGCAAGAATAATAAGGAGATGAACAAGACATCAAGCTTTATAAAACCTTCAGGTAATAGATTCCAAGTGAAATGACATTCTTTAGGTGAATTCCATGAGCAAGGGTCAAATATTAGATATTCTGATAAAGATGAAAATTTTGGATCAAACTTTTACAACTACATAAGAGAAATTGACCTAAATTTAATTTGAAATTTTGAATGAACCATATTCTAGAGCAAAACAACTATGAAAATAATAAGCTATTTGTTGTTCTATCGTGTATGTGTCATGTTTGTATCCATATTATCCCTTATATAGGCATAGATACTTGTTTTTACGACTCATCTTGATAAAAGAAAAGTTTCCTCTTGAACTTGACACATTAAAATTATTAAATGACAAATATTGAAGCTAAATATGCATTAAAATATTTAGTTCTTAAAATGGTCATTAATGTTGGATTTTGACCATTTACTATCCACAATTGAAGTAGGTAGAATGCCAATGGTGAAAACTTGTATGGGAAGGTAAATATTAAATATTTATATATATGAGTAACTTCCAAATAAAACTGTATATGGAATTAAATGAAGTTTAAACATTCTACAATTTTTATACCGTTGAAATATGTAAATTAGAATAATTATGACGAAAAAGGAATTTTATTCGGAGGCATGTTTAGTTGTTTCAATTCAAAGACATTGTTAAATATCCGTATGATCTATATATATTCTGAGAAAATACATACATTTAAATAAAAAAATACCAATATATGTGATTTCTATTAACAAAAGAAAAAAATTACTCATATGTTTTAGTATCTAAAGGATTTCAGTTGGATTGTATAAAATAGAGACTTGATGTGTTATTGAATTTTAGTGTGTGAAGTTAATAATGTTACAATCATGAATAGAATCATAGTTTCGGAAAAGAAAAAAGTTGTTGGTTTAAATGTGTAACATTTATTCATATACATATTTTTAGTAAAAAGTATTTTGAAGGATAACCAATACAATACAATCCATCCAATCAAGTTACTTTGGTTTGTAATAGAGTAGTTAATTTATATATGTGAATATTCGGTAGTACACTTTTGAAAGCTTTATATGTAATTAGACTAGATGGCAAGGTTAGTATATATTTGAAATGAGAAAAATGAAGGCATGAAATCACTTGACTTAACTCTCGTTAAGGAAAGTTGTATAATAATATGATAGTGACACAAGAGAATTCGTACCTAAGTCGACAAACTTTACAAAATGTTACATCATAAATTAAACTCTAGGAAGTAGTACTTATATACTCTATAATGTCGATTATTTTAGGCCTACATTATTTTTTATTTACCGGAAACTAAGTGGGTGACACCACAAATGAAGTCTTTCTATGTCGGTTTCTAAGATAAGAGAAGACCGATGAGATAAATCCAGTGTCAGTTGCTACGAAAGGCTAAATTAACGTAAAAAGAGGTATGTGTCATTAGTTTAACATAAGGAAACCAACAATATAATATACTATCAGAAATAAATATATGATTGTTCTTGGGTTATAGTCGTGAATTTTTCTTAGTGCAACCTACGATGTAGGTCTGTGTCATCGGTGATGGCTAAAGAAAACCGACATTATAATCTATCATCAACTAAAATTTAACTAATAAAGATATCTTTGTTGTCGGTTTACAAAGAACAAATGATGGTGAAGAGACGTCTGCATTGTTGCTCCGTGTAAGAAAATTGACATTGTATTTTCTTATAAGTTAAAATTTAACTAATAAGGATAATTGTATCGTCAGTTTTCATGAGTAAACTAACTACACATATGTACATCATTGGTCTTTTAAGATAGTCTATATCAAATTTTTTTATGAAAGGTTTACAAACCTTATATCCAGCTATCCAATATGATGGAGCCTATAATTTATTAGAATTGCGGGTTGTGTAAGAGTTCAACTTAACAACAGGCTAGCAACACCTGTAAAACTTATAATAACAAGCACATAAGTGTCTGGATCCACATTTCATTCTATTCTCATACTCATAAACACAAGTACACATACACAATATATTTACACACTCACTAATTATTCAATTGCATCACATGTAAAGTTTGAATCATTACAATCACATGTATATAGAAATTATGACATCAAAGTTTAAAAAATATCAAATTGTATCTAAATCAAATACAAAGTTCACTTCCTCAATGACTCTTCTCATATTTCACCCACCTATTCTTATGCATAGGATTTTATTATATAAAACACATGCCAAGAGAATGTTATTGTTCAAGTTTGATTTAGTTTTTTATTATAATAAAATGAGTCTATTTACTTATGATTCAAGACTATATATATATATATATATATATATATATATATATATATATATATATATAACTTTTTGTATACAATAGAGGTCTTGTTACACATTTTTGACAATTAGGTCCATAGTCTGCATAACATAGTATTTGGATACCCAATTATTTTCTTCTATAGGACGCTACAAACTTATAATTATGTAAAAAGTTAAACAAAAATAATCATAGTTGACATATATATATATATATATATATATATATATATTGGTGTCAGAAAACTACCTTAACATTCTTCCAAAATATTAATTTTTATCTACATCTCGTACAACATGTTTGAATGGTTTCATGACCCTATAAGTTAAAGTAAATATTTAATTGCATTGTACAATCTTCCAAAATGCATTATACAGTCTGCTCCCTCTCAACACCTTCTTCTTCCATGGCTTTACCTAGTAAGCGATTGATCTCCTCTATAGCAGTCGTAGCCAACAAAGGCATCACAGTCTCCTCCAGTGGCTCCACCTAGATGATGCATATTTTTCTCTCCAACGGCTCTGGCCATCAACATCACCACCCATTCTGCTCTATAGTGGCTCCTCCTAGCAAAGGCGCCATAAATATCCTCATATCATATGTATCCTCCAAACAAGAGTTCCTCAAGTTCTTACAACTTGTGATATCAATTTATAATTAGGCACATTGGATAGGATTATCTACATATTTTATTTGATGAAGTCATATGAGCAATAATCTACATATGTATTTCTACCTTCATGCCTAATTGGAAAATTCAATCTAAAATTACCAACTACTCAATTTTCTTATATTTATTTTATTGTTGTTTTGATCTGAGCCTACTTGATATTGGAATATCATATCAATCGAGAACTCTACAAGGATTAACTAGGTGCAATTATTTCAGTGAAAGGAGGGATGCTATTGTGAGTCACTAGATTATCTAGAATGTTTTCTTAAATATTGGGCATGCAATAGTAAATATTATGCTAGTTGTAATATTTGACTAGAAAACCCAATAGTTATTTTCGAGTTGCTTCTTCTTTTAGCAGTCATTTGATGACACTTTTTTTCAGTAAAAAATTTGAGATCAACAAAATCTATCAATAAATATTCTATGCTTTGTCAGTATATAGTATTTTTTGCAAGGGGATCGATCTAGATTCATGGGAAGCATGTCATTCACAGAGACATCAAACTAGAAAACTTGTTGATTGGGATACAAGTAGTATACATTTTCCACATGAGTAGAAATCTCTATATATGAGATACTTTCCTGCTTATCAATGTGCCTTTTTACATCTACTGATAAAATTTGAAGATTTTGCATGGTCAATGCACACATTTAACCACATGAGAAAAATGCGTGGCACAATGGATTACTTCCTACAGAAATAGGTATGTACAGAATACATGTATTGACACCCTTTTCTAAAAAATCATGTATATTTGCTTACAACTCTTGGTTCATTTATGCAGTAGAGAATGTTAAACATGATGCACGTGTAGATATATGTATCTTGGGAATTTTGTTCTATGAACTCCTCTATATAGTGCCTCCATTTTAGGTGCAGGAGCATTCTGAGAGTTATAGAAGGATTTTACATTAGCATAGTAGAGATAGTCTGATACATCAAATTATTAGTGCATTACTTACCAATCTCGATAGATTTTGTATCTATTCTGGATGTTCATTCCCGATTCATGCGTAATGAAGTCACATTCGTTTGATGTGCCAAAGTCCAACTTGCTATTGGTTCACATATATTACATTATTTAGTTTTGGTAAAATCATGTAAGGGGGATAGCATAATTTGACGTTCATGTAATTGTATCATACATTGCTATCTACCATTAATGGCAGTTAACATGTGGTATATATTTTTCAAAAAAATTCAATGGATTTAGGAATCCAATAAAATTGTTTAAAAATATAGGACAAACTAAATATAGAGCTCGCATGACTGGATGATATCCTTTATGTGCATTGCAGTATAAATATGATATAGAAAATATTGGTATGCACCAAAAACCCATTCCTAATCATTAAATTGCTTTCACAGTCCAACTTATCTATATTTACTGGGTACAACATATAATCCCATTGAATAACATGAAAGCATACTTGATTTTCTTTACTGGTCTTCATTCTTTTTTTTATTTGCATTGATGAGCCATTTCAATACATTTCAAGAAAGATCAAGCTTCCCTCTTATTATTTTGCCATTATGCACATAGCACCTACATCATAATACTACACATTTTAGTAAATTTCATGAAATGACAAGATCCCTTCTTATTATTTTTACTATTGCATAGATAACATATGCATCATACTACACATAATGAGTTTTTAATTTTTTCAATTTGAAGTTTGATCATATAATGCCATTGCAATTTCTTTAGATGGAATATGTGAAGGATTTTTAAATTGACACCCATATGTGAAGCTTTGTGATGCTAGAATATGTTCTAAGAATTTCTTTGTTAACAAATAAAAGACTATATCTAAAAGAAGTTAAATAGGAATGCTTATCCGTTGACTAATTGATTTAGGTAAATATAAATTATGTCTCATTTTTAAAATTTCTTCATAATTGACCCATTAAAATTTTTCTATTGGGCTGGTTTGTGATGATATCTGTGCAAGTGTTGCACTCTATCTGTCCTATAGATCATGTCTTACTATCTGCTTGATTTTCCATATTAGATTGTAAGGACAACTTGCTTTTACAACATGTTTCTTTTCCATAGAATCAAATACATTAAGATAAAACATGTAGACTAGTTTTAAATAAGAAAATTGAAGAAAAGATGGATAGCATGTTAACATATAAGAAATTTAGAAACAAGCAATCTGATTTCTCATTGTAACCATTAGATTAGACAAGTTAGCAGCTACAAATTTTGAAATCTTGAAAAAGTATGTCAAAGTACAGATAGAGACAAACTATTAACTAACAACATTTAGTATCTTATATTCTACTAGAAGTCATTGTAGAAGAGATTGAATACAACCAACTTTCAAACATCTCCCAATTGTTTTTATAAATTGACAGAAAGTTCTTCAAGCTAAATGTCAAAGTGACCAACCACTTGATTATAGATCGTGTTGCTCCCATGAAGTTATCTTCCTCCCACCATTAGTACCGATCTCACCAATATTCAATTTTTTCAACTTCTGCAGAGTACGATGAGCAACATCTCAACTGCTTTTCCAAAAATGTGGTGGCCTACTCCCATTCCTCTGCCTACCACCATAGATGTTCTAAACCCACCCACACCAATTCATGTAGAACATCTCAACTTATTTTGCATTTTCCTAACCATGACGCAACTCTAAAAAAATACTAGTCATGGTCATCCATTGTTTGCTCCTTAAATTGGGTTGTGTGAATAATGTCAGTCCAAGAAGGTAACTCAATCTCACCTGAAGCTTCATATGTGAAGTATAAGATTTTCACATAATCGTTTGGGGATACATCCTTCATGGTTCTTGGCACCTCCATTTTTTGTAGCTGCACTTGTCCTACAAGTCACACTCTAACACCCACATTCACTAGTTATTTACTTTATGATATGCACTTTCATATTTTGTAGTGTTTTTTCCTTCTACTCATAGATCTACCTAAATCACAATTCCATTAAGTTCAATTAGAATTTCTTTTATTAGTTGAGTGTATATCACATGATCCTATCAATTAGATGTGGTGAATTGATGCCCTCTTTAGTCTTCATACAACTTTCTACTACTCAGTTCTTGCTATTCACAACTTTCTATTACCCAATTCTTGCTATTCACAACTTTCTACTACCTAGTTCTTGCTATTCATTACTTGCATCATACTACTTCATACCGATATCATATGATTCCATTATATCTATGAAGGGATAATTTTGGTTGGTTCACTTGGTAACCATGGGGTACTCCGTATTCACATACACAATATGTATCATAAACCCTAGAGTACAAGCTAACTAGGGCTCGTGTTTTTGCCAATTGATCCACTACACATGATGAATGTTGTTTATTTTCATGTCATTCATATAGTACTAGTATATATCATTCATCAATTTCAAACAAAGAATAATTTGACAACTTAAATTATGTAAAACCACCTTCAAGCATGTATGAATGTCTCCCTACAATTGCATATTTTCCAATTTCGTGCATGGCTAGATTTTAGTATTGATACCTTTAAAATACATACTGATTTTATGTTTACATTATCTTGGTATTGATGCAACATCAAAGTAAATCTCCAATTTCCATTGCAACTTATCATTTCAACTCAATAAAAGGATTTTATTATCTAGGGATCTACATAGTTTTACTTTTGCAAAAAAATTCTATAGCTTTTGACATTTTTCTATCATCCTAAGCTTCATTTGCATGACTGATTTGCACAGATGCTAGTCAAGGAGTTTACAAAATGTATGTCAATGCACAAGGTGTTGGAATACCCCTAGATTTTATACAAATCTAATCCCTGACAGATGTCGATGGGTTGATGGTTACGGTGATGTTATTAGTTTTTAATTCAAGGAAAGGTTGCATCCCTTTTCAAATTCATGACTTCTTTATAATTTATGACAAGGCAAGAGATGAGAATGCTTATTCAAAATACTTTATGTAACCTATAATCATTGAGGAAACTCAATTAAGATGCATTTCATTTTGTGTATTTTTTTGCTTAAATCTATTTAGCAATATATGTAAATGCCTCTCTTGTTAAATATGGTTAATGTTCACTATTTATGATGCATCTTCTTACAAAAAATTGTTTGACAACTCTAAGAAAGTGACTAAGTTTTGTTCAATTGTATCTGGAGGAAACAAAAGTATATTGCTTCACTTGAGTTGTAGTAGGGTTAGTTCTTGTAATTGGTCTATTTTGGGTTTGAAAATGTTCCAAATTGATAAGATTGACTTAGTATATAGATATAGATCTATGATGATTTCACAACACTGGACCTCAAATAGGAATAATTTTTACTAATGTTGAAGATTCATATTGTTTACATTTGAACTTTGGTGTTGTTGCCTCCATTTTTGAGACAATATATGTGAATTATTTGCTTCCAACACTTCTCTTTGAGGATTGCTTCAGCTCAGATTGCATGTCCATGCACACGTTGTTTGTTTCCTCATCGTACCTTAGAGACAAATTAGCCTGCTGGGTTTGGCATAATTATATCATTTTCCTCATCGTACCTTTGAGTCAAAATAGCCAAATTAATAATCCAGTATGTTTGGTTTAAGTATATTTTTAGTATGTGAAATTATTTGATATGATGCATATCAGATGTAGATGTCTAATAGTATTTGAAACTCTAATAAATTTATTAGTACAATTTTTAATTGCATCTATGAATGTCCTGGTATTATTCTTTGTTTGCCTAGAAACTTTGAGTTCATTTTTTGTTCTCATCATGCAATCATAACACATTTTGATTCCTGATTAGGAGATGCTAGACTAAATATTATTAGGTTCAAGTTTAATATTCATTATATCTCTTTCTAATTTAATTATACCTCTTGGCAATCTTTTTCATAATGCATAGCAAACCTAAACATGTTATGACATTCTTGCCTAGGGTCATTTGACTATGTCACTATGGTTGGACACTAGTTTTCTCTCTAAGTTTCTTGGGTTCGCATTTTCCGACCCACTCAATCCAGTACCATGGTGTTCATCGACTGTTCGTCTAAGGAGGGTATTCCTTCATAGTGGATTTGAGCACAGAGTCCAAAAGGGATTCTTGAGTTGTCTGTGGTCTGTCTGAGTAGGATGTTATGAAGTCTCAAAGCTTGGAAACTACTTTGGAGAATGGTGGTTGCAAACCCTCACATCTAACTTTTGGGCATAACACTTGATAGAAAAACATAGGTTCAAAGTGTGATCCTAACAATTACATCCTTGCCTTCCCTAGCACCCACTCCAGTGTAAATTGGATATATAATAGCCAACTATTGGGTTCAATATCACATTTGAGAAGCTTCAAGTCTAAGCTTGTAATGACTAGTTTTAAAAATTTTGAATTTTATGTTAAATCCTTGTATGCCCTTAGTAAGGTACTGACTTTTAGCCTAATATTTTCAATTCAAACTGATAGTGACATAATTACTAAATCAATTTTTTTGATGTCTAGGAGACATGTTTGATTCTTGTGTGGTTGTACAGTACATTTGTGGTCCACAGTTGCATTTTTTAGGGATGTTCTATGGGTCTTCCTTCTTATAGATTATGTAGACACACATATGTTCCCCCATTATGTTCTTAGGCCCTTAGCTTCGGTGTATCCTTTTCAACATGTTGATGTCTTTTTTAAGGGATGTGGAGTTCTAGAAAACATGAATATGTAATGATTAATTTTCTCTCCAAGTTTCTCGTGTGAGCTTGATTCATACTCGTGTGACCTAAGATCCTAGCTTTGTTGGTGAAAAGGCTAAGATCAGTATCTTTAGATGAGATCTTTTAGTGGAAAATCACCTCCTAACCTAGATTTACAACATACAAATTTAAACAATGGCTTTCCAATATTTAATTTTTACTTTATGATAATTGTGATGGATTAGTTTTTTCTAATAAAAAGCACAACAAGCATCAAGATTATCTTAAATCTCTAGGATTACAAACAAATATAGAATAGGGTTGTAATAGTGGTACTTATGCCCATATGTCAATCGATTCCTACGTTGAGGGTCTTCAATCCTTATGGCCTTACACAATCAACTACCTAACATTACCATGCATATTCAAGACCAATATATCTCTATGATTATCTTAACTGATAATTGTTATCAAAGTTGTCTAATTATAATCTTTCTACAAGTAACCTAAATTCTATAATAATAAGAAAAAGTCTATTGTAGACTGAATTCATAAAGACGTTGGTCTTTTAATTGATTAATTAATTATTAAAGTCATACACTATACTATTTGGGTTGGCGTTGATCTCCACCACCTAGTAAACTTTATCTCATGTTAGCATACTGAAAGTTGTCCACTTATTATTTCTTTCCGATGCTCACCAAAACCTTCTATTTGGCAACATAAGTCTAAAATAGTTGAGAAATATCCAAAGTTGCATTACCTACTTTATCCTTTATCAATGTTTGTGTCTAGATTCCAATCAAATTCTCTTGTACCAACCTCATCTAATGATCATTTTTAACAAACAACGTGAAAAGGTTTTGGGATTTAGTTACACATGTCCTCTCAAGTTTCATCCTATGTGGCCTATATTGCATCCCACCCACACCCATACTTTTTCACTACTGAATCCTAAATACCATGTCTCAAATTGTAGACATAAATGACGCATAGACCATGTAAACAGACAGTGAAGGACATGTTAGGTTAGTGAGTCTGTGTAGTGCTTGGGCATATAAAAAGCACCTCATAGGTCATCTATACATTTCCATTTCCTTCAATCTTTATAGGTAAACTTTATCATTGTTAGTAAGGAATAAAAAAAACTAGGTACTTTATCACAAATGGCGGAAATGAGACACATACTACACAATAGTGCCAATCAAAACATACGCAACAAAATGTAACCCTTTGAGGGAAACACTAAAAAAGACTTGACATGAAAGAAATGTATTGGAAAAAGTTTATTTAGGAATAATATTGAACCTTGAACCAAAATCTTAATTGTTTGCAAGTAAGTTTCCAATAGCCCAGATCATCGTATTTTAGAGCCAAATTTGCTTGTTGGGTCTGAAATTATTATATTATTTTCCTCATCGTACATTTGAGCCAAAATAACCAAAATAAAATCTTTAGATTTTTGGCATAAATATATTTGTTTGTATGTGAAATGATTTGATATGATGCATATCAGATGTAGACATTTAACAATATTTGAAACCCTGGTAAATTAATTACTACAATTTCCAATTGCAACTATGAATGTCCTAGTATAATTCTTTGTTTTCCTAGAAACTTCGAGTTCACTTTTTCATTTTCATCATGCAGTCATAACACATTTTGATTCCTGATTAAGAGATGGTAGACAAAATATCTATTAGATTCAAGTTAAATATTCATTATATCTCTTTCTAATTTATTATATCTCTTGGTAATCTTTTATATAATGAAAAGGCAACCTAAACATGTTATGGAATTCTTGCCTAGGGTAATTTGACTATACCACTATGGTTGGACACTAGTTTTCTCTCCAAGTTTCTCAGGCTCGCATTTGACATCCTACTCAAGCCAGTACCCTAGTGCCCATCGGCTATTCGTCTATGGAGGGTATTCCTTCACAGTGGATTTGAGCACTAAGTCCAAAAGGGATTCTTGAATTGGTTGTCATCTGTTCCAGTAGGATGTTAGGAAGTCTTAAAGCTTGGAAGCCACTTTGGAGTATGGTGGCTACAAACCCTCACATCTAGGTTTTGGGCATAATACTTGATAGAAAAATGTAGGTTCAGAGTGTGATCCTAATAATGACATCCTTGTTGTTCCTAGCACCCACTCCAGGGTAAACTGAATATATAATAGCCAACTATTTGGTTCCACGTCATATTTGAGAACCTTCAAGTCTGTGTATGTAACGACTAGTTTTAGAAAATTTTAATTTTATGTTTAAATCATTGTATGCACTTAGTAAGGTACTGACTTTTAACCTTATATTTTCAATTCAAACTCATAGTGACATAATTACTAAGTCACATTTTTTGATGTCTAGGAGACATGATTGATTCTTTTGTGGTTGTACGTTGTTGTCCACAGTTGCATTTTTAGGAATCTTCTATGGGTGTTCCTTCTTATAGATTATGTAGACACACATATGTTACCCATTATGTGCTTAGGCCCTTAGCTTGGGTCGATCATTTTCAACATGTTCATGTCTTTTTGAAGGGTCGTGGAGTTCTAGAAAACATAAATATATGATGAATTTTGTAGCACTCTATTTGTTTTATATTGGTTGTGATTGTGTATTTAATTTTACTAATGAAAATCTCAACAATAATCAAGATTATCTTAAATATCTTGGATTACTAGAAAATCTAGAAGAGAGTTCTAATAGTGGTACTTATGCCCATATGTCAATCGATTGCTACATTGAGGGTCTTCAATTCTTATGGCCTTACACAATCAACTTGCTACCATTACCATGCATAGCCAAGAACAATATATCTCTATGCCTATCTAATTTGACAATTTTTATCAAAGATGTCTAATTATAATCTTTCTACAAGTAGCCTAAATTCTATAATAATCAGAGAAAGTCTATTAGACTAAATTTATGAAGATTTTGGTCTTTTAATTGATTAATTAATTATTACAAGTACTACACTATAGTATTTAGGTTGTCATTGATCTCCACCACCTAGTAAACTTTAGCTCATGTAGAATCATGAAAATTGTCCACTAATTATTTCTTTCTGATGCTCACAAAAACTTTTTATTTGGCAGCATAAGCCTAAAATAGTTGATCTATATCCAAAGTTGTATTGCCTACTTTATCCTTTATCAATGTTTGTGTCTATATGTCAATTACATTCTCCTGTAACAACCACTTCTAATGATTGCTTTTAACAAACAACATGACAAGGTCTTGAGCCTTAATTACACATGTCCTCCCAAGTTTCCTCCTATGTGTCCTATATTGCATCCCACTCACACCCATACTTTTTTCCACAACTAGAATCCTAAATACCATGTCTCAAATTATAAACTTAAATGATGCATAGACCACGTAAATAGACAGTGAAGGAGAAGGTTAGGTTAGTGAGTTTGTGTAATACTTGGGCATATAAAAATCACCTAGTAGATCATCTGATACATTTCCATTTCCTTCAATCTTTATAGGTGAACTTCATCATTGTTAGTAAGAAATAAAAAAACTAGGTACATTATCACAACTGGCATAAATGAGACACATACTATACAATAGTGCAAATGAAAACAGACACAACGAAATGCAACCCTTTGAGGGAAATACTCAAAAATACATGACATGAAAGTGACGTGTTGGACAAAGTTTATTGAGGAATAATATTGAATCTTGTACCAAAATCTTAATTGTTGGCAAGTAAGTTGCCAATATCCCAGATCCTATACATGGTGACACAACCTTGAGCCCTACCCCTATCAACCACAACATCCCACATATATACTGAGCCCATATAAGGTCAACGTGGATAGGATATGGTAAAGCCTAAAAGTCCACATTCAAAACACATGCTGACATGCATAGCCTTCATTGCTTCTGGAATCCCTACCAACCATGACCTCCCACATCAATATAGAGTGCCCACAAGTGTAAGTAGATCAACGAATGATTCATAAATCTGAGTTGGGTGAGGTCATGACATAATAAATCATTTTAGGACAAAATATTGCAATACATTAGAAGAAAAAACACCATACAATCATCATTATTACACTTTGTAGAAAATTTACTTTTTATATCAAAAGAAAATATATTACATGTGTATAAAATTTCATATTTTTAAATATATATTAAAAATAATATGTTGGAACCTTGATTCAATAAGATTTAGATTCGCCATGTCTACAAAAAGTTAGACCTTGATTTCATTAAATTCGTATACAATCAATTATTGACTACAAGTGCAAATGATATTCAGTTTGTTTTTCTCTAATTATCAAGCAATATAATTGTTGTGCGCTGACTATGATTCATCAAATCCTTACACTATCAATTTAAAGTGTTATGAGGGTTTCATAAATATCCTATGTTATCATCCAATTTTTTATTGTCCTATTCAAATCTCGATGCATCTGAAATAAATGTTGAATTTATGTGACATGATGGAAAAACAAAGCAATAAAGAAAAAATAATGCATCTTCAGTCAAACTATATTCTAGTCAATTTAAATGTTCATCAAACTACTTTTTTAAAAATGTCATCTCTATGATTCAGTAAGCTAATGAGAAGATAAGTTATGGCCACAAGGTTAATAAAGGTCCCCTTTGTGAGTATGATCTTCCAATGATATCTTGAACCTTGGGATCATAATTAGAAGTAGGTGATTTTATATCATAATATAGTATTACATCATCTAATTTGAATCAACCTAATTGAGTGCTATCACGTTTTTATCAAATATTTTTTGAGTTCATCATTTTATGATCATGTACAATAGGATTGGGTTGACATTCTTTGTCATCGGTGGATATTAAACTTCTTTTTTCATCAAATATTTGCTTATAATAAGTAGATGGCTCCTTTTTTATATATTTCTCTTTATTTTCTTGATTGGAACTACCTAACAAGATGAAATAGTTTCTAAAAGATTCTTTTGTAATTTTTGGATGAGTGTTGAATGAGATTGTTCAATCCTTGATCTGTGATGTGATATATGTAAATACAAGAAGATACAATTAATCTATGATACAATGTCCTTTGTTTCATAGAGTTTTTTTTAAAAAAATGACCTTGCCAATTTTTTTTTGAAGATAATGATAGGGATTTACTATATGCCCTATAATGCTAGTGTACACTATAAGACTAATATATTCCAATGAGGCCCGAATATCAAACACGTGAAAATGTAAATCCAGAAACTATTACTAACTGTAATGCGATCAGCTTGGCCGATGAAAAATTGATGGAATGGTTTAATTATCTAAAGCTAAAAATAAATCTATGCTAGTTGTTAAATCTCAATTGGAGTGAATTCCTTATGAGTATGGTTTCACTATAGTTAACATTGCAATTAACAATTATAAAATTAATAATTATCTCTACTAACCATGGACTAAGAGCCTATAGCAAGAATTACCCACTCTCACAGTGTAATTCACTACCTAATATAATACCAATCCCACTCTCATATCAACTATTTTACTAGTTAGGTGCTTCATTAAAAACTCTAGGTAAACTCTTCACGTTCATGAGCCACCTTTCTCAAAGGGTGATATAGAACATGTATTTCTATGATTTTCCAACAGTTAATTTCCTTTCTCAAAGCAATTAAAGGCCTAATTAACTACCTATGGTGATCAAACATGGATAGTTCATGACAATCTCATAGAAATAAATCCAAAAATCACTAGTACATAAATGACATATAATGTCACTTTTAGTAGCGTCGGTTACCCAAAAAACACCGACGCCAAAGGATAATGATGACAGTTAATTATTCCAACCGTCACTATATGTGAAGTCCTACCAATTTAGAAAATACATGGGTACCGCTTTTACTTCAACATCATTTTTTGTTCACAGAAACTGACATCTAAAATTACCCATGAAATACAATTTTTAGGGGGAAAATTTGCCTCCAAAATTTTCAGTCAGGCGTTAATTTTTGTTATAAATGATGACACATGTTTCGCGCCACGTCTCTATGGAAACATTTATCCCCTCATTATTCGTCAGCTATAACAACTAATTGGTGACTAACCCCCTTGGAAAGGTAATTTTTTTTAGGGGATGGCTCTGTAGTGATAGTTTTGTAGAAGAAACTGATGACTAGGTTCTTACACGCTTTATCCCCGCAAAATTATTTTCCCCCCAATTTTATCCCGTGTTGTCGGTTTTATTGGATAACTAACAACTATGTTCCTAACACTAGATGAAAAAAATATTTGTATATGTATATAGATGTAAGTTTTGCTGGTGGTAATCGACAACTATCTCAGAATGGTATCATCAATGTCTTCTTAAACCAATGATTATGGCCCTAATTCGTGGTTTATTTTTTGTTTGGTTTAGGAGTTAATCGTCGGTTCACCACAAATAATTGACGACTATAACCCTAACCCGAGGGCATTTTTTTGTTTAGATTTGAACTTAGTCATCAGTTGTTGCAGAATTAATTGTTGACTATTTCCCTTTGCCAGTGTCTATTTTTTTTTCTAGAAGTTAGTCGTCGATTTCTTCTCTAGAAACCGATGATGAAATCCTTAGTTTTTGGTTTTTTGAATAACCGAAGACTATTTTCCATTTAAGACTCGTGAAATTTCTTACCCTTCACATATTCTCTATTTCATTCTTCGCCCGACCTATCTCTTTGGTGATTCTAGTTTTGTTGTTGTTCACTCACCACCACTGGAGCTCACCACCGCCGCCGATGTTGGAGCTTCCAGTGCCAGAGCTTGCCACCACTACCACTGTTGGAGCTGCCACATCTGGAGCTCACCACCACCGTGACCACCACTACTGAAGCTTTCCGCCGCCGCTATCAGTGGAGCTAGCCACCATCATCGTCACCTCTTTGCTTTTGTCTAAGAAGGTATGTGCCCTGCATTCACTTCTTTGATTTATATGACATCAAAGTGTATGAATATGACTTGTTTTGGATTGTAAATGATAAAAGTTTCTCTAGTTTACTATCTTTTTTTCTTAATATTGCATCCATTTCTCTGTTTTTCTTCTTAAAGAAATTTGTATTATCCATATTAACCACAAACCTAGATGCATAGGTATAGAAATAAACCATGGGGTAGAATAATTGATGAAATACCCTATTATATTTCATATAAATTGTACTAGTGTTTGGGAACATAATCAAGAATGAGTTGTATTTAACGATGTTCCATAAAACCTAGGATATGAATATGAAACCATGAACATAGGTAATGATCAAAAAAACCATGAACATAGGTATAGGAATGACAACATATATACATTTTTGACATTGGCCTAGAAACCCTTCCAAGATTTACTCATTAGGAGTAAATCTAGGATAGAACCTGGTTTGGGATTGTTCTTGAACACTTAATCTCACTTAGAATGTAAGTGTATAATGTATATTCAGTTTTCTAGATTTTTTGTCAACACTTCCCCATTTGTTCTCCAAGTACATATGTTTGTACTTAGAGAACTGTAGGGAAATGTTGTTGAAATTTTCTTGAAATTTGAATACATACATTATAAACTTACTCATGAGATTAGGTGTTCAAGAATGGGATAGGTGGTACACACATTCATTATTGAACCCTAAACCCTAATCTTTTAACCCTAAACTCTAATCTTTAAACCCTTATCCCTAAATCTAAAACAATAAACCCTAATCGATTCATAAATCCTTAACTTAATTTGTAAACCCTAATACTTGTTTTCTCTTTGATCATAGAATGGACTAATCATGGATGTCCATTCCAAATCGCTGCACCCCATAGTTTATTGCTTGTCTTGATTAGTTTATAAGATTTGTAAAAGTACAATGGAAACAACATGGAGATAGGTTCTATTGCCGATGTAGGCATTGCGGTAAAAACTTGAAAGTCAGCACTAATGATGAAATTAAAAGTCATGTCATGTGCAATAGGATTGTACAAGGCTATAAAAAATTCTATTGGCATGGAGAGATTTGAAACATGAGATCAACATATGTCAATAGCAGTACTTGTGTTGAGGAAGAAATTGCCACCGATAAAGTAGATTTGAACGAACTGATTCCGATAGACATCACTGATGTGATGCTAGATACTTGTGGGGTAGAGCACACTGATCCACCTTCCTTATTTAGGAACATTGTTCGTGATGCTGAGAGACCATTACACATAGGTTGTACTAAGTGTATGAAGCTGATCGCTGTGTTGAGATTGTATAATCTGAAGGCTAACAATAGATGGAGTGACAAAATCATCATGTCATTATTGTCTTTGTCGAAAGAAATTCTTCCTGAAGGAAATAAGCTTCCAATGTCAACATATGAGTTATAGAAAATATTATGCCCAATGGGAATGAAGGCTACGAGGATACATGCATGCCCGATTCATTGTATATTATTTCAAAAGGACTATGTAAAGTTGAAAGATTGTCCAAAATGTGGGGTGTCAAGGTATAAAATGACGACTTTGGGGAAGTCCAAAACTGGCTCTCCTACCAAGGTGATGTGGTATCTACCTATAATATCACATTTTAAGGCTTGTTTGCCAATCTGATAGATGCAAGGATTTTAAGATGGCATGAAGAGGTTAAGAAAAATAATGATGGGATCCTACGACATGCATCTGATTCTCCACTATGGAAGAAGATTGGTTTATTGTACCCTGAATTTGGTGAAGAAGTTAGGAATCTAAGACTTGGGATTTGTATCGATGGGATGAATCCATACAGCACATTGAGCATCCAACATAGAACTTAACTCGTTATGCTTGTTATATACAATCTTCCTCCCTGGTTGTGTATGATAAATAAGTATGTTATGTTGTCTCTGTTGATATCGAGCTCTAAACAACTTGGAAATAATATTGACGTTTATCCTGAACCTCTAATTGATGATTTAAAGAAATGCTGCAATGAAGGTGTGATGACCTATGATACTTCACATAGAGATACATTTTGTTTGCATTCTATGTTGTTTTATAGTATTAATGACTTTCAGCATATGGGAATTTGTCTAGATATAGTGTAAAAGGATCTAAAACATGCCCTATATGTCAATAGAGCACTGATTCCATATGAATAAAACATGGTGACAATACAATATATCTTGGTCATCGAAGGTTTCTTCCAAAATTCCATCCTTATCGAAGGTTGCACTAAGTGTTCAATGGATCGAATGAGGAATGGAGTGCCCCCAAACCTATACCAGGGGATGTTGTTTATGAAAGAGTAAAAGGCTTTGTCAATGAATTTGGTAAGAGATCACAATGTACCTTCCCACACAAAGTGACACATATTTATTCAAGTAGAAGTCAACATTTTGGGATCTTCCTTATTGGAGTTCTTTGGCAGTTAGGCATTGTAGTGATGTCATGCATGTTGAGAAAAATGTTTGTGATAGCATCATTGGTTATCTGTTGAATATACCTAGTAAGACCAAAGATAGAATCAAATCCAAAATGGACCAATGTGAACTGGGAATAAGGAAAGAATTAACATAAGTAGTTAGTAGTGATCAGAGAACATGTTTACCTCCTAGTTCTTACATGTTGTCTAGAAAGGAGAAGAAAAAAATTTGTGAGTTTTTGCTTAATGTTAAGGTACCACATGTTTACTCTTCCAATATTCGTAGATTGATATCAATGAAAGATCTAAAGATGATAGGTCTTAAATATCATGATTTTCACACTCTAATGCAACAAATATTTCCCATGGAAATTTGATATATACTTTTGAAGCATGTAAGGTTTTCAATCACCAAACTTTGTTTCTTCTTCAGCAGTCTATGCAACAAAGTTATTGATCCTGAGAATATTGATAAGTTGCAAAAAGAAGTGGTTGTTACCCTATGTCCGCTTGAGATGTATTTTCCTCCTTCATTCTTTGACATCATCATACAACTTGTTGTCCATTTGACTAGGGAAGTGAAAATGTTGGAACCAGTTTCTTGCATTGAGTGTATCCTTTGGAATAATACATGAGCTTTTTTAAAGATGATGATTGAAAACATTATCGACCTGAAGGGAGTACTATTGAGGGTTATGTGGCGAAGGAGGTTATGGATTTTGGCAATGAATTTTGAGTGATAATGAAGCTCCTATAAATGACAAGAATATTGAGGACTATTTTGGCAAAGGGACTTTAGGAGCACGAATGAAAGTAATCAGTCATGAGTTGTGGGAACAAGCTCACTTGTCTATTTTACACAACATCGACGAAGTGAGTGTTTATATCACGGAATATATCGATTTCATCAAAAAACAATATCCTTGAACCAATTCAATGTGGCTTGCTAGAGAGCATAACAAGACATTTAGTAAGTGGTTTGGAGATAAAGTCTTACATAAACTATCTCAAACACCAAATAATGTTCCTTAAAATATCAAATGCCTCACCTTTAAACCAAAAATGAATGTTATGTATTAGGAAGGGTTGACATTAATTGGTTCTCATATTACACAAAGCATCAAGATGATTAGAGTATCATCTAAAAGAGTGGGCATCTTCATTTTTTTCTAGTATGAAGGATAAGAGTCCACATGAAGCTAAAATGTCATATTACGGTGTCATTGAAGACATATGAGAGTTTGATTAAGTAGATTTCAGAATTCCGCTCTTTAAGTGTAATTCGGTTGATAACTCAAAGGAGTTATAGTGGATGAATTGGGTTTCACAATAGTGAATTTTGAATAGAATGGTGGTTGTTCTTCATGGTAAAATATAGTTCATTGAAGATCCTATAGATGAAGAAGAGTATGATCATAAGTATGATGTCTCCATTCCATTCTCAGTTGTCTTGCCACCACAAGATTTTGAAGGTAATGATGACTTATATGTGTGTGGTGATCACACTAAAGGAATGATAATTGATAAAATATCTCTATATTAAAGGCATGGTTTTTATTTTTTAAATGTTTTATTTTTTTGAATGTTAGATCGATCTGAACTTTACAATGTTATAATCAATAAATGTTAAATGTTAAATGTTAAATGTTTGATAATTTTTTATATGACACTTTTTCAGATGGCTGACCATGAGTATGATGATTGTGATGATGATCACTATGAGGGTGGGGCGTCGCATCACAATGTATGTTTTACAATATATCTAGCTATATGTCCATTTATAAGTTATATCATATATGTGTTTTTTTGTCAATTTTTAGGTTGAGGATGTACCCCCTAAAGACCTTGTGCCACTTGATGAGCAACATAAAAAACTAAACAGATCAGGGGCATCACTATGATGAACAAGTTACTACAACAAAGGGGCAATGGACCAAAATTGGTTGTGGATTTTGATAAATCAAGAAATCAAATTGGAAAGAACCACATCTTGTTTGTTTCATATCATGGGTTTCTTATGCGTGGCCATTGTAGTGTAAATGCAGAATCTTGGCATACAGTTGCAAAAAGCAAGAAAGACTTTGTATGGAAAGAACTATGTATGAGACATTATCATTTGCAATTAAGTTTTTAAAGCTATTTACAATTCTATTTTTAGAATACTCTATTAAATTTATGAAATGTTACAAAGTACATTTGAATTGGATAAAAGCCTATATCGTAAAAAGGTGATGCAACATTTTGGGAGGGTCCTAAGGAACTATAGGACAACTCTCAACTGGAAATACATACGAGAGGTTGATAAGAGGAACAAGTCAGTCACTGAGCAATGGAAGTACCTAGACCCGACTGAGTGGGAGGTGTTTGTAGCCAAGAGAAATACTGATGAATTCAAGGTATTAAGCATCACTTCCAATTTAATTAGTATACATTCTTATTAATTCATTATTTAGCATTTGACCTTGATTGTTACTGTGGCATACAACTCACAAAAACATGATTAACTAATGAGGAAGCATTCACTAAGCAACAGATTACAAAAAATCACTAAAAATTAAAACCTTTTTACCAAGAGATCCATCAAAGGAAAACTTTTTCACATAGGATCAAAGTAACATATTTACATTCTAGTTTAGAAGTACATGTTCTGTATCATCTCTTTCTGAGAATTACAAGCATCAACTACTCTAGCAAACTAAACACAGGCAGTGCGAAAATCTTGAGGCACTGAGCCAAAATCTCGAAAGCACTAACTACTACTCTGAGGACCTGAGAGTACAAAGACGACACATAGGACTCAATATACATCTACACAAGGCGTAACAGCCAGTGTCTCCACTTGAGACTTCAGTATTGTTCCTGCTGCTGCTATTGTTGTCCTTTACCTACTGAAGGGTTCCTGCCTCCTCGTCCGCGTCCACCTAAAAATGTGGTTCCCACGGGGGCGAGACAATTATAAATTGCCCCAACGAGTGATATAACTCTCTGCCAAAAAATTATTATTGCAGATAAAGAAGATAAATATGAACAGAGAAATCATATTTGTTTGATAGTAGTTAATTCAATGTCTAACAAATTGGAACATTATCCTTATCAAAAGCATTGCAGATATAACTTGATAGAGCAATATATCACTTATCCATTAAGGAATATGAAGAACTTGTATAACCTTTATTCACTATAGAATCATCACCACAACATTAACTCTCTTCAGGCTTAGATCATATATCTAATGCCTGGCATTGTCATAGTGGAGTCATGGCATGTAGCCATACTCTATTCATAAAGTATTGGGATATTAATCCCTCAACTCATCAAGTACATTTCCACTTCTTAACAAGTTCACCATCATAATTATAGAATCTGGGTATTTGAACCCTTATCTCATCATAGGACACTTGTTACCACTTATTAGGTAACTTCATACCTTCATGTCATCTGACCAAGGACATTATGATTCTTGTTACACAAAGCATTGCACATAGTTCACAAATCTCATATCACCTCTTATTAACTCTTAATAGGAAATAAGGCATATTATGGCTTATAAAGCCCATAACCAATTTCAATAAGTAAAACATCATTTGGCACACATGACTCATAAGTTTTTAGATTACTTCTCACTAAGCAATAAAGCATATGAAGGCTTATAAGGCATATAAAACATTTTCAATGAACAGAACATCATAGCCCATACCTGGATATGCTCATCTTCTCAACATATTTGCATGATTAGTAATCATGATACAATTACATATCAGTACCATGCAATACAAGGATTATCTTATTACATTTATAACCCATTAGTCTGTATTTGAGCTTCACATAGGATTACTTTGTGTTAGAACTTCACATAGCATCACCTTGTATTAGGGTTTCACATAACAGTACTCTGTATTAGGGTTTCACATAGCATTACCCTATATTAGGGTTTCACATAGCATTACCATGTATTAGGGTTCACATAGTAAAGAATCAATATGAATAACATAAGTATTCAATCATACTTATTTATTCTCATCATTCATCATTAAATGAATTAACAACACACAGTATGAGTTTCTCTCTCATCTTTACCTGAATACGATTATGTCATAGTCTATAGGTTTGGATCAACCTTTTCATGAGGCATGCTAGCCTACATTCATCAAAGTGCATTACATCTCAATGTAACAATTGACATGACACATCTCATGTGTCACTCATCCAATTATATTGGACTTATAACACATCAATGTATATTAGTATTGGGGTGTTGGATGTGATATGTATCATATCTTGATGTATCACTTCCCTTAACACCTTCATCTTACATGAGTTCATCCACTTAACTTGTATTAGGGTATTTCTCATCCTAATACTTTATGCACCAGTTCATCACATTTATCATGTAATGTATTAGTCGTTAGTCACTTACTTAGAATAAACAACCATTGCCAATAATATGGACTCATCCTTGAGTTAGGAACTATTGATATAAGGATATCCATTATCAAACTCTTTAGGTGTTATATTTGTCAAAACATTAATCACTATTCCATTATTAGGAATAGGATTCTCCATATTTATAATTTGAGGATTCACATAGCATCTTCCATACATTTATGGATTTCACATAGTATTGCTCTTCAATAAAGTTTCACATAGCATTAGTGGCACTACCCTATATTTGGGTTTCATATACCTTTAGCCCATTTTAGGGATTAAGATTTACCATTTACATCCAAGTAGGGTTCCTCATACCCCAATTACCCAATTACGGTTAGGATGAACAATTCCCATAAAATTAGAGCTTCTTACATTGTTACACTAAGTTAGGGTTACATCATCACTCTATATTATGGTTTCATAGATCTTTGCCCTAAATTAGGGTTCCACATATCCTTTCCCTAGATTAGGGTTAAGGTACATCAACCTTTTCAATGAGGATTTCATGATCTCATTATTATGGATCAATTCCTGATTACATATTTATTCATAATGAGATAATTAGGGCTGATTATGTAAGAAACCACTTATCTCATTCTTTCTCTCTCTCATCCTCTTTAGGATGTTAACTACTTCCAAGATTAATCTAGGTCAGCCCTTTAATTAACTACACATAGTTAGGGTTAACCTTCATAATCATCATTGGTCCACATCATTAATAATCAAATATCTAATTGACCTTTGATCACATTAGGTGTCCAAAAGGTTTAACCCATTTGAACCTCAAAAGGTCTTAGTCACTTAGACCTCAAACGGTCTTGGTCAAGTAGACCTCAAATGGTCTTGATCAAGTAAGTTCAAACGGTTTGAAACCGTTTAGCAAAGTTGGTTCTTGAAACTATTTGACAAAGTAGGTGTTTGAAACCAAATGAGATTGATTCTCAAAATGGTTTGAGAACGTTTGGTCTCAAATGGTCTTGAGATTGTTTGGTCCCAAACGGTCTTGAGACCGTTTGGTCCAAACCCTCTCAAAACCGAATGGACCAAAAAGGGTCTTCAACACTTAGTCGATTCAAGGTTTCAATCCATGAACCAATTATCAAATGGACCACTAAAGTATTCATCAATTGAACCACTGAATCACCATTCAATTAGACCTTCAATTATGGTCTTAAACCCAATTGGACTAGAGTTGATAATCAAGAAACCATCACTTAGGGTTTTCAAATTGAGAATCCATCAATGGTTAACATTGTGGAATCAATTTGATTGAAATCAGTGATCTATTATCATTACTTGATATGACCTAACCTCAAATGGTCTTGAATGACCTCCAAACGGTCTTGAGACCATTTGGGTGATATCCAAATGGTCTTGAGACCGTTTTCCCATTCCAACATCAAAATCCATATCATCCAATTAGGGTTTTGGATCATTGGATTGATTATCAAATCAACAATTGATTGCAGTCCAATTTGGAACCATTACGTCTTCAATTACCTAACAATGCTCAACCCTAGACCTTCAAACAGTCTTGGTTGACCTCCAAACGGTCTTGAGACCATTTGGGGTGATTCCCAAATGGTCTTGAAACCGTTTGGGTCAATCAACCCAAAACATCAACTTATTCAATTGTAAATTCATCACTTAGCTCATTAGGGTTTCATCTTGGAAGATTGTCCATACATTGATTTAATCAATTGGAGCCATTGGATCATCATCTAACACATACTAGGGTTCAGACCTCAAATGGTCAACCCTCCTAAACAGTCAACAAGACCAAACGGTCTTGGACCCAGAGCACCAAACGGTTTGCAAACCGTTTGGTCTCAAACAGTTTGATGAAACCGTTTGCAACCAAAGGTTATCAAAACTGATTGCCCTTGATATTTTTAAGGTGTGCGCTTGTGATGATGTCATCATCATCAAGCTCAAAACCAACGCAGTTTTCTATGATTTCCATGGTGGTTACATCAATCAACCAAATTAAATTTTGGAAATGAAGAAAGCATCAACAATTGATAAGGAATTGAATGCAATAATAATTTCAAGGGTTCAAGTTATAAAACCCACATCCAATTGAGCTCCAAAGATTCAAGCTCACGTTAAAAATGTTGGATTCAACTCCTTTCACTATTCCAAGGGTCGTCCTTAAGCTTTGAGTGAAAAGAATTGGTTACAATTGAAGAGCGGATCGAGTTATGAAGAATTCATGCATTGATTTTCGATTTTCACCATAGATTCAAGGTGAAAGGAGGTCAAGAAGCTTACCAACAGGTTGGGGGTTGTCCTCCTGATCCACCAAAGCTCGGTGGTCATTTTCCAAGCAAGGGAAAAGAAATGGAAATGAAAAATCCCTTGGTTTGGCTTGTAAAGGGTACTTTTATAAGAAATTCAAGGAGAGAGAAAATGCCTTATAAAAATTCATTTAATCCCAAAAATAGTACCACCTATTCCCCCTAAAATCCTTGTCCACGAAGCCATCATCTTTTCCTTGCAAAACTTCTTCATTATCAAAGAATTAAAGAAAAAGAAATTAAGCACCTTAAATCATTTTATAATAATATCAACAAGTGAGTGGATATTTCTTTCCCTTATAATAAGGTGAGTGAGTTATCCACTTCCCTTGGATATTTTTGTGGCCTAGCAAAGGCACAAAGGTGTTCACACTTGAGCAAATTCATCCATCTCGTTTTTGGTTGAAGGCCTTCAATTATTATATTTGTTTTTGCACTAAATTGAATTAGGGTTTCACTTAGGCTTAAATCTTGATTATTTTAATATCAAGATTCTCTCTCCTCCAACTTAATTCAAATAAGGTGCCCCTTTCATTTTCATTTCTCTACATGATGTCAAGAAACATTAGGGACCTTATTGAACTGGTAATTTGTATATTGAACCCTAGATTTTGGATAAATTGCATATTACACCAAAACTAGGTTTTAATGCACAACCATTGCTTTATCATCTCTTTCTTGGTACTCAGGCTACCACAAGCCATACCTCTGCATCATATTCATTCTCATGATGATTCAACACATGAGTAACATATTATCATGTACAATTTGCAATTTAACCCTTCAACTTGGGTAATTTGCACTTTAGTCCAAAATAAGCAAACATTGCTTCAACATTATTTAAAAAGGACTAAAATTGAAATATAAGTTCCTCTTGAGCCTTAATTACTTTTCTCAAGATAAGAGCAGGCTTATAATCAACTTTATTAAGTAAATCATCTAGGGTTAAGTTTAACCTAGGTTAGGGATGTTACAAATTATAAACCCCTAACAAGGATTTTGTCCCCGAAATCCCAGGAAAAAGGAGGGACAAATTTATTCATTTATCATACCCTCAAGTCTCCACATAATATCTTAATATCATGGAGATACCATGGATCTGTAATCCACATAGAAATTTCTTTTATTAATTCAACCTTATCAATGTTTATGTTTATGCAGAACATAAATCCCTAACATATGATGTCCATATTATTGAAAAGAAGAAGCATAAAAGAGCATACTTATGTCATCACCCAAGAATATTTACCAAAAGAGAAACATATATATCTAACAAAGGTAATTCACTAAGTAATCCTTTATTTATTTGGGAAAGTTCACTGAGCAACTTGTTTGGAAAAATTCACTAAGAAAGTCCACTGAGAATGTTCATTAAGTAATTTATTTTGGAAAAATTCACTGAGAATGTTCATTGAGAATGTTCACTAAGTAATTTATTTTAGGATAAATTCACTGAGAATGTTCACTGAAAATGTTCACTAAGAATGTTCACTAAGCAGTTTATTTGGAAAAATTCACTGAGAATGTTCACTAAGTAATTTGTTTTGGAAAAATTCACTGAGAATGTTCACTAAGCAGTTTATTTGGAAAAATTCACTGAGAAAGTTCACTGAGAATGTTCACTAAGTAATTTGTTTTGGAAAAATTCACTAAGATCGTTCACTGAGAATGTTCACTAAGAATGTTTACTAAGCAGTTTATTTGAAAAAATTCACTGATAAAGTTCACTGAGAATGTTCACTAAGTAATTTGTTTTGGAAAAATTCACTGAGAATGTTCACTAAGTAATTTGTTTTGGAAAAATTCACTGAGAAAGTTCACTAATTAGTTTATTTGGGAAAATTTACTTAGCTCTTCCTATTTAATTTCATTATACTCTCTAGATTGTTTCAGAATGACTACTTGATCAGAGTAATAAAAAGGATAACAATCTAAGAGTTTCATACTTGCCTTATCTACAATAATCATATACCTGGCCAGGGTATACAAGCATTGAGATTAGGTAGTATGCACTTTTATTTTCTATCATATTCCTCACTTTTCATTTCATTATACACACATGATTTTCCATTCCTAGATTTTCTCCAGGCATCACTTCTATATTTCATCTTGTATCACAAATATAAGAGAAATCATAAAGCATTTTAAAAAGCACTGAGTAAAATGTAAATTCTCATCTTCCTTGTGTCCTTATAGGACTAGTCAAAGGAAGTTCAAAAACAACTACTTTCATATCTTTAACACAGAATCATGAAATGAAGTATCAGAATGAATATATTTCATTTGACTAATATCCCTCATTGTT
The DNA here is from genome assembly GCA_963693085.1 of Alisma plantago-aquatica. Lineage (NCBI taxonomy): Eukaryota > Viridiplantae > Streptophyta > Magnoliopsida > Alismatales > Alismataceae > Alisma > Alisma plantago-aquatica. The sequence goes on from OY856412.1 coordinate 221,537,020, forward strand.
ATCTGCCACTTTAGGTTGACTCAACACATAGTGTCTAGTTATTTCATGTTGCTGTTTTTGCCTTTACTTAGTGGCTACTGCCCTGGTGCACTAGGCATTTATTGCACTGGTGACACCAAAAACTTTGACATTTCAGAATAACTAGGCAAACGTCACTAAAATTATAGAGACCTTACCTTATCTCATCTTATTGCCCCTCTTTGGGCACTACCATCACAGATGTACTATTTGTCTAAACTTATGGCAGAGTCTACTTTCTTGTCATATATCAATCTTTCCCACATTTCCACTATTCCAACATGACCATGTCACTCAGGAACCTTTTCAAAGCCCAAAGTTTCTGCATTGAGGACTGGTAACCTAGGTTGTAATACTAGTATCCAGTCTTCTATATGCATCACTGTTGTCCTAACCTGCCCTTCAGGAGCATAACATAGGATTCTCTATCCTGATTAGGTCAAGATGGGAATTCTCAGGCACTTGTTATTCTCTTTCATGGTCCCATGCACCCTCTCCTGGTGCAACAACATTTCTATCAGCAATGTGTTCCTCACATTCTCCAGACATCTTCAAGTTCTTCTTCTCCTATGTGAGCAAAAGATACTATCAGATAAACTGGAAGACACTTAGAACATACTCAACAACCATAGTCCAATGTCTCTATAGACTCAGCGAACCTAGAGCTTTGATACCACTTAATTGTGGCATACAACTCACAAAAACATGATTAACTAATGCGAAAGCGTTCATTAAGCAGTGGATTACCAAAAATCACTAAAAATTAAAACCTTTTTACCAAGATATCCATCAAAGGAAAAAAATTTCACATAGGACCAAAGTAACATATTTACATTCTAGTTTAGAAGTACATCTTCTGTATCATCTCTTTCTGAGAATTACAAGCATCAACTGCTCTGGCAAACTAAACACAAGCAGTGTGAAAATCTCGAGGCACTGAGCCAAAATCTCAAAAGCACTAACTACTACTCTGAGGATCTGAGAATACAGAGACGACACATAGGACTCTATATACATCTACACAAGGCACAACAGCCAGTGTCTCCACCTGAGACTTCAGTGTTGTTCCTGCTGCTGCTATTGCTGTCCTTCACCTACTGAAGGGTTCCTGCCTCCTCGTACGCGTCCAAATAAAAATGTGGTTCCCACGGGGGTGAGACAATTATAAATTGCCCCAGTAAGAGATATAACTCCACCAGAAACATTATTATTGCAGCTAAAGAAGATAAATATGAACAGAGAAATCATATTTGTTTGACAGCAGTTAATTCAATGTCTAATAGATTGTAACATTATCCTTATCAAAAGCATTGCAGCTATAACTTGATAGAGCAATGTATCACTTATCCATTAAGGAATATGAAGAACTTGTATAACTTTTATTCACTATAGAATCATCACCACAACATTAACTTTCTTCAGGCTTAGATCATATATCTAATGTCTGGCATTGTCATAGTGGAGTCATGGCATGTAGCCATACTCTATTCATAATGTATTGGGATATTAATCCCTCAACTCATCAAGTACATTTCCACTTCTTAACAAGTTCACCATCATGATTATAGAATATGGGTATTTGAACCCTTATCTCATCATAGGACACTTGTTACCACTTACTAGGTAACTTCATACCTTCAGGTCATCTGACCAAGGACATTATGATTCTTGCTACACAAAGCATTGCACATAGTTCACAAAGCTCATATCACCTCTTATTATCCCTTAATAGGAAATAAGGCATATTATGGCATATAAAGCCCATAACCAATTTCAATAAGTAAAACATCATTTGGTCACACAGGACTCACAAGTTTTCAAATTACTTCTCACTAAGCAATAAAACATATGAAGGCTTATAAGGCCTATAAAACATTTTCAATGTACAGAACATTATAGCCCATGTCTGGCTATGCTCATCTTCTCAACATATCTGCATGATTAGTAATCATGATACAATTACATATTAGTACCATGCAATATAAGGATTATCTTATTACATTTATAACCCATTAGTCTGTATTTGAGCTTCATATAGGATTACTTTGTGTTAGAACTTCACATATCATCACCTTGTATTACGGTTCCACATAGAAGTACTCTATATTAGGGTTTCACATAGCATTACCCTATATTAGGGTTTCACATAGCATTACCATGTATTAGGGTTCACATAGTAAAGAATAAATATGAATAACATAAGTATTCAATCATACTTATTTATTCTTATCATTCATCATTAAATGAATTATCAACACACAATATGAGTTTCTCTCTCATCTTTACCAAAATATGATTACATCATAGTCTATAAGTTTGGATCAACCTTTTCATGAGGCATGCTAGCCTACATTCATCAAAGTGCATTACATCTCAATGTAATAATTGACATGACACATCTCATGTGTCACTCATCCAATTATATTGGACTTATAACACATCAATGTATATTAGTATTGGGGTGTTGGATGTGATATCTATCATATCTTGATGTATCACTTCCCTTAACACCTTCATCTTACATGAGTTCATCCACTTAGCTTGTATTAGGGTATTTCTCATCCTAATACTTTATGCACTAGTTCATCACATTTATCATGTAATGTATTAGTCATTAGTCACTTACTTTGAATAAACAACCATTGCCAATAATATGGACTCCTCCTTGAGTTAGGAACTATTGATATAAGGATATCCATTATCAACCTCTCTATGTGTTATATTTGTCAAAACATTAATCACTATTACATTATTAGGAATAGGATTCTCCATATTTATAATTTGAGGATTCACATAGCATCTTCCATACATTTATGGATTTCACATAGTATTGCTCTTCAATAAAGTTTCACATAGCATTAGTGGCACTACCCTATATTAGGGTTTCATATACCTTTACCCCATTTTAGGGATTAAGATTTACCATTTACATCCAAGTAGGGTTCCTCATACCCCAATTACCCAATTAGGGTTAGGATGAACAATTCCCATCAAATTAGGGCTTCTAAAATTGTTACACTAAGTTAGGGTTACATCATCACCGTAGATTATGGTTTCATAGAGATTTGCCCAAAATTAGGGTTCCACATATCCTTGCCCTAGATTAGGGTTAAGGTACATCAACCTTTTCAATGAGGATTTCTTGATCTCATTATTATGGATCAATTCCTGATTACATATTTATTCATAATGAGAGAATTAGGGATTATTATGTAAGCAATCACTTCTCTCATTCTTTCTCTCTCTCTCATCCTCTTTAGGATGTTAACTACTTCCAAGATTAATCTAGGTCAGCCCTTTAATTAATTACACATATTTAGGGTTAACCTTCATAATCATCATTGGTCCACATCATTAATAATCAAATATCTAATTGACCTTTGATCATATTAGGTGTCCAAAAGGTTTAACCCATTTGAACCTCTTAGTCACTTAGACCTCAAACGGTCTTGGCCACTTAGACCTCAGACGGTCTTGACCAAGTAAATTCAAATAGTTTGAAACCATTAAGCAAAGTTGGTTCTTGAAACTGTTTGACAAAGTAGGTGTTTGAAACCAAATGAGATTGAGTCTCCAAATAGTTTGAGACCGTTTGGTCTCAAATGGTCTTAAGACCGTTTGGTCCAAACCCTCTCAAACCGAATAGACCAAAAAGGATCTTCAACACTTAGTCGATTCAAGGTTTCAATCCATGAACCAATTATCAATTGGACCACTAAAGTATTCATCAATTGAACCACTATATCACCATTCAATTAGACCTTCAATTACGGTTTTAAATCCAATTGGACTAGAGTTGATAATCAAGAAACCATCACTTAGGGTTTTGAAATCGAGAATCCATCAATGGTTAACATTGTGGAATCAATTTGATTGAAATCAGTGATCTATTATCATTAATTGATATGACCTGACCTCAAACGGTCTTGAATGACCTCCAAACGGTCTTGAGACCATTTTGGTGATATACAAATGGTCTTGAGACCGTTTTCCCATTCCCACATCAAAATCCATATCATCCAATTAGGGTTTTGGATCATTGGATTGATTATCAAATCAACAATTGATTGCATTCCAATTTGGAACCATTAGGTCTTCAATTACCTAACCATGCTCAACCCTAGACCTTCAAACGGTCTTGGTTGACCTCCAAACGGTATTGAGACCGTATGGGGTGATTCCCAAACGGTCTTGATACCGTTTGGGTCAATCAACCCAAAACATCAACTTATTCAATTGTAAATTCAACACTTAGCCGATTAGGGTTTCACCTTGGAAGATTGTCCATACATTGATTTAATCAATTGGAGCCATTGGATCATCATCCAACACATGCTAGGGTTCAGACCTCAAATGTTCAACCCTCCTAAATGGTCAACAAGACCAAACTGTCTTGGACCCAGAGCACCAAACAGTTTGCAAACCGTTTGGTCTTAAACAGTTTGATGAAACCGTTTGAAACCAAAGGTTATCAAAACCAATTTCTCTTGATATTTTTAAGGTGTGTGATTTTGATGATGTCATCATCATCAAGATCCAAACCCATGAATTTTTCTGTGATTTCCATGGTGGTTGCATCAATCAACCAAATTAAATTTCGGAAATGAAGAAAGCATCAACAATTGATAAGGAATTGAGTGCAATAATAATTTCAAGGGTTCAAGTTATAAAACCCACCTCCAATTGAGCTCCAAAGCTTCAAGATCACGTCAACAATGGTGGATGCAACTCCTTTCACTATTCCAAAGATCATCCTTAAGCTTTGAGTGAAAAGAATTGGTTAGAATTGAAGAGGGGATCGAGTTATGAAGAATTCATGCATTGATTTTCGATTTTCACCATGGATTCAAGGTGAAAGGGGGTAAAGAAGCTTACCAACAGGTTGGGGGGTCGTCCTCCTGATTCTCCAAAGCTCCTTGGTCGTTTTCCAAGCAAGGGAAAAGAAATGGAAATGAAAAAGCCCTTGGTTTGGCTTGTAAAGGATACTTTTATAAGAAATTCAAGGAGAGCGAAAATGCCTTATAAAAATTCATTTAATCCCAAAAATGGTACCGCCTATTCCCCCTCAACTCCTTGGCCAAGAAGACATATTATTTTCCTTGCAAAACCTCTTCATTATCCAAGAATTAAAGGAAAAGAAATTAAGCACCTTAAATCATTTTATAATAATATCCATAAGTGAGTGGATATTTCTTTCCCTTGTAATAAGGTGAGTGAGTTATCCACTTCCCTTGGATATTTTCATGGCCTAGCAAAGGAACAAAGGTGTTCACACTTGATCAAATTCATCCATCTCGTTTTTGGTTTAAGGCCCTTCAATTATTATATTTGTTTTTGCACTAAATTGAATTAGGGTTTCACTTAGGCTTAAATCTTGATTATTTTAATATCAAGATTCTCTCTCCTCCAACTTAATTCAAATAAGGTGCCCCTCTAATTTTATTTGCTCTACATGATGTCAAGAAACATTAGGGACCTTATTGAAGTGGTAATTTGCATATGGAACCCTAGGTTTTGGGTAAATTGCATATTACACCAAAACTTGGTTTTAATGCACAACCATTGCTTTATCAGCTCTTTCTTGGTACTCAAGCTACCAGAAGCCATACCTCTACATAATATTCATTCTCATGATGCTTCAACACATGAGGAACATATTATCATGTATAATTTCAATTTAACCCCTCAACTTGAGTAATTTGCACTTTAGTCCAAAATAAGCAAACATTGCTTCAACATTATTTAAAAAGGACTAAAATATAAATATAAGTTCCTCTTGAGACTTAATTACTTTTCTCAAGATAAGAGCAGGCTTATAATGAACTATATTAAGTAAATCATCTAGGGTTAAGTATAACCCAGGTTAGGGATGTTACAGTTACTAACCAATTCAATGTGCTTACTATCAGAGATGCTCAAAGAGTAAGGCATGCACTAAATGTGTATGACCACACGATGGGTCCAGGAGGCTATGCAGCCATTCACCAAAAACTACAAGCATATTCCATTCAACAATCTACTACTCCTATTGTTGAGACTGCTAAGTCCTGTACTACTCCTGCACCTCTGCTTCATCATGATGTGTGGATATTTGTTGGAGTTTTAAAAGAAGAGTCTCAACTCGCTTGTCACCCACAAGTGTACAAGGTCAATTGTAGTCGAGTGTCGAACTCAGGGATCTAGGTCAGTCATGCACAAAATCGTTAACTTTCATTAATCTAGGTTGATTTACAAAAGTTGAATTGATTACAATTAGCTAAAAGGCAAGTAGCAATAAAGATCTTGGATTTAGTTCAAATTAGATATTGGAGGATCCTAGGTATGGAATTTCACTACCACACCATCACATCATGCATAACAAAAAAAAATTAAAACACGCAGTCAATTTTGCAAGGAGATTGTCATCATCATGCACCTCCTGGTGGCATGAGATGGTTCTCTTCATAGCACAACACTCCCATGTTTATGCTAGATTTGAACACAATATAAAACCCTCAACATACTCTAGCCATTCCCATGATCAAGAGCATATTTCCATGAATCCTACTCCCTACTTCCTCATATATCCTCTAGAATAATACAAGAAAGCATAAAACATGTATAAAAGGTGGCCAACCAAACATACAAACAACAAATAATTGTAGGCATCCATGGAGAAGCAAATTAACTAACATAAGGTATAAATTTTAGGTTCACATGAGTAATAGCATGGGAGATACTCTCCATACCCAAGAAAAGAGTTCTAGTCATCCATAATGGAGATGCACAAACACATTGTATAGTTTATAGAGTTTTGAATGATGAAGAGATGAAAAATCTAAAAGAACCAAAAGTGTAGCCAGGGGGAAGTAGAACTCTGGCTAGAGGACAAGATTCCACCCTTCGAGCTTCTCCAACTTGGACAATCCTCCCTCTTGAGAAGCTTGCGTGAGGAGAACAACTTTGTTGCACCTTTGGAGAATAAATGAAGTAGAATGGAGACTCTTTCCCAAGAAAACATCTTCTTCCACCCAAAAATCGCCTTCCTAAGCTCTGGAACTTCTCTTGGATGCAAAAGTTCTTGAAAATGAGGAGTGATCACTACCTAAAAGGTTGCATTCCTCTTTTCATATGAGGGGTGGTTGTTTTTTATTTCAGCAGAAACTGATAACAACACGACGTGTCTTTGAGGAGAGATGTCGTGTCTATTTGTGTAACTTGTCGACTAACTGATGTTGGCGAGAAATACACAACGTGTTTTTTAAAGACACGGTGTGTAGCTGTCACTGGAGTCAATTTGGGGATAAGGCACATGGCATGTTTGAATAAACACAGGCCCGTGTGCATTGGCAGCAAGTCAAAGTAGGCCTTTGGGTCGTAAGGGATGTGTCTTAACAAGGACACAATGTGTCTTCTGCTCTGCTCTTCAGACATTCTGGCCACTAGAACCTTACATGTTCGTGTGTTAAATAACATACGGGTGTTCTTTGTTGGGTGAAAACTTTTTGAGAAGTAACACATCGTGTCTTAAATAAGACATGTCGTGTTTAATGTTGTTTCTTCAAGAACGAACTCCGAATCGACTGCAAATCAAGGGGAGGTCTCATTAAGGTCAGATTTGAGTTGGGCTATCTCCAATTTTGCATTTTGAACGTGCGTCTGCAATCAACATCATGCAACAAGTAAAATAACTAAAATATGGCAAGTTAAGTATGATTAGAGGCTAAATGGAAGGCAAAATGAACCGAATTTGTGTGTGGATGTGTGCAAACAGTAGATATGAGATGCGCACATCAAATCCCCCTAAGCTTGAACTATTTCTTGTCCTCAAGCAAAAAGAGCATAGAACACACATGAAGGAAATTTAAATCTCATTTATAGATCAAATGAAATGAATGATATAAAAGGTGTAAAGACAACCATAATTATTCGATGTATGCCCATCTCACTCACCTAAATGACCGTATGGTGAGTTGAGTTGAGCCAGACAGTTCAATCATATTAAACTAGCTAATTCAAGGAAAAAACTGAGACAAATCAATCTCTGATCAGCCTGACCCCCAAACGACCATCTCACCTACTTGAGATGCCCGTCTGGCTTCCCAAACGGCCATCTCACCTAGTGAGATGATCGTTTGGTAGTACTAGTCAACCAATCAAGCAATCAGCTGTGTGAATTGAATACCTAAACACTTTAGTAATCAATTCAATTGTCATTCAAGGTCATACTCCTCTTTTAGATGAGTTCCTATATGTGTGACCCTATAGGTCCTATGTCACATTGATAGTGAATGCCCATAACTAGCTTATGACATCACAAGAAAGGAGTGGTGCCTAGTCACATATTAGTGCTACCCAAGTGAAATGGAAAGTCGAAGAACAACTTCAACCTACAATATGTGTAAGGTGTTGCAGTGATTATATAATTCCTTTGTCTCTGATATCCAGGAGGAACTCAAGGCATGGTTGGTCATCCTATCAATGTTCAATTCATGTTTCTTGAACTAAGAGCAAACTGTCTGAGATAATGTGACCTCAATATCATATATTGATTCACATGTGCATGCACATGCGTTTCTCAGTCTCACTGGTCAAGTGGACAAGATATCATACACTAATAGGAGGGACAAATCCCATATCTATCACTCACAATCTATCCCCATGTGTCAAAGTCACCCAATCATCACCATTATAACAACCCATATTTCTGGACTGTGTTTGATGATGTCAAAGTGTACCCAATGACATGTGACGAGTGTAGTGATTTCAAGTTTAAGAATCACAATCATCACCTTTACTATGAGAGATGACTGTGACCACAAAACCATGTGTCACTCTCAAGGTGGCTCTGTCCGATACATTGTTCTCTAACATGTATCTGTGTGCTTGGTTTGATATTGCCATATCATGGATAATGAGATTTAGTCATCAACCAACTCACACTCTGATCTTATGTGTTATAGTTGTCTATCAACCTTCCACAATAAAAACTGATCATGGACATAATGAGAATATGTATATGTACTGTTAACATCCATATCATCTCATCACAAGGATAGGAACTTGAAAACATACATCATTGAGTAATATAATTCTCTAGACATTCATTCTATATTCTCATTATCTCATAACTAAATGAAATAGAAGAATTGAAAGATTGCCTTTATGTATGTTATTATTATCCTTTTAGGTAATTATGCCATGCCAATCATCATATAATTGGCTCTATAGGCATAGCTTACCAACAACCTAAACGTCTCGATTCTATACATTCTTCAGTCTTGCCATGCTGTGATTTTGGCATCACATTGTGGGCCACTCTAGATCATTTTTTCTGGTCTTTGTGATCCCATTGGTGCAAGGAAGTCACTTCAGGGACTTCTGATTCAAATGCATGCCTCTATGCCTGGGCTCTCCCAAGAAATGCCCTTCTAGGGCTGGTGTCCTCTCCCGACCTCAGGTTGCATATGTTCGTTTTGTCCATTGTGCCTATAAATAATGTGCTAGGAATGATTTTTAGACGACAAAAAAACATCCTTTCCTTCCAATTTCTACTCTCGTGTCCCGAGGTGCACTAACGAACTCGATCTACATCTTCAGTGAACACCCCACTAGCCCTAGTTTCTCTACCTCCTCCAATCAAATTGGTAAGCCTGTTAGCATCTACATACATCCAAATTCCTTTTTACATGATTTTCGTGCCCTATTTCATCATGAGTCGTTGTATCCTGTAGCTACCCTCAACATGCATGTTGTCGATTTATCGTCACGATGACTTAGTAGCCATCCAAGCATCGTGAGGCAAGGATTGAGACCGTCGAGACCCTACGAGTGTTTTTCTATTCTTTGATTGCTCTTTGTGATTTGGATTTTATGGTCTCTTATCCCCAGATATCCTTCCCATATTCTGGTTTCTCCAGTGACATGTTCCAGGGCTTCAAGGGCCCTTTTCATACTCACAGTTGAGGCCTTGGCTTGACCGGGCCCAATGAACTAGATGGCATGGTTCGTGTCTTCTATGACTTGCCAGCATCTACTTCTAAGCATCTTGGTCAGAGGTCTGGGATTTGCTTGTTCGCTCTTGATGTAAAGAAGGAAAAATCCTGGCAGAAAAGGACCATTGTGCCAATCCTACCTTAATCGAACCATCAAAGATACATGGAAATATCAGGTTTTCAGTACTTTATTTTATCTGTCTGCTAAACCGCTGGGGCAAGCGCTCTTTTTTCTAGCTGGCGGATGTAGATTGGTCAATCTCAGGGCATGGTCCCACACTGATTCGGTTTTTAACCCCCTTGCATGTATTTTCCTTGAATTTTTGTTGGTCTATTCTTTGAATATTCACAATAAGTTACTGGATTATCAGATGAATATGAATAAATATACGTTAGAAAGGATTTTCGACAAGGAACCCTATTTTAGTATTTTTAAACCCTAATTCCATCATCTTAGACCATGTTTTCCTCAAAGGACCCAAAGTAGGGTTTTGGATGTGTTAATTATGGTGATTAATATAAATCATATAATTTCAGGAACATAGGAGTGACTCAGTATTAGGGAGAATAATTAGGGTTTGCTCCAATAACGGTAAGCATGTCCATGCACTTTGAGTGTTAGATAATGGTTTTAATCACTTTAAGAATATTGTACCATGATGACCAAGTTAAATTATATGTGTATCTATGTATTCAGTTTTAAGAAAATCTTGAATTAATGTTCCCAAAAGTTATTATATGATGCCTATGATTTCACTTTTTATATAAAAATTTCATGTCATGTTCATGTCAAATCCAAGTAAATGATAATTATTTCAAGTTAATGATGAATCATGTAATTGGTTATATTATTTTATCCTCGTCATGCTAATGTTGAGCCCTCGAGCCTTATGAGTTCAAATGGAACATAGTGGCATGTATGTGCAATTCATGAGTTCAAATGGAACATTATGGCACTTATTGTGCAAATCATGAGCTCAATTGAAGGATAGTTATGGCACTTTGGTGCAAATAATGAGTTCAAGTGGAACATCAGTTGAGCCTACGGGCCTTATGAGCATAGTTGGTGCATAAGAGTAGAGGACATTATAATTAACTACTAAGAGAATATTATGTGAATCAAAGATTTATTGTTCAATTACTTTTATGATTTTTCTTATTGCCAAGTTATTATGTTGTATGACAATACTCAATGTCACTTACTATAATGTGTTTTCCGTTTTGAATGCATGGCTGGGGATGAAATATCTACAGGAGGAAAGAATAAGGGAGGATCTTAAGAGAGGAACATACATCTCAAGGACAACTAAGAGTTTAGACCTAGTGGGGTGCCAACTATCATTTGGCATTTAAATTTTTTTTCTTCAATTACCGTTAAACTATGTACTAGTTTAATTTAGTTCAAAGTTTAAGTTTTATGTTGTGGAACTTGAGACATGAGATTTGCAAATTATCTTTCCTGAGTTGGTTGAATAAAATTATGTTCTTGTGCAATGATTATCATTTTTTTGACATCCCAATGAGAATATACTTTCGCTCAGTATGTGTATGTTTTAAGAAAATTGGTGTGTTACACTATTCATGACCAAGATTATTCTACCTGACCAAGGACTTACCTACTCTTTCAATGAGTCTTCAGCCTTCTCCAAGGACTTACCCACTTTTAAAAGAAGTCTTCCACCTTTGAGGATTTACCCACTCTTGACTTGGATCTTCCTCCTTTGACTTTACCTTCCCAAGGATAATCTTTCACCAAGGGAATCTTTCCCTTATTCTTCTTCACCTCTCTTATCCAAGAGAGAGAGAGAGAGTCTTCATATTCATGGTAAATAGATATATTGGGATGTGGAGGAAGTGAGAGCCTCATAAGATATACATATAGGACTAGCTCTCTTACAAATCTCCTACTCACTCTAATAAATGTAGCAAGTGATTAAGCTTATGAGAGTGGATGGAGGCTCTTAGAGGCACTCAACTATAATATAGGGACCTTCATAGTGTTTGTCTAACCATGAGATGAAGCTCAAGGGGTCCTATTTATAGTTGAGGTTGCCCACTAGCCAATAGAGATACCTAGGATTGAATTATAGCCATTTGGATGTTGCAACAAATGTATTTTTAAGTTTTACCACACTCAAACAGCTAGAAATACTTCTATACACTTTTTAATATAATATTGACTACTAAGTTTACTTTTGGGAAACTTGACTGATGGCACAATGAGACAAAATAATATTGAGTTTTCAATTAAGTTTATCCTTAATGAAACTCGACCGATGACTAAGATTATTTTCAAAGCACATGGTGTCGGTCGAGTTGGTACCAGGACAAACTCGACTAATACTAGGATTTATCAAGATCCACACAACTTGTCAGTCGAGTTGTTTCTATGACAAACTCGATCGACCAGGCAACCTATAAGGGCCCCACCCCTCGGTAACCCCCAATTAAATAAGACCAATAAGTTGGCGCCGTTATCCCAAACAAGATCAATGGTTTTGTAAATAATAAAAAACTAATCAATAAATTCTACCAAAGACTAAGCTTAAAGTTGGATAAAACTTTACTTTTCACATACCTTTCAAAAATAGGAGATTGGAACTTTACCCAATGTAGAGTTCTATCTAACTTTAATTATCTTTATTCTTCAAATATCACTTTACTATTTGTCCCTTTTCAACTATTCCTAAAACATCGACAAATAAATCGTCGATCGATATAAAGAATATAATGGTATGTGGTGACAACCAATATCTAACACATATTTTATAACAACCTAATCACATCAAATAGTTGTTAACAATTCAAGATTACATTTTTATTATGACTTCCGAAACATTTTTACTCATCCTCTGGGATACCCTCTCTTAGGGTTTAGTCCTTGCAAGGGACTTTAGGCTACCTTCTCCATGCTGAGCTTGGTACCTTATGGGTCACCTCTCTGGGTGCCATGTGGTCTTCCCTCCAGGGATTGACCACCTATGACCTTCCCTCCAAGGGTTGGTCCTCATAAATCTTACATCCAGAGATGGTATGTGGGTTTAGTCAAGTCATAAATAATTACATTGTGATAATCATAGTCACTTTATAGATTGCAAGAAACAAAGTCATCCAAAAAATTATTTTCAAGAAATTAATGAATCCTCATAAATTTCCGTGAAACTAAAGTGAGTAATCATAAAATTAACCACATACCTGATTTGGAGATCTCAAAGAATCAATATATCCAAACCCAACTAGATGTCTAATAATGCAAGCCAATCAATCAATCAAGCAAACATTGATCCTGAAAACGTGTATAATGTCTAATTGTTACAATCATATCCCGAACAACTCCTTATTGACTTGGGACACCTTTCTAAGGTTTCTAACTCTCATTAGGATTCATCAGGGCTTCTTAGATCAATTTCTCAATTATAATCAGTTTTAGGTCAACAAACCCTAAAATAGGCTTTCTACTCATAAAACCCTAATTACTCAAATTATCTGTATTAATGATCCTATAATCTCAAATTGGCCTTTGAACATAATATATTTCTCTTAAACATGGATTTTCACAAGTGAACCATTAAAAGTCATAATTACCAAAATTAGGGTTTCTAAGCCCATTGTTGTACTCTCATATACATGGAATCCTCACTTAAGACAATTATGCATAAAGACCATCCCTTTTAGATATAGTTCTTCCTAATATTAACAACATGTTAATATTTGCTCAAAATATCCCAGAAACATCACAAGATCTAATCATCATCAAAACTTAGGTTTTTCATTAATAACATCATTAAAGGTGACACCATTAAGTACTTTTTGAATTGCAAGCTGAATTAGGCTTTAATTATATTTTTAGTGGATTCCTTGCATTCTTATTATCAACTTTCGTATATAGCATTATTTCATCTGAGTTACCAATTTGTTTCTAGAATTTTCGCAATTAAAATAGTTATGGACCAATCAAACGATGCCACATCCCACATGTACCTTTTCTTCTTTTGTTTTTCTTCACTTTTCCTCCTTTGACTCGTGGACCTTCCCCTGGATCTGACTCTTGCCTAACCCAGTCAACCCGCCTCTCTGTGATCACGTCTCTACGCAGAACACGCACGAAAGCTCTATCCAGAGTAGGGGAAACAGAGCCCCTCACGTCGTTGCCTGAGCTTAATGAACTATAGAGGTCGGTGCTTGGGAACTTCCCTTGTGTCACCCATCTGAGTCCGACGGGGATGCTCAAATGCACAACCACCTTCATCTGATGCCAAGGGGGGTGTGGAGCACGCCGGTCATGTAACTTCATGGTGGGTGAGTTCTACAGGAGTGTTACATGGACCGAGGAGGAAGATAGACATGGATACAAAAGGATGGCTTGGCCCCTGGTCTTACGTATACTCCCTCAGACCTCACATGAGGGTTGTGGCCCTTAAATAGGCAGAGCAAGGCAAGGGTAAGTGCCCATCGGTTGGGAAAACCCATTCCATTATGGAAATATAGATATTTTGGGATCATTGGGTTCGTTTTAATGTCCTAATCTTGATGGAGTTATTTCCCAATGAGGACATTTCTTAGAGAGAGAGAGAGAATCAGAGGGAGGAGTATCGACAGTGTTATAGCAATAGTTTCCTAAAAAGACTGGAGATAGGAGATGAGTCACCCACCATTGATCTAGAGATCGATGGCCAGGACACCACACACATCCAAAGGCCAAGCCATGTTATTCCAAATCTGAAAATTTTGACATTTAACAATATCCCTCTCACTTTAGGAAATTTTACAAAAAATCATATCTCCTAAACCACTTATTCATTTGATCCCAAATTTTAAAGGAAAGTCCACAATGACTTAAGCTACTTGTGTGCCATGTTTGGGACTCAAATTAGAAAGTATGAGAGAATTTTCTTCATATGCAAGTTATCAATTAAAAAGGCATATTTTATTCATATTTCTCTCTGTTACTCTTTTATATCCTTTATTTGGAGTACTTTTACCATTAGAAACCATGTGGATTCAAAATCGAATCCATGATGATCAATCATACCACTTACCAGAGAATTCTACATATCTCTCATCATTACTTTAATTTCTTTTCATTTTTATGCATTATTTGATTTCATTCAAATTTTCTTTCCTTTTTATCATATTCGACTCACTAAACCATTAGCGTCCACAAAATCAAACATTTAAAGAAATATTATCAAACAAAACCACTCATTACACAAAAATCATACAATTTCATAATCATACATTTTATTGGAGAAATTGTATTTCAATCAATATGAACCCAAAAATTGGGGTTGTAACATCCTTCCCCTCTTATTAGAATTTCCCTTCAAAATTACACACAACATACAAAAAATTTAGGATAAGACGTTTTCCATGTCCATCATCAGCTCCCATGTGGCTTCGTCCTCTCCATGGTGCTTCCAAAGAAACTGTACCATCTCTATCCTTTACTCCTGAGCTCTCTCTCACCTTGGTATCTCGTACCCTCACAGGTGACTTAGGGTAATTCATCCTCCCTTGGAGTTCAATAGGTTCAATGCTCAGCACGTGGCTCGGGTACATCACATAGTGCTCTAGACCGGACACATGGAACACATCATACCAGTGTTTTAAAAAGTTGTATGTGGTATGCTTGCAGAGAGGTCATCTTATAGAGTACATGTGATATTTGGGAGTATATACAGAAGTATATGTGGTTTTGGATTTTTTTTAATAATTTGTTATTATATATAAATTAATCACACAATTACATATATAATTTGTATAATTACATATTTGGACCATAAATTTTGAGATAGTTTCAAATATAAAGTTTCAATGAAAAGTAAAGCACCATTTAGAATACATTCTAGTATCATTTAAGTATAAACTCCAATGAAGCCCACACAAAATTGTTTAACACAAGTACATAACAATCAAGACTATCCAAAATATACAATAAGATGATTGCATGTCTTAGAGGTCCAAAACAAGAACCATTAAATAAGCATGCGACTTGCCGACAATGAGTGGCTCAAGTGGTCAAGCACGGTGTTTCTTAGCAAAGGAACCCAAGTTTGAATCCATGTTGTCGCCTTGATTTACCATTGTCATGTTGGGTTTTAGGGGAGGCAGAGAAGTAGCGGAAACAAAAATTTTCTCCCCAAAACCCAGAACAAAAGAAATCGCATCAACGTCTATACAATAGGAAAGATGGTTTGTGGATGCATACCTTGTCCCGAGGCTTGCTCGGAGACAGTACCTCGCGCCTTGCGCGGTCTTCACCTCCGGTCTTGGACGGTGTCTGTGCAGCTCCTGGTCGCACCGGGACTGAAGACTCTTGGTCTCACCGGGACTGTCAGGATTGACAGTTGTCCACCAAGCGACAGAGGTCTCCTGCCTCTACAGTCATCTACACAGACTGCCTGGAACTCCGATATCCTTGTCGCACAAGGAACTGGAAGGAGTCACACCCTCCTGTCGGCGTACTAGTCGCCAACACACTCTCCTGCTACCAGTTGCAACTGCAGTTGTCTTTCCCTTAATGTGCCTCCCTTTTCGGGTAGCACTTGCTCGGGCTCTCTCGGTTACCAAAACCAGAGAGAAAGATAACTTTGCAGAGAAACCAGCTTGCACTGAGTTCTACGCTGAGAAGCCCCCAATACCCCTATATATAGGCGGGTCATGGGATAGGGTTCTCTGTCCCCAGCAATATGGGACTAAAAGTAGGAGTAGAAGGGTTCGAGATTTCTCACAAAAGCAACCAACTCACAACCTGAACCGATCATTTCACAACTAAAATGGTCGGTTGGGGACCTAAACCAGTCGGTTGACACCTCAACCGATCGGTTGGGACCCATGAGCCGACCGGTTCACTTCTGAACCAGTCAGTTCATGGTCCTGGTCAGTTCCCGATTGACATTCCAACTTTTGTTTCTAATTGGTATCAAATACCAATCCTTGTTCCAATCAAATTGGGCAAGTGAAATGAAAGGAAATTTCTCACCAATCTTACTTTCCCAACTTGCCCGGTTGCAACAGTTGAACCGATCATTTCAACACTTGAAGCAATCGTTCACCCTGTCCTTGAGCTGATCGGTTCATCACATGAGCCGATCAGTTCACCAAGCTGAGCCCATCGGTTCATCACATGAGCCGATCGGTTGGGAGTGCAGATTGTGTAGAATCATTCAATTGTGGTTTCAATCAATCTGATACTCTAATCAATCAGTCCAACACCTTGAACAATATGATATTGAGCTATCAATTTATTGAGTGTTTAATTGAACTACTAAACTCCTTTAGTAATCAATCTAAACTTTGCTTGTGGACAAAACTCCTCTTCGAGGTTAAATCCTATGTGTGTGACCCTACAGGTCCATTTCACGTTGGCAGTGAAAGTCCATAACACTTATGACTTCACAAGCAAAGCGCGGTGCCTAGTCACACATCAGTGCTACCCAAGTGAAATAGAAAGTTGGAGAACAACTTTCAATCCTACAATCCGTGAATGGTGTTACAGTGAATGTATAATTCCTTTGTCACTGATATCCTGAATGAACTCGAGGCATGGAACAGTCATCCTGTCAACATTCATTCATTTCCTTGATCTCAGAGCAGACCGAGTGAGATGTGTATGACATCAATATCACATATTGATTCACACGTGCATGTGTATGCCTTTCTCAATCCTACTCATCAAGTGGCCAAGGATATCAAACTCCCTCAGGAGAGACAAATCCCATATCTATCACTCACCCCTCAAAAGCCCCATGTGTCAAAGCCACCCAATCATCACCTTTATAACAACCCATGTTTCAGGACTGCATTTGATGATGTCAAAGTGTACCCAACGACATGTGTTGAGTGTAGTGGTTTCAGGTCTAAGAATCACACTCACCACCATCACTGTGAGAGCTGACTGTGACTACCAAGTCAAGGTTCCATGTGTCACTCTCACGGTGGGTCTGTCCGGTACCTTGTTCTCTAACAAGTACCTATGTGCTTGGTTTGATATCACTATATCATGACTAATGAGATTCTGTCATCAACCAACACACAATCTAGTCTTTAGTGTTATTGATGTCTATGGTTATTTCCACAATAACAACCGACTAGGGACTAAACAAGAATGTATACTCTTAACATCCGTATGATCTCATCGTTTAGGTCCTCAACCCAAAAGCATACGTTATTGAGTAAAATCATTCTTTAGACATCTATCATGTTACACCATCATCTCAGAAACAGTTTAAACATATAGATCGGAAATTGCCTTTATTATTATTCAAATCATTTACAAAGTATCCCATTACAATCATCATATGACTTGCTCTATGGGCATATATACCAACACGTCCTGGGCGTTTGGCCTCCACCACAGGCATGGGAGATTGGGGGGGATGCCTCTCTTAATCCCATTTAATAAGCACACGACTTATGTACTAAACATACAACAAAATGATACATGAAGAGAATGTTATGAATTAAACTATAATTTGGTTTGGGCTGAAATAGAAAATATCCATCTAAAAATCCCCTACTAATCATCTTTATATGCGGCTAAGTATATGTGGGCTACTTATGCGGCTCGTGCGACCTTTTTTTGAAACACTTCATCATACATCATATTATCCTAAGGGGTAAGGCTAAACCAAACACAACTCCACCAATCTGTTACAAAACCTTAAATGGGCCCATGCATCAGGAACTCAACTTTCCTCTAATCTCAGCTGTAGCTTGGAGGGGTCAGATTTCTAAAACACATGTTCCCCCACAGTGAAGTGCGAGTCAGTATGCTTTGCATCAACATGCGACTCCTATCGATCTTGGGCTTTCTCAGCCATTGCTCGATCAAAGCAACTCTCTCAACATACCACTGTGGTTTCTCTATCCTCTACAAGGTCTTCTCACTTACTTCATCCTAGTGAAACAGTGACTGACACATCCTCCCTTAAAGAGATTCATACATCCCAATACTGGTCGTCGTAGCTGTGGTAATAAGAAAACTCAACTAGGGGCAAGTACTTCTCCCATGAATCACCCCAAACTAGCACATATGCTCCAATCAAACCTTCTAAAGTCTGGATCATACTCTCTTGATTGCCCATCAGTCAGGGGGTGATATGTTGTACTAAACTTCAATCTAGTATCAAGTTCTTCATATACTTACTTCAACAACATGGAAGTGAGATTAAAGCCATGCTCAAGAATATTTGAGCTCAGATCACTATGCAGTCGAACTATCTTTCAAAAATATATAGCTCAACTAGATCTATCACAGTGGTAGTTGTCTCTAAGGAAACATGCTAACTTTGGTAAGGCAATCTACCATAACCCATATTGCATCCTGACCTCTCTTGGTCCTAGGGAGACTCACCACAAGGTCCATGGTGATCTTCCCCCATTCTGCTCAAGAATCTCCAATCCTCTATAGCAATCCACTGGGTTACTAGTGTTCACCCTTCACCTTCTGGTATGTGTGATATCTGGCCATATATGCCTCTATATCCCCTTTCATTCCCGACCTCTAAGGTACTATTGCAAACCTTAACCATCTTGGTAGTACCAGGGTCTACGGTTTATTTTAAAATCATGAGCTTCTTGCACGGTATGATTCTTGAAGAGAGATCCCTCCAAAACCTTAAAACACTTTAGTAGTGGATTGCACCACCTACTCTCCTTGAGAGGTGCATATGAGGTTCTTCTAACAAACCTTTTATCTCATCAAGATCTGGGATGGCTAAGTGGGAAACCACCAACTTGACCAACAAGTCTGGTTGTATCTAGATGTTAGCCACACATGTCTAGTCTTCCAACACTCACAAGGTTCTCCTAACAACCTCTTCTCCAGCCCTCTCCACTGGCTAGACAAGATAGCTGCACACATGAGATATTTCCAGCTAAGAACATTCTATTACCACATTAGCTTCCTTATGTGCTAGGTGATGGTGAAGACATAAACTTCATATATTCCACTCATCATCCTTGCCTCAGGTTTAGGTCTGTCTGAGTTAGGAAAACTTCACGCTCTTGCATCCATCATCTCTGTTATCAAACCAAAATTTGTAACTTATAGATTCCAAACTATTCTAGATAGGTACGTCCTCATATTACCTTTGTTATCCTTATGTTTTTAAAACACATATCCAATCTATTTTCCAAAGGGATTGGTACTTCCTCTATCCTCAAACATTGTAGAAAGGTTTCAACTCATATTCCTTCATCCTTAGTATATGGCTTGCGATCTGTCCTATCTCTCACACCCATAACAAGATGAAATAAGCATTTGGTTGCAGTTCAAATACAAAGTTCATACTGTTCTAGGAGTAGAGATGGTGCATCACACATTACCATTACACTTTCCACTATAAGTTGAAACTTACTTCTCATGACTTTACAACATGAACATCTCACTTCTATGTCTATATCCATGAGAAGACTTTCTCATCTCCTATGGGTCTTAACATCACTCTTATGTTCAATCTTTAGCAATTACCTCAAGGTATCTAGGGTTCCAATACTTTTGGGGTGATCTTACCCTCATGCATCTAGGGAGTGCCTCTCACATTTACCCCTTAGGCCCCATGAAATCATGAATGTGGAAAACCTACTAACCCATGGGCCTCGGGAAAAGGTAGTTGTTTCCTCCCGACCCTATGGTGTTGTGCATTCAGGGAACATACAACTTCTACTCCCATCGGTCTTATCCCTACTTGACCTTAGTATTGACTTAGGATTCTACTGTAGGTCATGGTTCATTTGTTGATACTCAAGCACATCTCATCCTTGAATCCTCACCCGAATCTCCATTCTCTCTCTTGGCACTCATGGTTAACCTTGCATCCCTCATAAGAATGATGGCAACCTACCTAACTTAGTCTGGCCCCATATAGGCTACCTCCATGGCAACATATCCTCATGCCCCCGAGAGATGGTCACACTTGGGTCTATAGATTCATGCTCATACAATGTGCTCTGAGGCTTAGCTCATTAAGATCATATAAGTGACCTCTTAAGGTTACCTCAAACCTAAACAAGAGTTGGTTCTCACTCCAACATGAAGGGTCCCTTCCTAGGATAGGAGAGAACTATCACTTGATAGTAGTAGAGGTCACTAAACGTCCTTGCACTCAAAGCATGTGTCATCTCGTATATCTATAGCTCCTATCTGGATACCTATGCACATGGCTAGCAAGAACATGACCTATTAAACCATTCTAAATTTCTGGGTATGTCATACTTGTTCATCATTCCTCAAGGTTGGACCAATCTCATACATGCATATGTCACCAACTTGTGTGAGTGGTTCATCAAACATATATCTCAGTTCAAGTAGGGTTTCCTTTTGCTCTAATACATGGGGGTTGCCACACTTAATTCCTTATGAACTCACTCAGCCTTGTGAGTATTATGTGCACTAGGTACTTCTACTTCGCCTCTTTGGTCTAGGAACTCCAGGGTCACCTCTTATGCATCATCTATCTAAACTGCATGCTCAATAGCTCAAATATGAACCATACCTATACATGCTATGGCATATACTTCCTCTCCACGTAAACAACCCTTAGAGTCCTTCACTAGGACAACCAACTGGGTGTGAATCCTCACAACTTGTTGCCATATGATACCTCATTAGGGTCTTTGGATCTCTCCTTCCTACACCCAAAAGGTGGGCACTCATATCATAAACACACCTATGCAAGAAACCTCTTTCTCTTTTCTAGGGATTGGTTCCTCTAAAGGAATTTGAGGCACGACAAGCCTCTAAGGATCATATATAAAGAAACCACATGCATCAACCCATGGTCATCTATACCAGGCATATCATACCAAACCTCCACATGGTTCATTATATCTCGGAGTCTAGGTCTCCAACCTTCTTCGTCGGGGTCTCGTCGTCTCTCTGGAACTAACCCTATAACTGGTCCTACCAATGGAGGTTCTCTCTCAGAAGATGGGTCAAGCTCTTAAGGATACACGTCTATCCCTACCTGGGTGAAACATACTACTAAAGCTTATGTTCGACTAAGATCATCCAAAGCTCTGAATGCCTATCTCATAAACTATTAGGCATAACACTTCTGGCTTAGGTATAAAACTGTAACGACCCTGCTTCTTGGTAACACCCAATTAAGGAAGACCAAGAAGTCAGAGCCTCTATCCCAAAATCGGATCAATGGTTTTGCAAATAATAAAAAATAATTAATAAATTATACCAAAGACTAAGCTTAAAATTGGATAAAATTTACCTTTCACATACCTTTCAAAAATAAGAATCTAGAACTTCTACCCACTATAGGGTTTTGTCTAACTAAATCCTCCTTTAATAGATTATCTTTATCTTCACAAATGCCACTTTACTATTTGTCACTTTTAGATATTCCTAAAATGCTGACAAATAAAATGTCGGTCAACATAAATGAATATACCTCTATGTGGTGACAACCAAAATATTGCACATATATTCTAACAACCTAATCACATCAAATAGTTGTTAATAAGGCAAGATTACATTTTTCAATATGACTTCCCAACCGCTTTTACTCATACTCTGGGATACCCTCTCTTAGGGTTTAGTCCTTGCAAAGGACTTAAGGTTACCTTCTCCATCCCAAGCTTGGTACCTAGGGTCACCTCTCTGGGGGCCCAGTGGTCTTCCCTCTGGGGATTGACCACCTATGACCTTCCTTATGAGGCTTGGTCTCTCATCTTACATCCAGAGATGGTGTGTAGGTTCAGGCAAGTCATATATATATATATATATATATATATATACTTAAATTGTGATAATCATATTCAATTTAAAGATTGTAGAAATAAAATCATCCAAGCAGTTTATTTCCTTGCAATCGATAAAATGTCGAAAAACACTAGGAAACTAAAGCCAACTAGATGTCTCAAAAGAAGAAATATATCCAAATCCAACTAGATGTCAAATCAAGCAAGCCAATCAATCAATCAAGCAAGCAAACATCGATCTTGAAAACATGTATAATGTCTAATTGTCACAATCATATCCCTAAACAATTACTTTTTGACTTGGGACACCTTTATAAGGTTTCTAGGTCTCATTATGATTCATTAGGGTTTCTTAGATTCGTTTCTCAACCTTTATCTTTTTAGGTCAACAAACCCTAAAACAACTTTTCTACACATATAACCCTAATTACTCAAATTATCCATATTAAGGATCCTTTATTCTAAAATTGGCTTTAGAACGTAATATCTCTGCCTTAAACATGGATTTTCATAATTAAAACCCTTAAAAGACATTTTCACATAAATTAGGATTTCTAAGCCCATTAATGCAATTTATACACATGAAACCCTAGTTTAGGCCAATTAAGCACAAAGATCATCTTTTTAGATCTTAAACATCCTTTTTTAATAGCATGTTAATATCATCTTAAATCATCCATAACACTTTACTCAATCTCATTAATATCAAAATTAGGGTTTCTTATCCATAAATACATTAAAGGTTACAACTTTATATGCTTTTTGAATTCAGAACAGATTTAGGATTCAATTAAATTTTTATTGCAATCTACATATTTTTTGATCAACTTTCATATGTAACTTATTGCCATATGAGTTACAATCATTAGTTATTATTTTAGCAAGATAAATTAGCTTTGCACCAATGAAATACTGCCACACCAGCCACTCGACCCCTTTTCCTTTACCACGCAGATTGGGAGGAGCCAATGGGACTCAACCAGACTAGTGGCTCACTTCATGTGGGCAGGCTTCAGCCAATGGGCTTCGTCCATGTTGGCTCTCTATGCCCAAGTGACTTAGGTGAGATAACCATACGTAAAAGGACTAGATTGCCCCTTATATTGCTGCGTTGTACTGGGGGTAACATCGCCTTTTCCCACTCCTTCATCTTCTGCCTCTCGTGCGGTGCCCTGTTCTCCTTGCCAACACCTCTGAGCGGTCAACTAAGGTGTTGACTCTCAGCTGCAAGGCCTCAGGGAACCAAGCAAAGGATCCAACACCTCCGCCAGCTACACACGAACTCACCAAGAACCTCGCCAAGGTCGAAGGAGGCAGGGTCGATGGCCGATGAAGAGGTATGTGTGGGTGGAGCACAGGGGACCAAAAGGAACAAAAAGAAGCATTACTGGTGTAGATAGAAGGCCATGGGATCATAGAATGAGTTCGTCTTGTCTCAAGGGAGATCCCGAGGAAGCATTGTGCTTAAATAGGTGCCATCTAGCAACATGGTGGTTTTCAGCCACTAACGGAGTTCCAAACTGACTGTGATTTTGGGAAAATCCCAAACCTACCCAAAACTAGGGAAAACTAGTGATGGTTGGCTTCATTTTAATCACCCAGTTCTGATGGGGGACTTTTTCCAAAAGCTAAAATGAAAAGAACAGAGAGAGAGAGAGAGAGATCAGAAGGCCTGTACATCCCTATTATATCCATAAAAGGCTAGAGGTACAAGATGATCTGAGAACCGTTGATCTCAAATTGAACGGAAACTAGAGAGAGTGACACATTAATGGGATGGGCCCTAAATTCCAATTCGAATATAAAATGTGACATTTAATGTATTTTACTTTTTCCTTTCCACTTTAGGAAATCTTACAAAAATCATATCTCCTAAATTGCTCATGTGTTTGATCCTAAAGTTTAGAGGGAAGTCCATAACGAGTTTAAATACTTGTGTGCCAAGTTTGGGACTCAAATACGAAAGTATGAGATACTTTTATTTATATGAAACTTATCACTTAAAAGGGAATATTTTATACATATTTGCTCTTTCTTACTATTTTATTCTCTTTATTTAGATTCCTTTTACCATGAGAAACCTTGTGGATTCAAAATCTCATACATGATGATAAATCATACATCTTTCCACATATATCTCACAAGTATCTTAATTTCTTTTCCTTTTTATGCATTGTTTGATTTCATTCCACTTTTCTTTCCTTTTTATCATATTGGACTCACCAACTCATTATAGTCCATGACATCATACATTTAAAGGAACTATTATCAAATAAATCCACTCATTACACATAAATATTACAATTTCATAAGCATACATCTTATTGGAGAAATTACATCTCAAAACATATAAACCCAAAAATTGGGGTTGTAACATCCTTCCCCTCTTATAGGAATTTTTCCCTCAAAATTCTACCAAACATACAAACAATTAAGGATAAGACTTTTCCATGTCCATCATCAACTCCCATATGGCTTCATCCTCCCCATGGTGCTTCCAAAGAACCTTTATCATCATCTATTCTTTACTCCTAAGCTCTCCTTCTCACCTTGGTATCTCGTACCCTCATAGGTGACTCAGGATAAGTTATCCTCCCTTGGAGTGCAATAGGTTCAATGCTCAACACATGGCTCAGGTACATCACATAGTGCTCTAGATCGGATGCATGGAACACATCATACATCATATTATCCTGAGGGGTAAGGCTAAACATAAGCAGCTCCACCAATCCATTTCAAAATCTGAAATGGATCCATGTATTAGGGACTCCACTTTCTTCGCTATAAATTTGAGGGGTTGGATTTTCAAAAACATATGCTCACCTATAGTGAAATGCAAGTCAGTCTACTTTGCATCAGCATACGACTCCTATCGATCATGGGCTTACTCATCCATTGCTCGATCAAGCAACTTCATATGCATACATTGTGGTTTCTCTAACCTTCACAAGGTCCTCTCACCGACATCATCCTAGTGAAGCGATGACCAACATGAACTCCCTTATAGAGCTTCATACATCTTGATACTGGATTTGGTGGCTGTCATAAAAAGCAAACTATGGTAGAGAATCACCCTGAACAAGCACATATGCTTTCATCAGACCCTCTAAAGTATGAATCATACTCTCTTTACTGACCATCAGTCAGGGGTGATATGTTGTACTAAACTTCAATCTAGAATCGAGTTCTTCTTGTACCTACTCCCACAAAATGAAAGTGAACTTGATGTCATACTCAAGCTATTTGAAATCATATCACTATGTAGCTGAACTATCTCTTCTATCCCTATATCTCAACAAGATCGGTCACACTGATAGCTCTCTCTCAAGAAAGGGAATGTGCTAACTTGATAAGGCGATCTACCATAAACCACATTGCATTATGACCTCTCTTGGTCCATGGGAGACCCACCATAGTGTCCATGGTGATCTTCTCCCATTCCCTCTTGGGGAATCCTCATTATCTATAGCAATTTGTTGGGTTACTGGTGTTCAGCCTTCACCCTCTGGCATGTATGACAACTGGCCACATGCACCTCTACATCCTTCTTCTTTCCAAGCCTTCAAGGTACCATTGCAAACCTTAACCATCTTGGTAGTACTACAGTGTACGCTATACTTAAAATCATGAGATTTTGGCATGACATGATTCCTCAAGGGTAACTCCTCAGAAACCCTAAAAAACTCAAGTAATGGATTTCACCAACGGTGCATGTGAGGTTCTTATAGTAATCCTTTTATCACATCAAGCTCTGGGCTGGCTAACTGGGCAACCACCAACTTGACCATTAGGTCGGGTTGTATCTAAATGTTAGACACATAGGTCTAGTCTTCTAATGGTCACAGGGTTCACCTAGAAACCTCTTTTAGCTCTCTCCACTGGCTACACAAGACCACTGTACACCTAAGATGTTTCTAGTTGAGAACATTTTGTTATCGTATTAGCTTCCTTATGTTCTAGGTAATGGTGAAAACATAAAACTTCATATACTCCACTCATCATCCTTGTCTTAGGTTTAGGTCTATCTGCATCAAGAGAACTTTGAGTTGTTACTCCCATCATCTCGGTTATAAAACCCAAACTGGTAACTCAAAGATTCCAAACTACTCTGGATACGTACGTTCTCATATTACCCTTGTTCTTCTTATTGCAAAGAAGTGAAACCACCTCTCTACTAAAAATTTGAACAATAGAACCTCCAGTCCAAACACACTTTAAAGGTATGCTTGGAGTGGGTGTAAAATTTTCAAATCTTATATATGGTATTCAAAACAACCAATGTGTAGTAGCAGAATAAAAACATGACTATATTCAATTATAAAACAAGGGAACATCCTAAACTTACATCATAAGGATCCATTTAGAGGGAAATCTAAACCACCTCAGGATTGTATCCAAGCTTTCACTTTTCTATCTATGTCTGAGTCCACATGCCTTGTCATCCAAGTCCTCGACCTAGGGTTGGAAGCATACCCCAGCAAGAACAGAACAAAAGAAAACATCAACAAAGGCTGGTATGTGCATACTAAAAAGCAAATTGAGCAATTTATAAAGAATAAGGGACATCAAAATAAAAGGCTTCCCATGCAAGAGATAAGGACTACCCTGTGAGAACCCATTACACTAAATGAGATTAATCAAAACATAAAACAAAATCAATCACTAATTAATCACATACCCAAAAATATGGGTAAATTAAAACCGATTTCAACATTAACACCCACTCAGAAACATTTGCATAAGAGCCCAATATCTTTCTTGTATCCATACTAGACAAGAATTTGATACAAATTGTTCTATTGCCTTAGCCACATGATATATACACAGGAGAACAATATTTGTATATGCCATACAAACAAGCATTAATATGCTAACAAAAGTCTGATTTGTTTGAAACACCATATACAAACTTTTCCTGCCCATACCTGTGAGTACATGGATGACTCTAGGACACACTGGACATCTAATCAACGTTCTCAAAGATTCATAACTATAGCTTCTCTTTGCTGCCAGATGTTTGTTTTTTTCACTTCTGATTACCTAAACAGATGTGGAGAACTACAAGGGTGAGACCCAGTCCCAGCAAGAGATATAACCTCCAACAACGCTTATTGATTACAACATTTTAAATAGTAGATAACTAAGCAGTTGGAGTACTTAATAATCAATTGAATAGATTAAACAGTTCAAGTATGCTAAACCGATTAAGAAATTAATCTTAGCAACAAGTATGATCATAAATGCATATATAGATAACAAATAAATCCATTTCTTTGGATGGATATCTACTCAAATATCATCAAATTGCATCTAATAACAATCATTATCATTAATCTGACTATCATCATATTCCTTGCTAACAACACATGCAATCTAGTAGCATAAGCATCCCTGACATCATGAATATGTCTAGTAACATAATATAATGAAATTAGGGTTATAAGAATTCAATTATGATAATTAAGCTTATTCAACTCATTAAGCAAGTTTAGGGGCCTTACATACCCAAAGAGGGCATAAAAGATAAGAATCCTCATCTTCATAAAAGAAGATACTTTCCATAATCAAAACAATAAAGTAGTGCCACATAAGCACATATCATGATTTTGGCACATAACCCATCAAGATTGTTGGGCACATAACCCATCGTCAATTTGAGCACATAACCCATCATAAACATCATGAACCTGCATGCATGTGAGATAAGCATAGCCCTAGAACAATATAAATAAAAATGGCGGCCAAGCCTCATAAACTTGAAACCTAATAGAGAATGACACATGACCAAACTCCCAATATATATAATGTGTGACAAACTTCATAATCTTGAAACCCGGGTATGGGGCACATAACCTCCATCCCAAAATAAATAAGGGCACATAACCTAAAAACCAATGCAATTACACTAATCTAGTGTTATTGAGTCACATAGCATGTAAAATATAGAAGCAAGTAAACAATATAGTCAAAATTATTCAATGTTGCCATCACATAATGGACAACACAAAAACTTCCACTTCAAAGTGGGCACATATCAATATAGAAGACCAACATGCATCATGCCAGAAGATAAGATATCAAGAAAATATCCAAGTCCATAACAAGAAAGATACTTCACACAAACCATGATATCAAGAGAATAGACATATGTGTAGGCCAAAGTCAAAAGAATGATAAGATAGGTGAATTGCTCAATATAGAGGTATAGGGGATACATCATACCTCAACTTTAGAGTCCAAAGACCAAAGTCACTTCTAGGTCCAAGCCTAGGCTTCCAAAGAACCTATTAAGCACATATATGTAGAATTAGGCTTAGGTTCCCATTAATTATTCAAAACCCTAAATCACCTTTTTATTATATGTGAATTAGGTTATCAAAACCATTCCATGCTTTAGGTTGTATTTTTATGAGTCCAAAACATATTTTATTATATTTATCTGACTTGTAGATATTTAGTTATGATTTTTATAGTTTAATTCCTATTTAATTAGATTTATGAAAAACACATGTTATTAATCATTGGATTTAGTTTTCAAAACTTATTCCATTATTTAGATATTATTTTTTTATTTCAACGAATATATTTCCATATTTTTCTGATCATTTATTGATTAATTATTAATTTTATAAAACTAACCAATAGAAATTAACCAAAATGCCAAGTTAGAGAAGCAAGCAGAGAGAGAGAGAGGGAGAGTAGACGCTGCCCGACCGAACCCTACCAAGTCAGTCAGATACTAAGCCACATCAGTAGCGCACAAAGAAAAAGGCCAAGGAAGAGTGGCAGTCAGAAAATGTTTTTACCCCTAATCGAAGAACAAAATGAAGAGGTAAAAAGCAGGGGGTAAAGGCGAGAATTCATAGTGGGGAAACTACCCCAGTCTTGCCTCCCGACAGACAAAGCCACAACTTCAGTTTGCTCAAGGTGCGAGACCATGACCCAAATCCAAGACCCCAGCACCAGTTGTGAATTCTGCCACTGGCTTCGTGGTCACTCGTCGATCTCAGAGAGCTAAAATCCAGAGAAAACAACGACGACGTGGCCAAGAAAGGACCCCAGAAGTAGAGAGAGGAACAAAGGAAGAAAGCCACAAAGGAGTATTTACGATAGAGAGAGCGAGCAATTGAACCCTAGAACACGTTTGGGTGATGTTGGAGGAGCCTCGGGGTGAGGTATTTATAGAGGAGGTGAAGGGTGGAAGAAGATAGGAAATTGGGCCAACGAGGGGATTTGGGGGTTTAGGATTTAGAAAGAAGAAGTTGGGGAAAGTAGGGATAAAAAGTTTCAGGATCATATCCCAATCACAATGGAACAAGAATTAGGAGAATTGGTGGAGAGGAGAGGAAGAAATGGGAAAACAAAATCATATGCACTGTAGCCATGTGAAAATAGGAAAGCCCGAAGAAGACGATGAACCACAGCCGTCCGATAAAAAATCCGACGGCCCAGAGAGACCCAAATAAAAAAAAATCAAAAACTGCGTGAAAAATGAAGTCTGAGTGACTATAGGAAATTGGGAAAACGTGACATTTAGTTCCAATTCGATTCTGATTAAACCAAAGTGAAACATATTTTATGCACATATTTTATCTTTCATCATTTAAGGGTTCTATTCTTATCCAAATAAAACCAAAATTTGCAAATAAGTTAAGTTAAACATGTAGATTCTGAATCTCTAATTAGATTTCACTTTTGGAAACTTTAGATGCATTATTTAATCTATTCTTTATTTCTCTCTCCTGATGCATTAATGACATTAGGATTATCCAAATTAGGTGAAAATTCATTCACAAGTTAACTTAAGTGTGTTGAATACGAATTTACCTTTATTTACAACTTTAGTGTCATGAATTACATTTATTTATTAATTACACCTTTTAGGTAGTTTCTCTCTCCTAACTTACCATATTATTTCAAGGTTGTCCAAATTAGATGAAAATTGACATGTAAGCTTATTTTGATATGTAGATTACGAATTTGGAGTTTGTTTTCACTTTTGAGACTTACTTATATGAGTTATGTCACTTGGCCCACTAATGGCCCATTAACTTGATTACTTATTCAATTAAGTTTTTTATCATCTTATAATCACCAAATGAATTATGCAACATATTAGATTACCTTATTCATGCATTAGATTATTAGGATCATTCTAACCTCAACCTTGTTTGGGTAAAACCCAAAAGGTCAAAGTTCTATAGGGTCCAATATTCGGTATGTTACACTTATGCTCTCAAATAACCTATCCAATATATTCTCCAAAGGGTGTGGTACTTCCTTTAATCCTCAAACATCATAGAAGGGTTTCAACTCATATCAACTCTATCTTTAGTACATGGGATGCATTGTGTCCTGTCTCTCACACCCATAACAAGATGAAATAAGCATTTGGCTACAGTCCAAATACATAGTTCATCCCGTTACAAGAGTAGAGATGGTGCACCACACATCTCCATTACACTTTCTTGTCTAAGTTGAAGCATACTTCTCCTCACTCCACACCATGAACATCTCAACTCTATGTCTATGCCCATGGGAATACGTTTCCCATCACCTTTGGGTTGAATCATCACTCTTATGTTCAATCCCTAGTCGTATCCTCAAGGTCCTTACGGTGTCGGTACTTTTGGCATAATCTGACCCTTATGCATCTAGGGAGTGCCTCTCATATTTAACCCTTAGGCCCCATGATCTCATGAAGGTGGCTGACCTCCTAACCCAAAAAAGGTAGCTGTTACCTCCCAACTCTATGGTCTCGTGCATCCAGGGAACAAACAACTCCTACTTTCAGTCTAATCCCTTCCGGACCTTAGTATTGACTTAGGATTCCATCATAGCACATCTCATTCTTGGATTCTTACCTGAATCTCCATCATCCCTCAGGGCACTCATGGTTAACCTTACATCCCTTCATAGGGATAATGGCAACCTACCTAACCTGGTTTGGCCCCACACATGTTACTTTTCATCGCAACAAATCCTTATGCCCCTTAAAGATGGCTGTACATGGGTCTATAGATCCTTGCTCATATTATGTGCTCTTACACTTATCTCATCAAGCTCTTATAAGTGACCTCTTTAGGTTACCTTAAACCTAATGAAAAGTTGGTGCTCACCCTAAAATGAAGGGTTCGTCCCCAGGACGGGAGAACACTATCACTTGATAGTAAAAAAGGTCACAAAACGTTCTTAGCTCCAAGGTTTACATCATCATGTATATTCTTAGCTCCTAACATGATACTTATGCACATATCTAGCAAGAAGACAACCTACTAAACCATGCTAAGTTCCTGGGTATGTCATACTTGTTCATCATTCCTCAAGGTTGGATCCATATCACACATACATAAGTCACCAACTTGCAAAAGTGGCTCATCAAACATATATATCAGTTCAAGTGGGGTTTCCTTTTTATCTAAAACATGGGGATTGCCATACTTAAATCCTATGAACTCAATCAACCTTGTGAGCATCATGTGCACTAGGTAATGTTACTTCCCCTCTTTGGTCTAGGAACCCCAGGTTCACCTCCTATGCATCAGGTGCGTAACTGTATGCTCAGTTGTTCAAACATGAATCAAACCTATACAAGATACGACATGTACTTCCTAACACTCTTCCACATGAACAACCCTTAGAACCCTACCCAGGGGAAACCAACTGGGTGTAAGGCTTCACCACTTGTTACAATATGATACCTCTTAAGGTTCTTTGGATCTCTCCCTCCTACACCTAAAAGATAGGCACTCATATCATATGTATATCTATAGTAGGAGCCCCTTCCTCTTTTCTAGGGTTTGGTTCCTCTAAAGGAATATGAGGTACGAAAAGCCTCTAAGTATTGTACAAGAGGCAACAACATACATCTACTTAGGTTCGTCTGTTCTAGGCCATATCATACCAAACTTCACATGATTCCTCATGTCTCTAAGTCTAGGTTTCCAACGTTCTTCATTGGGGTCTCGCCCTCTCTCTAGAGCTAACCCTATAAGTGGCCCTACCACTGGAGGTTCTCTCTTAGAAGATAGGTCAAGATCTTAAGGATACGCATCTATCCCTACTTGGGTGAAACATACTATCAAAACTTATGTTTGGCTAAGATCATCCATAGCTCTGCATGCCTATCTCATAAACTATCAGGCATAACCCTTCTGTCTTAGGTCTAAAACCTTCTGCCAGCCTTACTGCCACTCACTTTTATATAGGTGCATGCCTCTTTTCTACTCATATATGCCAATTAGGGTTCCTATATGGTTTCCACTAACCTCCTCAATGAGGGAGCCATCCCTCACCATTAATTGACATGACCCACTCGAGGTCGGGTCGCCACAAGGCACTCGAGGTCAAACGACCACACATAGTCTATGTTTCTCATGCATACTCAAAGCCTCTATGAAAAACATTCATGTCAAACCCACTTACATACATGCATGGTCAACAATGATATCCAACTCATCGTGTCTTCTCTTTCTCTATCCACCGCTTAAGGTTTTGGGTTGAGCATTGTTCTCAAAGGATGCATCAAGTCTATTCCTCTTCCCGGAGGCTTCTTCCTCTAAGACTATCATTCTCCTCCTCATCCTATGAGATGGTCTAACCTCAGCGTTCTCCTGAGAGGTAACCAAGGGCACATCAACATAGGCCATAAAATCTAAGCATGTAACTAAACCCAGTCTGGGTTTCGAATTATTGAAACTTATGTCCATGACATCTTTCTTACATGCTTTTTATTATTTGGTGGAGGATTCCTTAATCCTTATCATTCTTAACCCCAAAACTCAAGAGGGTGGTGGAGAGAGAGAAACCCTAATCTCTTAAAGTTATCCAATGAATAGGGTAGAGAAGGGATGAAGATAGATGAGAGAAGACCTAGAGGTATCTTATTTCAAGTCAAATCCTTTGATTTCATCCAGGCAGTCACACAAAATTGGGGAGTCCTCATAAACTGACTAGTAGGGCAGAGGAAAATCTTGGCAGCCCCCAGATTGTGATCCTTTTCTAGACACCTCCATCTTTGGAAAAACCTCTCATAACTCGCTTGGGTTCTAAAGAGTTTGTTAATTTAATAATGATTAGAGATTAAATGGAAAACCATGCTCTGATAGCAATTGTAATGGCCCCACTTCCTGGCAACCCCCAATTAAGGAAGACCAAGAAGTCAGAGCCACTATGCCAAGATAGGATCAATGGTTTTGTAAAGAATAAAAAATAATTAATAAATTCTACCAAAGATTAAGCCTAAAATAGGATTAAATTTTTAATTTTCACATACTTTTCAAAAATTGGAATCTGGAACTCTACCCAATGTAGAGTTCTATCTAATTAAATACTCCTTTAATAGATTATCTTTATCTTCACAAATGCCACTCTACTATTTGTCACTTTTAGATTCCTAAAATGCCTACAAATAAAATGTCAGTCAGTATAAATGAATATACTTGTATGTGGTAACAACCAAAATATTGCACATATATTATAACAACCTAATCACATCAAATAGTTGTTAACAATGCAAGGTTACATTTTTCAATATGACTCCCCAACCACTTTTACTCATACTCTGGGATACCCTCTCTTAGAGTTTAGTCCTTGCAAGGGACTTCGGGCTACCTTCTCCATCCTGAGCTTGGTACCTAGGGTCACCTCTTTGGGTGCCCAGTGGTCTTCCCTCCAGGGCTTGACTATCTCTAACCTTCCCTCCGGGGCTTGGTCTATCATCTTACATCCAGATATGGAATGTAGGTTTGGGCAAGTCATATATATACATACTTAAATTTTGATAATCATATTCACTTTAAAGATTTCAAAAATAAAATCATACAAGCAGTTTATTTCCATGCAATCGATAAAACGTCAGAAAATTCCTAGAAACTAAAGTGAGTACTCATAAATAACCTCATGCATGATTTGGTGTCTCAAAAGAAGCAATATATTCAAATCCAACTAGTTGTCCAATCAAGCAAGCCAATCAATCAATCAAGCAAACATCGATTCTTAAAACATGTATAATGTCTAATTGTCACAATCATATCCCCAAACGACTCCTTGTTGACTTAGGACACCTTTATAAGGTTTCTAGGTCTCATTAGGATTCTTTGGGGTTTCTTAGATCAGTTTCTCAACCTTTATCTTTTTAGGTCAACAAACCCTAAAACAACTTTTCTACACATAGAACCCTAATTACTCAAATTATCCATATTAAGGATCTTTTATTCTAAAATTGGCTTTAGAACATAATATCTCTGTCTTAAACATGGATTTTCACAATTAAAACCCTTAAAAGATATATTCACCTAAGCTAGGGTTTCTAAGCCCATTAATGCACTTTATACACATGAAACCCTAAATTTGGCCAATGAAGCACAAAGATCATCTTTTTAGATCTTAAACATCATTTTTATTAATAACAGGTTAATATCATATTAAATCATCCATAGCACTTTAATCAATCTCATTAATATTAAAATTAGGGTTTCTTATCCATAAATACATTAAAGGTGACAACTTTATATGCCTTTTGAATTTTGAAAGATTCAAGCTTGAATTATATTTTTACTGCAATCTACATATTTTTTTGATCAACTTTCAAATATAACTTATTGTCATATGAGTTAGCAATCATTAGTTATGATATAAGGAACATAAATTACCTTTGCACAAATGAAATATTGCCACGTCAGCCACTCGACCCCTTTTCCTTTTCCACATGAATCGGGAGGAGCCAATGGGCCTCGGACACACTGGAGGTTTGCTCCATGTAGGTAGGTTTCAACCAATAGGCTTCAGCCATGTAGGCACTCCGCACCCCCAGGTGACTTAGGCGAGATAAGTGGATGCAAAAGGACTAGATTGCCTCTTACATTGCTACATTGTACTTGGGGTAACATCAACTTTTCCCGCTCCTTCATCTCCTACCTCTTGCGCAGTGCCCATTCTCCTCACGAAGACCTTCGAATGATCAAATAAGGTGTTGACTCTCAGCTGCAGGGCCTTAGGGAACCAAGCGAAGGGTCCAACACCTCCTCTGGCTCCACACGAACTCACTGAGAACCTCACCAAGGTTGAAGGAGGTAGGGTCGGTGGTTGACAAAGAGGTCTGTGAGGGTGGCACATAGGGGACCAAAAGGAAACAAAAAGAAGCATTACTAGTGTAGATAGAAGGCCATGGGATCATAGAATGAGTTCATCTTGTCTCAAGGGAGATCCTGAGGAAGCATTGTGCTTAAATAGGTGCCGTATAGCGACATTGTGGTTTCTATCCATTAATGGAGTTCCAAACTGACTGTGATTTAGGGAAAATCCCAAACCTACCCAAAACTAGGGAAAACTAGTTATGGTTGACTTCTTTTTAATCTCCCGCTTCTGATGGAAGACTTTCCCAAAATCTAAAATGAAAAGAATAGAGAGAGAGAGATCGGAAGGCCTATACATCCCCCTTATGTCCATAAAAGGCTAGAGGTACAAGATGATCCGAGCATCATTGATCTCAAATTCAATAGCTACTAGAGAGAATGACACATTAATGGGCCAGGCCCTAAATTCCAATTTGAATATAAAATGTGACATTTAATGTATTTTCCTTTTTCCTTTCCACTTTAGGAAATCTTACAAAAATCATATATACTAAACCGTTCATCCGTTTGATCCCAAACTTTAGAGGAAAGTCCATAATGATTTAATCTACTTGTGTGCCATGTTTTGGACTCAAATATGAAGGTATGAGAGACTTTTCTTCATATGCAAGTTATCACTTAAATAGGAATATTTTATACATATTTTCTCTTTCTTACTCTTTTATTCTCTTCATTTGGATTCACTTTACCACTAGAAACCTTGTGGATTTGAAATCTCATCCATGATGATAAATCATACATCTTTCCACATATATCTCATAATTATCGTAATTTATTTACATTTTTATGCATTATTTGATTTCATTCCCCATTTATTTCCTTTTTATCATATTGGACTCACTAACTCATTAGAGTCCACGAAATCATACATTAAAAGGAAATATTATCAAAGAAATCCACCCATTACACATAAATCATACAATTTCATAATCATACATCTTATTGGAGAAATTACATCTCAAACCCTATAAACCCAAAAATTGGGGTTGTAACAGAAACCTGCTTCCAACCTTGCTTACACTCACTTCTACATAGGTTCATGCCTCTTTTCTACTTATATATTCCTGTTAGGGTTCCTATATGGTCTCCACTAACCTTCTCAATGAGGGAGCTATCCCTCACCCTTAACAGGCACGACCATCTAAGGCCGGGTCACAAAAAGGCATAGGGGTCAAACAACCACACACAATCTATGTTTCTCAGGCATACTCAAAGCCTCTATGTAAAGCATGCATGTCTAACCCACATACCTTCATGCATGGTCAACTAAGGTATCCAACATACTGTGTTCTCTCTTTCTCTAACTATTGCTTGAGGTTTTGGGTTGTGCACCATCCTTAGAGGATACAACATGTCTCTTCCTCTTCTTAGAAGCTACTTCCTCTAGGGCTATCCCTCTCCTCCTCATCCCAAGATAGGATCTAACCTCATTGTTCTCCTAAGGGAACGACAACACATGTCATGCAGTCTAAGCATGTGACTAACTCAGTCTAAGTTTCATCATTTAGACTTATATCCATGACATTTTTCTTACATGTTTTTTATTATTTGGTGGAGGATTCCCTGATCCTTAATACTCTTAACCCTTAAACTCAAGATGAGGTGAAGAGAGAGAAAACCCTAAGCTCTTATAGTTTCTATGCAAAAAGAGTAGAGAAGGGATGAAAACAGATGAGAGAAAACCTAGAGGTATCTTATTTTGGGTCAAATCCTTTGATTTCAGCCAGACAGTCACACAAATTTTGAAAATTCTCATAGACCAACTAATGGGGTGGAGGAAAATATTACCAGCCCCTGGATTATGATCCTTTTTTAGACACCTCGATCTTTGGACAATCCTCTAATAACTCCCTTGGGCTGTAAAACATTTGTAAAATTTAACAATTATTACAGATTAAATGGAAAACTATGCTCTAATACCAATTGTAATGACCCCACCCTTCAGTAACCCCCAATTAAGGAAGACTAAGAAGTTGGTGCTATTATCCCAAAATAGGATCAATGGTTTTGCAAATAATAAAAAATAATTAATAAATTCTACCAAAGACTAAGCTTAAAGTAGGATAATTTTTTTACTTTTCACATACCTTTCAAAAATAGGAGATTGGAACTTTACCCAATGTAGAGTTATATCTAACTAAATCCTCCTTTCTTGGATTAGCTTTATTCTTCAAATATCACTTTACTGTAAGTCCTGTTTCAAGTATTCCTAAAATGCTGACAAAAAAGCGTCGGTCAGTATAAAGAATATATTGGTATGTGGTGACAACCAATATCTTATACATATTTCATAACAACCTAGTCACATCAAATAGTTGTTAATAATTCAAGATTATATTTTCATTATGACTTCCCAACCATTTTTACTCATCCTCTGGGATACCCTCTCTTAGGGACTTTAGGCTACCTTCTCCATCCTGAGCTTGGTACCTTATGGGTCACCTCTCTGGGTGCCCTTTGGTCTTCCCTCTGAGTATTGACCACCTATGACCTTCCCTCCAAGGCTTGGTCCTCGTAAATCTTACATCTAGAGATGGTATGTGGGTTTAGGGAAGTCATAAATAATTACATTGTGATAATCATAGTCACTTTATAGATTGTAAGAAATAAAGTCATCCAAATAGTTATTTTCAAGCAATCAATGAATCCCCAGAAATCACCATGAAACTAAAGTGAGTAATAATAAAATAACCACATACCTGATTTGGAGATCTCAAAGAAGCAATATATCCAAATCCAACTAGATGTTCAATCAAGCAAGCCAATCAATTAATCAAGCAAACATTGATCCTAAAAATATGTATAATGTCTAATTGTCACAATCATATCCCAAAGAACTCCTTATTGACTTGGGACACCTTTCTAACATTTCTAAGTCTCATTAAGATTCATTAGGGCTTCTTAGATCAATTTTTCAATCTTTATCCTTTTAGGTCAATAAACCCTAAAATAGGTTTTCTACACATAAAACCCTAATTACTCAAATTATCTATATTAAGGATCATTTAATCTCAAATTTGTCTTAGAACATAATATATCTATCTTAAACATGAATTTTCACAATGAAAACCATTAAAAGTCATAATTACTAAAATTAGGGTTTCTAAGCCCATTATTGTACTATCATATTCATGGAATCCCAAATTAAGCCAATTATGCATAAAGATCATCCCTTTAGATATAGTTCTTCCTAATATTAACAACATGTTAATATTTACTCAGAATATCCAAGAAACATCATTAGATCTGATCATCGTCAACACTTGGGGTTTTTCATTAATAACATCATTAAAGGTGACAAATTTAAGTACTTTTTAAATTGCAAGAATAATTAGGCTTTAATTATATTTTCAGTGGATTCCTTACATTCTTCTAATCAAATTTCATATATATCATTATTTAATCCAAGTTACCAATTTGTTTCTAGAATTTTTGCAACTAAAATAGTTATGGATCAATCAAATGATGTTATGTGTACCTTTTCTTCTTTTCTTTTTCTTTGCTTTTCCTCCTTCTTTGGCTTGCAGACCTTCCCCTAGATCCAGATCCTACCTAACCGGATCGACCCGCCTCTCCACGATCCCATCTTAGTGCAGAACACGTACAAAATCTCTGTCCAGAGCAGGGGAAATAAAGCCCCTCACACCACCGCCTGAGCCCAATGAATTGTGGAGGTCGGTGCCTGAGAACAGCCTCACATCACTCGTCTGAGTCTGACGGGGCTTCTCGGATGCATAGACACCTTCGGCCAATGCCAAGGGGGCATGGAGCACTCCAGTCCTGAAGCTCCATGGTGGGTGATTTCTACGATAGTGTTTTATGGACCGAGGAGGAAGATAGACACGGCTACAGAAGGATGGCTTGCCCCCTGATCTTGCGTATACTCCCCCCCAGACCCCGTGTGAGGGTTGTGTCCCTTAAATAGGTAGAGCAGGGCAAGGGTAAGTGCCCATCGGTTTCCATGGAGTCCTATCTCTAAGAGGAAATTGGGGAAAACCCATTCCATTATGGAAATACAGATACTTTGGGATCATCAGGTTCGTTTTAATGTCCTAATCTTGATGGAGTTATTTCCCAATGAGGACATTGCTTAGAGAGAATTGGAGGAAGGAGGATCAACGGTACTGTAACAATAGTTGTCTAAAAAGGCTGGCGGTAGGAGATAAATCACCCACAATTGATCTGGAGATCGACGGCCAGGAAACCATGCACATCCAAAGGCCAATCCATGTTATTCCAAATCCAAAAATTGTGACATTTAATAATATCCCTGTCACTTTAGGAAATCTCACAAAAATCATATCTCCTAAACCACTCATCTGTTTGATCCCAAATTTTAAATTAAAGTCTGTAATGACTTAAGATACTTATGTGCCAAGTTTGACACTCAAATTAAAAAGTATGAGAGATTTTTCTTCATATGAAAGTTATCACTTAAAAATGTGTATTTTATTCATATTTTCTCTCTCTTACTCTTTTATATCCTTTATTTGGATTCCTTTTACCATTAGAAACCATGTAGATTCAAAATCAAGTCCATGATGGTCAGTATACCACTTTCCAGATAATTCCACTTATTTCTCATCATTACTTTAATTTCTTTTCCTTTTTATTCATTATTTGATTTCATTCAACCTTTCTTTCCTTTTTATCATATTGGACTCACTAAACCATTAGGGTCAAGAAAATCATACATTTAAAGGAAATATTATCAAAGAAAACCACTCATTACACATAAATCATACAATTTCACAATCATATATTTTATTGGAGAAATCACATTTCAATTAATATGAACCCAAAAATTAGGGTTGTAACACAACCTGTAATGAAATTTGATAAATTCTATAAAAGTGTTTAAACATTTGATTTAAGTGCATCATATATTTTTACCAACTTAATTACAAGTCATTCAATCATCACAAGAGATTTAAAACATGAATCTAATATAAATAGAGCATTTTTCAAAAATGTGCACTTGCAAAAATTTGACTCAATTTCCTCCAAATTAGGATGCACAAGTTTAAGCATCAGAGTGTGTATATGATCTGAAATCACTCATGTAGAAGAATTTGACACAAATTAGTGAAATGGTTGGTCATCATCAAAACAAGGGTTTAATCAATTTAGACCTTGAGTCAACATTCCCCCCTTTTTTAGTTGACAAACCATTCCATAAATGTATTGAAAGCATTAAGTAAAATCATATATTTAGATAAACCTAGGGGTTCCAATTCATATGCTCCCCATCAATTGATGCTATTGAATTCATGTACTCCCCCCCAATTGATGTTATATCTCCTGCATGGTTATCTTTCATAACATTTATAGAAAATGTGTCTTCTACTCATATATGTTCTACATATATGTGTTCTCCCCTTTACATAAGACATGTCTTCTCCCCCTTTTCCATTTCAAAAAGTGAGGGGTTTTGATGAGATATAACATAATTTCTTAGAAAAAGGGGGTGTATAAGAGCAAAAACTAAGGGCTTGTCCAAGCAATGTATATAAGGAAAGTTAAGGCATCAACATAACAACCTTATATGAAGTACTAGGAAACAATCAATGTAAGGCCATGCAAGTAAGTAAATCAAGATAGTAGATACACAAGTCAAGGAACAAATTTGAGTATGTATGAAGTAAGATACACACATAGCATATAGTTGGATACCAATTGATGTGTTAGATGCCAATTGATGAACAATACAAAACTACATGTATATGGATTACTAGTAGATGATATCACAATTTAGGACTACTAGTAGGACTTAGATCATAGAAAAAGATGCACAACTTAAATAACAAGCTATGATTAGATGTAGAGAAATATCCAAAAAAAGAGATGCAATTTCAAAATAATGAAATGATATTACTAACGAGTAAATATGCACCATTATTAAAAGATGATTACCACTAAGAAACTCAAGGTTGTATCAAAAGAAGATATACAACTATATAGATGGGGCAAGTTTGAACACAACTAATGAAATTTAGACCACAACCAAGAGATTTAAAGAGATCATCACGTAAAAATGCATAACAACTCAAGATAGGTTATTGCAAGATATAGATATATCAATTAGAAAGATAGAGTTGTATTCAAGATAGGAAATTTAAAGCATGGCAATGTGCATATGATATAAAGGTACCAAGGGAAGTGCCATATAATGAGGCTACTAGTTGAGGAGGTCTAGTTCAGAGGGAAATTTTCATCCAAAAAGACATATGTATATTGTATGCATAGTGTTGTTGGTCGAGTTTTTGGATTGAACTTCTCAGCCAACAACAGTTGTTGGCAACACCCATTGGTGCTTGTCGATTGAGTTTTTTTCAAGATAAATGTAAGACCCCTGACCTTGATTTTTGATTGAACATGCTTTCTTATCATATTTAGATGCTAAAAACCTTAATCTAACCCTACTATGTGCTTTTATTTCATGTGACAAGATTTAGTTTCAAGTTTGGTCTAGTTTGGATACTGTTTGAGCAAGTCATGCATTTATATACTTATTTTGGGATTTTAATCAATTTACCCATATCTAGAGTTTTCTTGAGATTCGTCACATGCTTGTTGTGCCTCACATTTTTTCACATAATGTTGGATTTAGTTGTGCTTTGGGGCCACACACCTTGGTATGAGTGGTGACATCTTGTGTTGAGAATAGGGTTTGCTCTTGTGGATGCCCTAACACATGGTTGACTTTGAGGGTTAACAAAGCTTGGTGCACCCCCATCAATGGAATTACACACCACTCAATTGAGAATTGAATGGATTCAACTCCACGGACGGAGGCACACAAGTGGATTTACTTTCAAAATTTATAAAGACCTACACGGACACACCTACTTCTACTAAGACGCTATCCTATAAGCGCACGGGGTCATGTCGTAGTATAGGTAAGGTGGCAAGTATAGGGTCAATCCACAGGAGAAAAGGGGGCACTAGAGCTAGGTTAGTTTTGTTAGGTTCCTACTGTGGAGACTAGGGTTAAGGGTTGATTGGTTGATTTGATTAAACTAAAGTGAGCAAGAAAGCAATTAAAGGCAAAAATGAAATCTAAGTTAACCCTAGACTAGATTAAGACTAATTAATCACCAAAAAACTAAGCTAGGTATGAAAAGGTAATTTACTCTAAGGTATGTAAGAAGATAAAGAAATCAATTAAAGAGCTAAACTAGCAAGAACATGGCAAGAATATATCTAAGCAAGAAAAGAGTTAACAAAGCTAACACTAGCTAAGCAAGATGGAAACTAGGGTTTAAAGCAATTAAGGGAGATGTGGGTTGCTTAGGGGATGCACTTATCAATTAAGTTGGGGTTGAAATATGAAAATTATGATTGCATTTAGGTTATCCAAACCAAACAACAAGTTAGAGTCAAATGAATTATCCTAAGCTACTAACTGGCCATGGATATGCTAGGTTGTGTATAGGGGAACTAGTCCCTAACACTCCCTACTACCC
Organism: Alisma plantago-aquatica; assembly: GCA_963693085.1. Classification (NCBI taxonomy): domain Eukaryota; kingdom Viridiplantae; phylum Streptophyta; class Magnoliopsida; order Alismatales; family Alismataceae; genus Alisma; species Alisma plantago-aquatica. The sequence goes on from OY856412.1 coordinate 221,580,331, forward strand.
TTGCAAGGATCAAATGGGTTAGGGCTTAGGTGTAATTCAATTAGAGTCTAAACAAGTCTAGGTTTCTAGATTATATGATTTTAGGATGATTAGGGGTTAGACTAGTAATGAGTGGAAGTGAGGTTTTAGGCCTCACATCACCCACATTCTAACCTTGAGAAAGCTCCACACTAAACACACCAATTTCATCTAAACTAGCTATTTAGATCTCTCAACTAGGGTTATGAAGATTGATTAGGATGTAGTAGGATGGGTAGACATCTCGGGATCTAAGAATTGGACCTAGGAGCAAATCCCAAAATTCACACATATAATCAATTTCCCTAAATTCCCAATTTATTTCAAGCACAAACAAACAAGAAATTCTAGGAGAATGAGATAGAAATATTAAATAATCATTATCAAATGGAATTATAAAGTTTACACATCATTTCCCTGACATGGTATCAAAGTAACATTTTACTACCCAAACAGCCCACCCAAGGGGCCTAACTACTCATAACAATGAAAAGTACAAAAAGAAAAGAGAAGGAGATAGAAGAAGCCAAGCAACTCGGTGTAGTTGAAGAATTTCTCCAATTTAGCTACTGCAGGGCGTCCTCCTCTCTCCTCCAAGGTATAGGGGTATGGAATGATGGTGGAAATGGATGGAAATGGGTGGAAAGTAGTGTTTTGATGGTGGAAATGGAGTGGAATGTTCTAGGGGTGAAAATGGGGAGCTAAGATGTGGTAGAAGGTAGCTAGGGGTGGAAAACCTCAAGCTCTAGCCGCCCCCAGGGTTTATATAGGGTCTAGGGTTAAGTGGGGGCAATATGCGTAAAGCAGTGCAAAAATAGACTAGGGTTGATGCCCACCACGAGCGTGTTGAGTCACCACGGCTGTGGTGATTGTAGGGGAACATGGTCGTGGTGTATGGGCACGGGCGTGGTGAAAAATGGATAAAGATCACAGGGAATTGGTCAAATATGTACATGAAATGCCACGGCCGTGGTGGTCACCACGGTCGTGGTGCAGTGAGGGTGGCACGGCCATTTTGGCCAGATTCATCAGTTTCTGGAAGTTATAGTGATAATTTGTGATTGGGGCATGTCCACCACGGCTGTGGTGAAGTACTGTTTTGGTGTCCTTCCCATGCACTTGAGCTTTGAACTTGATCATCCATGGATGTTATTGCTTCAAAATATTCTTTTACCACTCAGGGTAGGTTGGGAGTGGGTTTTGCTTCATTTTGGCCTCCTTCAAGCCTGAGGAAAACCTAGATTGGACAATCTTCTTTCCATTCCATCAAGTAGTGGACAAATTACCTATAAAACATGCAAAAAGCCTCCATAAGTGCATTTGATAGAAATATGCATATTGAGGGAAATAACATGTAATATAATAGGTATAGATGTGATTAAAATGCAATAAGTCACAATATGAAGACCTAAAATAGGGTTGCATCACCACCCCAAACTAGTATGCTTCAACTCAATCTCTTTGCAATTTTTTCACAATCAAGAAATGACAAATGCTATGTAAAGGATGATTATTGCTGAATGGTATAAAAAATGACTAAGTGCATGCATTCCACCTCTGTCCTCTCCTACTTTCACAAACCAATCATGAAAAGAGCACAAAGCTTATGAACTTAAAATATAGTGCATTAAATACACAAGCTATCCATATTTCTTTCATGTAGTTCCGGGTAGACTGTTTCATTATGGCGTTAATCAAGGATGTCTAGGAGTGCTGCTTTTCCTGCATGCCTTCAACCTTATGTTTCGAATCACACCAAATGACCCACATGGCTGTGGAAAGGGCAAAATGAGCTAGGTTTGATGTTTCCTAGCTCAATGGGTATGAAAATGGAAGAAAGGATTGCGATAAGATTTTGGAGTGATATTACATAGATCTCTCATCTTTTCTTTATTTAGATGCTCTTAAATAAGAGCATATTTTATTTTAGTTTTGTTTTTTTTATTTTTCTTTGCCCTTGGAGTAGATAGGGAACATGGTGATAAGAGTGAAGTGGTGAGATGTAGATGTGGCCACCCCAAACTTTTAGAGGTGGCCACGATTGATATGTGCAATTTGGCATCCTTTCATGAGGCGGAGGGGTAAGAATATGGTGAGTGAAGAGTTAGGTCAAAGAGGGGTCACTGGCGTGATTCTCACCATAAGGTCTCCTACATGAAAATTAATTCAACACTTCATCCAACAATCTTACACCACATGAATGAACATCCTGAAATTGATACTTCTATCAAGTGATTTCATAGGCACTAAGCACTCGTAGCTTGCTCAAGTCACAACTCAACCAAAATATTCTCAAACACAAGAGAGGTGGTGCACATGTAAAAAGTCAATAATTGATACCATTTAGAAATAAACAATAATAACTCACTTGAATTTGTCAAAGGTCATTATTTTTAATCCAAAAAGTAAAGATTGGTTCGAAACACACTTTTAGGCAAGAAATCTCAAATTTGGGCAAAATTGGCCAAAATAGTGCCAAGTTTCCTTCAATCACATCTAAGCCTATATTATTGAACTTAAAGTAGAAAGCAAGAAAATCCTATCTAAAACATGCAAAAATGATCAAAAATCTACATGATATGCAACGCATGGAAAAATGGTTTTTTTTAGAATTATGCAAAAATTGCAAGAAAGCAAACTACATGGCATGCAAGTATGCAAAGCAAGCACAAAAACTATGGATACACAAGTATGAGAGATGGTTATACTATTTGATCATCTTGAGAAAAAATTTAGAACAAGGAACATAGATAAAAGTGAGAAGGGCTTACCGCCCTACCACCCCATACATTCAAACCATGTAGTCATCAACATGAAATAGAAGTCTAGGATGATAGGGTAGAGGGAATGGAGTCATGGTAGACAAACACCAAGAGGGAGAGAGATCTCAAGGTGTCCAATGAACAGGATAGATCCACCATGGAAGTTCTATGTAGAATGACCGTTCTGGCTTGCCAGGACCATGGCCGTGTTGTGTGGAATGGCTATGTTGGTCACCTTCATGTAGCTTTTCTACTGATTTGTAATTTTCTTTTCAATTTTAATCTTCTACTTGGTGATGTCAACCATGCATCCTCCTCCTTCCAATGCACATATCCTAACATGATTCACAAAAGGCTAGAACCATCAAGTATAAAGTGTGTGTGTGTTCTCTTGGAAAGTGTAAAAACAAAGAAAAAAAATCAAAACTTGAAGTTTGGGTGAAAAATTCCCAAACCTAGGTGGGTTGCCTCCCACAAGTGTTGAGTTTCATGCCTTTAGCCGGGCTTGTTGTTCTTTCACCATCAACCATTATCCAAAAACAAAATGTTTGCATCCCCATCATTGCAAATCCTCTAAAATGCTTTCCTTGATTGATTTTCCTCCCAAGGCTCATACGATCTTCTCAAGTGTTTTTAGAAGTTTTCTCTCCTTGTGGATCATCATCATATATCTTAATCAGCCTTATGACCTTCAGAAATTTCATGCCATAGTTTTTCTCTCTCTTGAGGAATGGGTCTTCATAGGCATCAAAGAGAGGGGTCTCAATCATATGGGACACCTGTGAACAAGGACTTTATGGTAATGTCTCTTCATAAGATCATTGTCAACTTGATTCCCTCCCTTGATAAGCTTCTCAAAAACCTTGTCACACCCCATGATTGAAAGCATATCCTTTTTCTCATAGGAAGTAGGGTGAACATTTGATAGTTTTGGTGGTGGAACTATTGTAAATGGCCTTTGGAATTGAGGTGGAGGAGGAAATTGAGGTCGGAAGGTGAACTGGTGCGAAGGTTGTGGTGATGGAGGTGGTGGGGGTGTGTAAGGCTTAGGATAGACTTGAAGGTAGGGTGGTGGAGGAAATGTATGGGTTTGTGCATTTTAGCCTTCCATCTTGTCTTCCCCAAGTTAATTGTCACATGCACAAGGAACAACCAAACAAAAGAGAGAAAGTTAGCAAACCAATATGCAAAAAGAATACAAAGAATTATGAATAAAGAATAGCAAGGGTATGGAAGTAGGAAAATATCAAAGCAAAACTAACCAGCTAGGCCGGGCACCTCTCTTTCCAGCAACGGATCCAGAAAGCTTTGTGTGCCCCTGCCAATGGCATTACACGCCACTCAATTGAGACTTGAATGAATGCAACTCCACGGACGGATGCATATGGGTGGATTTCCTTTAAAGATTTATAAAGACCTACATGAACATTCCAACTTCTACTAAAACACTATCCTGCAAGCAAACGGGGTCGTGTCGTAGTATAGGTAAGGTGGCAAGTATACGGTCAATCCACATGGATAACAAGGGGCACTATAGCTATGTTAGTTTTTCTAGGTTCCTACTACGGACACAAGGGTTAAGGGTTGATTGGTTTATTTAATTAAACTAAAGTGAGCAAGAAAGCAATTAAAGGCGATAATGAAATCTAAGTTAACCCTAGACTAGATTAAGACTAATTAAGTAGGAAAAGACTAAGCTTGGTATGAAAAGGTAATTTACACTAAGGCATGCAAGAAGAGAAAGAGAGAAATTAAAGAGCTAACTAGCAAGAACAAAGCAATAACAAGCCAAGAATCTATCTAAGCAACAAAAGAGCTAACTAAGCTAACACTAGCTAAGCAATATGGAAACTAGGGTTTAAAGCAATTAAGGGAGATGTGGGCTGTTGAGGGGATGCAGTTATCAATTAAGTTGCGGGGTGACATATGAAAATTATGATTCCATTTAGATTATCCAAACCAAACAACAAGTTAGAGTCTAATGAATTATCCTAAGCTACTAACTGGCCATGGATATGCTAGGTTGTGTATAGGGGAACTAGTCCCTAACACTCCCTACTACCCTTGTGAGGCTCAATTGGGTTAGGGCTTAGGTGTAATTCAATTAGAGTCTTAACAAGTCTAGATTTCTAGGTTAGATGATTTTAGGATGCTTAGGGGCTAAGACTAGTATTGGGAGTGGAAGTGAGGTTTTAGGCCTCCCATCACCCACATTCTAACATTGAGAAAGCTCCATTCTAAACACACCAATTTCATCTAAACTAGATACTTAGATCTCTAAACTAGGGTTAGGAAGATTGATTAGGATGTAGGAGGATGGGTAGCTAGATAGGGATCCAAGAATTGGACCTAAGAGCAAATCCCAAAATTCACACATATAATCAATTTCCCTAAATTCCCAATTGATTTCAAGCACAAACCAACAAGCAATTCATGGAGAATGAGATAGAAATAGAACATAATCATTAGAAAATGGAATTACAAAGTTTACATATCATTTCCCCCCCGACACAGTATCAAAGTAACATTTTACTCCCCAAATAGCCCACCCAAGGGGCCGAGCCACACATAACAATGCAAAGTACAAAAAGAAAAGAGAAGGAGATAAAAGAAGCCATGGAGTTTGGTGTAGATGAAGAATTCCTCCACTTCAACTATTGTAGGGCGTCCTCCTCTCTCCTCCAAGGTATAAGGGTATGGAATGATGGTGGAAATGGATGGAAATGAGCGGAAAATAGTGTTTTGATGGTGGGAATGATGAAATGGAGTGAAATGGAGGTGGAAATGGAGTGGAATGTCTAAGGGTCAAAAATGGGGAGCTAAGAAGTGGTAGAAGGTAGCTAGGGGTGGCCAACCTTGAGCTCCATATGCCCCCAAAGTTTATATAGGGGTCTAGGGTTAAGTGGAAGCAATATGGGTAAAGCAGTGCAAAAATAAGCTAGGGTTGATGTCCACCATGGGGGTGGTGAGCCACCATGGTCGTGGTGGTTGTACAAGAACATGGCTGTGGTGCATGGGCATGGGCGAGGTGAAAAATGGCTAAAGATCATAGGGAATCAGTTAAAAATGTACATGAAATGCCACGACCATGGTGGTCACCACGATCGCGGTGAGGGTGGAACGACCGTTTTTTCCAAATTCATCAGTTTTTGGAAGTTATAGTGATAATTTGTGATTGGGGCATGTCCACCACCGAATGTGGTGAAGTACCATGGCCGTTTTGGTGTCCTTCCCATGCACTTAAGATTTGACGTTGATCATCCATGGTGGTTATTGCTTCAAAACATTCTTTAACCACTTGGGGTAGGTTGGGAGTGGTTTTGGCCTCATTGTGGGCTCCTCCATACCTGAGGAAACCCTAGATTGGACCATCTTCTTTCCATTCCATAAAGTAGTGGACACAGTACCTATAAAACATGTAAAAAGCCTCCATAAGTACATTTGATATAAATATGCATATTGAGGGAAATAACATGTAATCTTATAGGTATAGAAGTGATTAAGGTGCAATAAGACACAAAATGAAGACCTAAAATAGGGCTGCATCAGAAGCTAGCTTGATCGAGAGGAGTGCTCAAGCTAGGGTTTCTTCCCCCTTTCCTTTGAGCTACCTTGCTGTTTGGAGTTTCTCTATCTTATTTGAGGTGAGTTATATATCTTTATTCATGATTATTGCTTACTTTCCTCTTGCATGTACATGATTTTGCCCTAAAGTGTTGTTCCAAGTAGAAAGATGATGTCCTGACCTAGGATTTGCATTGTATGATGATTCTTGTAAAACCCTTGACCAGTGTTTTGGGCTAACCCTATTTGTTTTGCTTGATTAAGTTCTTAGGACCTTGATATCATCCTTTGAGATGCTTTTAGAGCTTGTAGAGAGCTTAAGTTTCTATTTTGAGCTTGTTTGGATGATGTTTGTGTTTTATGTGCTTGTTTTGGGTCCAAATTGCAACTTACCCATTTGATAGGGTTATCTTGCAATTTTCCACACCTAGTGTGTATTTTCCCTTACTTGGCATCATGAGATAGAATGTGATGCTTTTGGGTGCTTTGGTTGAACCTTGGATGAGTGATGATATCACTAGAGGTGATTAGGCTTTCTAGGGTTTGCTTGGTGTCGACCATGTGTGCATGATTGAGTGTAGAGACCCTTGTCTCGACCTTGTGGTGTTTCTCGACTAAGACACCTACCTTGGCTTGGTCTTGTCTCGATCATGATGGTCTTGAAGTGGTTGGGTTGAGACAGTTTGTCCTTTTGTGGTGTGTATCGACCTTGATGTCTTGGTGACCTTTTGTCTCGACTTGGATGTATGTGATGCTCTAGTTTCGAGCTTCTTGAGGTGTTGTGATTGAAACCAAGGTGGTGGTGACCCAATTAGTCAAGACCCCACCTAGGTTGTATCGCCATCTCATGCATGCATGGCTTTAGTGCTTGCATGTTGGTTTCTTGGGTGGACAAGTGTCCCTTTGGTGTCTTTAGGTGTTCACACCTCATCTCCACCTTACCTCCCTACTCCTCAAGTATATAAACTCTCTTATCTCCATGCAAGTGACCCTTTTCAGTCCTCTTCCTTCTCCTTCCTTTCTTGATCATCCTTCCTTGGAGCCTTGAAGAGCTAGAAGGATTGATCCTTGGAGCTTTGGTCGCCGTGATCCCTTGCATGTGATGACTTTTGGTCATCTTCAACCTGGGTAATTAAGTGTTTTCCTTTCTTTGGTGGTGTTTACCTTTGATCTTCTACCCTATATGATTTTCTTTTCTTGGCCATAGACTGTGGATTATCCAGGGTGGTCGTTTTGGAGAGAAACTCCTCATCACAAAGGTCATAGACCATGTTTTAACAAGGTGGCACCCAAATGAGGAGAAGTTTCTTCTCTCTTTCACCCTTCTTCTTTTGGTTCGGCCTAGGGTTTCATGACCTCTTTCTTGAGCTATCTTTGAACTTGGTGTCTTCTTCTTGAGGTGATCTTATCACCAAAAGTGAAGCCTTTGGTGGAGGAGCATCATCATCCATTCATCGTGTTCTTGGAGCTTGTGATCCTTGGAGTTGATCTTCCTTAAGACGGGTTATATAACACTCTACCCTATGTATTATTGCACTTTTATTTACATGCATGCTGTTGTTTCTCTCTCTAGATTATAGCCCTAACATGATAGTAGATAGTACCATGCTTTAGAACTTGAGTGATGGTGGTTATCATGCTTGGTTTGTTTAGAAACTAAAACCCTAATGTAAGGTACTCGATTTTAGAGATGGTTGTGAAATGGTGGTTTCCTTCCTATCTTTTAATCTTGGTTTTGACATGCATGAGGTTCATGTACTTTGATGAAATGCATAGTTTATGTTCTATTTTGGACATCTTAAATGTGGGTTGTCTCTCTCTTGCATGAGGTTCTTTCATGGTGGTTTCATGACACATGTGTTAGGGTTCTTGGTGATCGATTTTGTGTGAAGTTTCTCTCCTTGAGGATGGTGGTTTTCCTTGTTTTAATCTTCTATTTTTCCAGTGAAATACTTCTATTTTACTCTTGGTTAATCCCTATTTTGAATATTGTGACACCTTGTCATGCTATATGAGATTACTCAAAACATAAAACATGATCAACTTCTATTAATCACATAGTAAAAAATGTGAAATAATTAAAACCAAAATTCACATCATGAACAAGTTATGAAACATTTACATAAAGGTCCATCTTTTCCATACTCATATATTATAACATGAATTTACATCTGCACTCAATGGACTCAGCCACATCCTATGTACAAAAGAAGCATTTACATGTTCATGCCATATATACATACACTAGCATTTAGTCAAAATCTCGTGCCGATGCAAGTATCTAGTCTAGAAAACACCTCCCATACCCAAACCTGAGAGCATAGGGATGATACTAGGACTCTACTACATAATATCTACAGTTGACCAACCTTTTGAATCTATTGATCACCAGACTGATTTTCTTCCACAACACGACCTCGACCTCGTTGTCTCTGACCACCAAAAAATATGTTGTGATCCACGGGTGAGACCTAGTCCCAATGAGAGATATAACTATCTCCAACAAATATTGATTACAACATATTAATTAATAGTAATCAACTGAGAAATTAGGGCATTGAATAAGCAATTTAAGCAGATTAAACAATTTAAGCGTACTAAGAACGTTAAGCAAGTAAAATTAACAATAATAGTAACTACTCCAATCTTTTAGGATATCATATTATAAGCATTGTGTAGTATAAAATCAAGGTAAGGGATAATTCAAACAATTTGAAATGTATTTGATCTTAAAAAATATACTACACGTCCTGTATTACATATTTTGTATTATGCCCTGGGGAGTTTGAGTCGTACCACTCAAAGTCCAAGTGACCACCACTTGGTCGAAATCAATTCCATATAAGATCAAGGAAGCACCAACCTCTAAGATCTTTTCCATACTTGGTCAGTACGAGTCTGCACTGTAGTGACAACTTAGTCAAACTGTAAAATAGCGACATATAGTACTATAAACAACTAGCCCACCTTCGTACAAGTTACAATACTAGAAACCAAGGTATGCAAATCTAGCAAAACCTTTATCACATGATATTCACTAAGTCATGACCACAACTGTTCTCTAAAAGATGGCTAGGTATGACCGCAATCATCCTCCCTAAACACTTGGAGCCAGGATAATAAGTACCCCGCATATTGAAAAATATGCACTCTGAGTTTCCTTTAGGAATACTCATTTCACCATCCAACAAATTCTGACACTAAAAATGGTTCTATGACTCAGGGCACTACATGATTAGGGTTACACTTGATTAGTTATTGCCAATTGGGTGAATTAATGCTTCATCATACAAATGGACATACAAACCTAATTCATTTGTATCAAGTCTATAAACATTGAAAATTCAGAAGATATAAAATGTTTGAGGTATAAATATTAATCACATTACCACGTTCTATGATCCATTGCAATTTAATGGACCACACTTATTATCATATCATTTCAAGGTTCAAATTTCTTATAACAAGTTCCAAGGTTTCAACCCTTATTGGATCATGAAAAGGAGTTCACCTCAATCAGGGCTCAAGCATGCCCAAAGGTCATTACGACCATGATATCAATACTTGTAGGATCACCATTATTATTCTTGGCCTTAAACAAGACTCAAAAGTTCATCAACACATGTATCCCATAGATTTTAACATGACAAGGTACTATGATATTGAATTAGAACTATATTGAAATTTCAACACAAGATGAGTGTAATGCATTGACGTATTAATCATTCAAGAGGTCTAATTATAAACAATCATCATTATTTAGTTATATTAAAGTTGGAGTAGCAAGCCATGTATCATTAAGTGTATATATCTACTTGTTATGGTGATTTATCAAATATACTCATATGAGGGAAAAGGTAAGACTACCAATTAAAGGCATTGAATCATCAAACTCTTATCACTAGGACCTAGCTATAACACTATGGGATTCATTCTAATGCATTGGATGTTGTAGCATCCAATCTCATTCATTGGATCGAGTTCATTATTCAAAATCATCAATTAGGGTATAAGTCAAACCATTAGATCCATTGAACCAAGAGATCATTGGTGTAGGGATGAATTGAAGCTAAATTTATAGCTTGACTCACCATTGGTTGTGGTGACCTGATCCACCATAAATTGTGACAACTTGGGCCACCATTGATTGATAAGATCATCACTACTATCATTTCTCACCCTCGGATGTTACATTATTATCACCATTGGTTGATACCTCCATTATGGAAGTAACTATTTATCATTAAGTCTAATTGAACCAAAACTTGACCTAAGGGGTGACCATAGGTTGTCACCATAGGTTGACACTCTTGGTCACCACCATCGTTTGTCATGGTTCACCATCATATGATGTAGTAGTGAAGGAAAGAGGCTTGAAGACCCTAGTTTAATCCAACGATTGTTAGGTGATTAGCACCATCGATTGAGCTACTAACCTTCCCTAGACCAACCTACATCTTAGGAAGTCGTACACCTATTTACAGGTTCATTTTATAACTGGAACAAAATAGGGAACACCATAATAATCCAAAACCCTAGAAAGTATGACTTCTTATGCAAGGATCTTCATTTTTAAGCAATAACATAAGCAAACAATCTTGGAGTATGCAATATAAGTGAAGAAAGTTATAAAAAGTCGCCTCTACTAATAAGAACAGACTTCTAGCAACAAGGATCTCAAGCAAAGAAGGCAAGGAAACCCAAGTTTTAGATCTAAACTCGGCCAAGTAGGCACCTTTTTCCACAAGAAAGCAAAACCCTAGAAGAAGAAGCAAGAAAAGGTAGGTTCTTGAGTTCTAGAGTAATTTTTATCATGAAGCAATAAGGTTTTGACCTAGAGAGAGGTAAGAGGAAGAGGAAAAGAGAAGTAAATGGAGTAAAGAAGGAACTACTTACTCATTTAGATCAAGTTCACCATGAAGAAGTTTTAGAAACCCTAGAAGGAAGCAAATCGGAACCCTAGATGCTTCTTCCAAGAAGATCGCCTTCTTATTCTACCTTGGATAGGTTTTCCATAGAAGAATAGAGAGAGAACGAGGATCTTAGAAGGAGGGAAGTATTAGAGAGAAAAAAGCTTCATTTAGGGCATAAGTATATGTAAATAAAGCTTGGAGGATAAGGTAGAGAAGAAGCATGAGGTGTACAAGCAGCTCTCCATGTGTCCATTGCTTAAAGATTGCATGGACAAGCAAGAAGTAGGTCCACAGGATATTGGGGATTTCTGGGACATTGGTTGATGGTCTCCTAGGCCAACCACCGACTATTGGTCAAAGGTTACGTTACGTTCATTTGATCATGGTTTAGGTCTAAAGATGGGTGAACCATCAGTTGATCATGTCCATAAGTGAACCATGGGTTCAAGTGAACAAAACCAGGTTGAACCATCAACCTAGGGCCTGATGATGATGAACACTATATGTTGGCCACCATATGATGCCCAGGCAAGTGGAGCCATCGGTTGATAGACTTGAAGGTGGCTCATCGATGGGGGGTAAACCCTAATACAACCTAGAATAGAATCTCCTCCAATTCAAGGTGCAATTGAGAATACCATGGATGAACAAGCTCAAGAATGATGAAAAAAAATAAGGAACATAATTGATTGTAAAATTTGCAAAGAAAACCCCTCAGTTGGGTAAATTGTAGAAAAGTCCAAAATGTACATAAAATTGCATAACTTGCTCAAATAGTGTCAAAATTGGACAAAATTTGAAACTTAAGCTTTTCTTATGATTCCAAAGCATATCACAAGGTTATATTAAGGTTCTAAGCATTAAATCATGATAATTAAGTTGGTTTAACACTTAAAGAGAATTCATTGGCCTTGCAACGATGGCCTTTTTCCTTGATGGTAGCTTGATCTTGGTGGTTGCTACACCTTGATTTCTGCTTGGGTCGAGACACTTTGCTATGGTGTTGGTCTAGATATTGTTCATATTTTGGGTCGAGACAAGTGCCCTAGTTTCAGACAAGTCACATGCCTTGTGTTGGTCATGATCTTGCTTTGATTTGAGGCCGAAACATATCTTGATTTGAGGTCGAGACAACTTTTGGTCTAAAGTCGAGACATGTACTTTTGAGGGGTTGAGACCCTAATCTATGAGGTGGTCTAGACATGGTTTTATGTGTTGGTTGAGACACCTAGTTGTATTGTAGTCGAGACACCTAGGTTTATTGTAGTCGAGACACCTTACATGAAGGTGGTCATGACACTTGTCCCATGGGTGGTGAAGACACATACTTAATCATATAATCAATGCATGTATATAAGTAAGCAAGTAATGAACCATGTGTAGTGATTTTTGAATGATTGTTTGGTTATCCCTAATCATGTTCCCTAACTCTAATATGTTTCAAGAAAGTGGGAGATGGTGTACCTAGGGTTTGGTGATTGAATACAACTATGAAATCCTAATGGTCTATACATGTAACCCTAATCCTTATGTTGGGAAATAATATTCTTGCTTGTCTCACTTGGAGTGATTATCTTATTATAATGTTTTCTCTCTCTTGTTTATGAAACCCTAACCTTATAGGTGAAATGCTTACCATGTCTTATGTATGTTGTGGTGATAAGTATATTATACAGGGAGATGGCTATGAGCCTTGATGAAATATGATGAAATCATATTTATACGATGGGTTCTATGACTTGGTGGAGGCTTGATGCCCATTGTGATGTTATATCCTCTAGTGATATGATTGAGTGATTGACATCCCATAGTGATGTGACATTTGTGATGGCATTGTGAATGGAAGTGCTACAAGTATCATGTGGTGATGATGTGACTAGTTCACACCTTATACGTTTTAATTTTCTGGAGTAGCACTATTCCCTTATCTTTGTAGAATTTGTTTTGGGTTTGTATGTGGTAACTAGATTGATGCTAAAAGACACCCAATTTCCATAAATAATAAAGTGAAACTCTAATCATGTAGGTTCCATGTGCCATAGATCCATTTTAGTGTCAGTCTTAGTGCTGGATGGTGAAAGGAGTTATTCCTATGGGAAAATCGGAGTGCATATTTCGAATATGTAGGGTGCAAGTCAAGTATCTCCTTGCATCCCCAATTACAGGTTGTGTGAGATAGCCATGCATGAGCTTCTCTCCTTGTGACATGGATGGCCATGCGTAGGCCATTCCTTTCTTTCTAGAACGCCCATGTGTGAGCATGTTCTTCTAGCACCATACTTGTACCAACGTGGGCTAGCTGTTATTATTATATGGATAGCCATGCGTGAGCCAATCCTTCAACTTGACTATATACTGTTGTTGTAGTTGACTGATATGTCTCTGCGGTGTTTTCCCTTGTGCTGACTAAGAGGTGTTGGGGAGGTCATGGATTCCATCTCTTCCATTGACCTTGGATGGAACCAATTTCAACTAAGCAGTGGTATGTTGGATTTGGGTGGTATGACTCAAATCCTTAGGGAAATAATAAAGGATATAATACATCTATGTAGTATATTTTGCTTAGGGTCAAATTTGAATAACATTGGATGATCCCTTTGCCTCATATTTGTATTGATTTCTTGAATTATAAGGAAGTAAGAGAAATCAACTGTTATACATGTTCTTCATATTCCTTCTTAGAATATTAAATATTCTAATGCTCAGTGATAACTACTTAGTTGCCCAATTTGTTTTATCTATTGGATACATATCATTTAGTTGAATCTGCTTAACCTTCTAAGTACTTTATCTACATGCTTAGTTATCTATTCTTCAATAGACATTAGTGGAGAGTATATCTCTCGATGGGACATTTGGTCTCACTCAGTGGGTTTCTACATCTTTTAGGTGGTCCTTTACAAAGAGATAGAGGTAGTGAAGCTGAGGAATAACAGCAACAAGAGCAATAACTGATAAGGTTGAATGTGCTTCTTGTCTTTTGGTGATAGATTCCTAGATGCCCTTTCTGTACAATATGGTCTTTGGGGTTGTTCTTGATGTGTTTTGTGGATACATTACCAATACGAGGTTTTGGGCTTGTGAGCCATGTATGTAAGATATGACATGTGTATATGTATATATGTGGAAAGCATATCTCATGTAACATGTTGATGACATGAATGATTTGTGGACGATGATGTAAGAACCTTGTTATATGATATGTGATGTATGTGGCAGGCTTGTGGATTTTTATGTGATAAGTTTTTGGCATATGGTGCTATTGAGAAATCAGTTTTAATTTCTTGTTTTTTCTGGTAATTAACATGTTTAGTTCTAATTCTACATTTGGTTTTGAGTAATCTCATTTGTGGCACGTTGGGGCATCAGAATTCTTCCTAAATCCTTATGCATGAACCTTCTTTGGTGATGGAACCTTTGGTCCTTTCATGCTTGTGGAAACTATGATTTTTCTCTCTCAAAATATGGTTTATCTCTAGGGTTTCAAGCTAAGTTTCCTCCTTGTATTTGAACATGATGGGTTGGTTTTGGTTCAATTTTGCTTGACCTTCTTATGTTAACTAATGGCCTTGACTTAGTAGCTAGTTTTGACTTTATGTGATCGCCAAGTTTTGGATTCCTTAACGGTCTCCAAGATCTGATTTCCATAACAGTTGATGAAGGTTGAATCCATAATGGTCAATAAGTCTCATTTTCCATGTGGTCTATGAGGTTTGATCTCCATGATTGGTCACCAAGTTTGATGCATATGGTTGCCAAGTTTTGTATATCCATCGGTCGTCAAGTTTTTGGACTCTTAGTGTGTTCTAAGGTTTGAACCCTAGCGATTGTTGAAGGAGTGGGGACCCTAGAAGTCATTGATGTTCTTGACTATTAGTGGTCGATGAAGGTTTTGAACTTCATGGTCACCATGTTCGAAATTCCTAATCCGTTGCCAAGCTTTGTCTCTCTTGATGGTCACCAAAAGTTCCTAACCCTAGAGGTCACTGAAAACCCTAACCCTAGTGGTCAATGAGGTTCTCTAACCTAGGTGGTCGCCAAGGATCCCTGATCCTAGTGGCTGATGATAATTTCTGATTATGGCACTATGTTTTCTTAACTCTATGATGGTGATGGTTGACTTTATGCATTCATGAAATGATGGTAATGTTGGAAATTAAGGTTTATCCTTGAGTGATGTTTTATAACTCTTATTCAATTCATGTTTCTAATCCCAATTACATGATGATGATTAGTCATGCTTAGCTTTCTTGTGTGATTCTTATGATGAAGGAGTAATTTCTCCATCTATGTTTTTTTAACCCTGGTTTGCTATCATTTGAACATCATAGATCTTAAATGTAATGTTGTATCAAATTTATGTGTCTCATGTATGGTGATAGTATGATGAGACTTGATGAGGCAGGAAAGATAATGATGTTCTTACATGGACTGATGTGATGGTCTTAATGACCTTTAGGCATGGTTGAGCCCTTATTGAGGTGTATCCTCTTCATGATGTGATAAGGAGTTGTATCATGTGATGGTTTGATGATGAGTTTGGTCTCATGTATGGCAATAAAATAGTACTATATGATGATGTTATAAGAGTGATGTTTCATACATTTTAATCTAATGAAGCTACAATCTACCCATGTTTTGGAGAAATCTTTTAGGGTTTGTATGTAACTTGATTGATGCAGTTAAAATATACCCAATTGGCATTAACTAATCAAGTGAAACCCTAATCATGTAGTGCCCTATTCCATAGATACATTCTAGTGTTAGGACTTTCTAGATTGTGAAATGACTATTCCTAAGGGAAACTCAGAGCACATACTATTGAGTATGCGGGGTGCTTGATACCACATGTCCTTGTCATCCTGATCCTAAGGTTACGGAGGATGGTTGCAGTCATACCTATGTAGGAGAACGGCTGTGGTAGTATCTCAAGTATTTGTATATATGATGTGATTGAGGAAAACTTAGGTTATACATCAGATGATAGGGTTTTTAATACCTTGGTTACTAGTGACATGACCTATATACCAAGGGAGGACTAGGCTGTTTAGAAGTTGGACTATATATGTCTCTACAACTAACTCGTACTAATCGAGAGTGTATGAGATCTTAGAAGTTTGACTCTCCTAGATATTGTATGATACTAATTTTGACTTAGAAATGGTCAGTTAGAGTATGAGTGGTATACCTCGAACTCCTCAGGGCTTTATAAAAGACATAATACATCCATGTACTATATCTACTTAGGGTTAAACATGATTCACATTGGTTGATAACCCTTTCCTTATTTCTTATACTGCCTTGTTGTTATATAACACAGTAAGAGAAATTAATTGTTTAGTAGATAGTCGTATATGTTCCTTCATATACTTGTTAGTCACACTCTATTTCTATGTCTATCTGTTTAAATGTCTTACTGTGTTTAATATGCTCCATCTTCTAAACCTGCTTACTTAGTTTAACCTACTTAGTCTATTTAGTAATAATGTTACCTATTGTAATCAATAATCATTGGTTGATAGTTATATCTCTCACTGGGATGTTGGTCTCACCTCGTGGGTCACCACATCTTTTAGGTGGTTGTCAATATCATCATCTAGATCGTGGTGGTGTGGAAGAGATACTTGGATAGTAGTAGGAGTAGAAGGTTGGATAGTTTCTAGTAGTATCCTAGAGTCATCCCTATACCCTCAGGTCTGAGCAAGGGATGTTTTGTAGCTAATATGTACTTTGAATCAAGATTGTGGCAGTATGCCAATGTTTGTGTATGGCATGTATATGTGGAACATATCTTTTGTATGTAGGTTGTGGCTGATGCCTCTGGTCATACATGTAAATACCTGATGTGATATCTTTTAATAAACATGTTGTTGGACCTTTATGTAAATGTTTCTAAACATTATGGTAATGTTGAAGCCAATTTTAATTTACCCTCATTTCTAGTTACATGGATAATTTGCTGTTGACGTTTGTTTTGTTTGAGTAATCTTGTTTAGCTTGATGGGGCGTCATGAAAAACTTGGCCAACACTGCTATCAGAAAGTACACATATTTCAAAAAATATATAGAGAGGCATGATAAATATATATACCATATCCAAACATGTATAAGCAAGTTTGTAAAGCACTATGAAATCATCAATGGAAGTATTTGAGTAGGAGAGTGATGAGAATCACAATATACCAAATTTGACAAAAAAACCATATGTAAAGTGCATAAAAACTTGGCAAAAACCAGCTAAGATTGAATATGACAAAGAATACCATTATCTCTATTCTTACCATTTTCTTCCACGTGTTTCCACCCCATACACCTCTCACCTTTCTTATTTTATGTGGACTGACAAACCAATTTGCAAATCAATAACTCAAGTCAATCCATTTGTAAGTGACTGACAAGAAGAAAGTTGAAACGATCCCCAATCATATTTTTCGGTCTAGAGGGGTTAGTTTAGCAACCCAAGTCCCATTGCACTTTGGTGCCTTCCTAAAATTCAAATATGTAGAATACTAGCAATTTTCATTACAATGATTGCAAGTTCTCATAGACTTGGAACTATAGGATTCTCCATGAAATATTATATGTCCTTTATCATTGTTGTTCCTTTAGATATTATCAAATCCAGTACCATCTCTACCCATTTGTTCGGTAGTAAGATCTAGGATTAGATTTAGATTCCATTTATCTTCTAAGAATCCTTGCAAAGAGGATCTCAAACTATGATTATCATGCATAAGAGAAGTAATAGTTGAATACAAATTCATATCATCTCTAGCATGCAAAAGAGCATTTTCTAAGCAAAGAGCTTTTGTCATATAAGAATCTTTTTCAATATGAAGAGCAACAACATTGTTTTCTCTACTAGTAGAACTAGAACAAGATTCAAGGACATTGATTTTAGCAAGTGAGGAATCATTTTCTTTTCAAGCATAGTAATCTTAGAAATAGAAACACTATTTTAAGATTCTACTCCTTGCAAAATAAAATATTTTTCCTCATTTTTAGTCTTAAGAGCATCAATATCGAGCATGAGAGAATATACAATATTACTATGCTTTTCATTGGAACTAAACATAAGATGTTGAGCATCTAGATATCTAATCTTATCAAGCAAGTTAGCATTTTAAACTTTAAGAGAATCTAATTGTCTAAGATAAGCATTATTTTCAATCTCAACACTATTAAATTTCAATTCTAGTTCTATATAATACTTTTGAAGATTGCCAACATCATCTTGCAAGATAATATTAACATGTTCAAGTTTATCTTTTTCGTCATGCAAGTTGACAATAATTCCAGCAAGCCTTCTTTTTCTTTTTAGTAGACTTAAGAGAGGCGCTAATAGAATGAATAATTGCAATTAAATATTCTTTATCTAAAGAGTTTAGATTTAGCTCATTTGAATCTTCATTTACACTTGCCATGATAACAAAATGACATTCTCCACCATCACTAGAGCTTGAGCTAGATTCTTCACTTGAGATTGAGTTGGAGGAGTCACTAGAGGTTTTGTGTCATTTTTCTTTCTTCTACTGCTTCTCTTCCCTTCTCTTGTGATGATGAGTCTTTTTGCCTTGTGGACAATCTTCCTTGAAATGACCCTTCTTTCCACATTTGAAGGATTGGGTGGAGGAGGAAGGCTTGCCTTTGTAAACTCTACCTTTGGAATACATAGCATCTTCTTCCCCTTGAGAGGATGGAGAACATTGACTCACAATAGCTTTAACTTTGGCTTTGATTTCAGCTTGGTTCTTTCTCTTGAGCTCATTCTATTCTTCTCTTTATTCTTTCTATTTCTTATCAGGTTTTACTTCAAATTTTGTAAATTTTCTATGAGCTCTTCAATAGTGAATTCTTCAAGAGACTTTGTTCTTCAATTGTAGTCACCTTTGATTACCATCTTTTAGGAAGAGAGATAAGGATATTTGAGTTTATTTTTCCTCAATCCATAGGATGACCTAGGGCTAAAATACCATTTATAATGGTGTTGAGCTTAGCATATATGTGACGTCCCCGGATTTTCTAAAACTTAATCTGATGTGTGACGTCCAAATTGAAACCCTCACCTCAGCGAGAATCCCAATTTAAACATCCCACACTAGGCTAAGATGAAGAAAATCAGAGGAAGTCATAAGGAAACAATCAGTAGCACATGTACATGAACAATAATAAAACCATACACACATGTTCACCATTCAACATATAATTACAACATGAATTGTTACAACATTTGATATTACATATTGAACAGCAAACCTATACATATACATATACTACAACTAAACTACAGGATCTTAAGACAACAGGTCCACATGTACATCAGCTCGCCATACAACTCTCACTATCCTGGATCTTCGAGAGCATAACCACAACCTAAACAAAAGATTACATGCGGTACACGTCAGCACAATATTTCAAGAATATTGTACTGAGTACACCTACGTGTCTTTTCATATACCTCTCATCATATGTTGGCAATAAGATAAAACTAATACTTGGCAGTTATAAAGAAATATAAGAAAAGTATATACTTGCACAAAGATGTTCATTAACAAAAGAGAACACATATTTTAAGCACATTTTCCATTATATGTAAAACTCAATCAACCACATGCACTATTCTACCAAAGAGATTTAGTGCTATCATATAATGGACCAGATATCTTATGTTTCATGTGTTCATAGCAATAAGTATCGAAAATCATGCAACATATCATATAAGAACAATCATTTCAATCAATATCATATGCCAAGTTTGTACTACTCATATAACACAAGCATATTGTATAATAAGCCAAGTAAGAGGTAATGGCGTACCTTCCAAAGAGATATCCTAATCATCACACATATTCCTGATGTCAACTATATCTTTGGTTAAACCTGATTAAGATAAGATCACATATCACTATTAGGTTCTCATCATCATACTTCTCATCTTAACCCTAATCGTATCCATTTTAGGGTTTTCTTAACTCATTAGGATATTCTCATTATTACTTGCATTCTTGTCTAAGAATTATCATACTGATTTCATTTTCTAGATTGTGGTTCATTATCTGAACATTATCTTCCATAGCATTTTTGTGCACATTAATTAACCCTAGGTTACATCATTAACCTAGATTAGGGTTTTAAACCATGTAATAAGGGTCAACTTCATATAACATGGATTTTGGTGTATCATATTGATCTCATATTTAATTATGAGGTTACAGATACTGATATGAGCTTACTATGTAAAATTCATCATTTATTGAGCATGTATGCATTAATTACACATTATTTAGGGTTATTAGCCCTAACTAGCCATATGGAGTAAATTACATGATTTCGTACATCAACATGACCATAATTGATATCATATGCATTATAAACATAATTATGAAGTTACTGATATTTTTCCATAGTTTTGTATCATCATTTGATATTTATTATCCATGAAATAAGAATTTCACATCTTACATGATATCACTGATATTAATGCATCAAAAGTAGGATATTATGCTTCCATCTTGTTCTACTCATTTTTCTGAGAATAAGGATACCTTGTTTGCCTTTTTCTGACATTCCTATGATTTACTAGGATTTATCTAAGATCTATGATATTTACCTTGTTCTGGCCAATAGGTCGCTGCCACGTGGAACGACTGCTTCACTGGCCTGGGTGACCCGCCTGGTCTGATTTGGGGTCGACCGGTTCATAGCTTGGGCCTAGAAAAGGTCGGTTCGGGCCCTCTTTGCCCTTCCCCTCTGCTCGCTCCCTGAATCCCCAACGCGAGTCTGTTGTCCCGATTGTGAGCGCCGTCGCGCGCCTCCTAAAACAACGACTGCCGCTATGGTCTGCTGAGGGAACTGTCCGGTAGCTCCAGCCCTGCCTCCTCCCTCAACGACCTGGGTTATCCATGAGGCCTATCCTCCCACGTCGCTAGCCCTGTGCCCTCCGCGTTTGTGGATGATCTCCGGCGTGAGATCCTTGGCACCTCGCTGCCACAACCACGGATCATCCTCTCCGGCATGCGTTCATCCGTCGCATTCCTCTACTCAGTGTCGACTTCCTAGGCCGCCACTATCATGACAAAGCCCAGATCTCCTCCTCGCTGAAGCCATGGGGACCAGGCGCCACCACGACGGTCAGGTCTACGAGCAGCCTCTCTTCCTTGCACAAGCAATCGTCATGGATGGTTCTCCGGTGAGAGGTCGACGCCTCTCTTGTGATCCCCTTTCTGTGCTCGAAGTCTGACGCATGCGTGTGTGGGCTCCGTTCTTCTGCCGACCAGCCACCGTGGGGTTCTTCTCTGATGATGAGGAAGTCGACCACCTGGTAGAGCATCTCCTAGAAATGGCCATCGTTGCTGGGAGATCTCTCTCCACACTTCCCGCAGACCTACGCCTGTGGCTTCCTTTCTCCCCCGATCGACTGTATGCGCTCTTCCTTGAAACCTCCTTCGAACTCTCCCTTGTCACTTGTGAGGAGCGATGGAGAAGCCAACTAACAAAAACCAGTTCTCTCTCAAAACTCTTCCAGAGAACTTGCACGGGGTCTTAGGACCAGTCTTTCTTGGGAAAGCATAACTTCTCATTCAGTTTACTCCCTTGAGCCACGATCACGACGTGGGATGATTTAGGCTCACATCCTACCACTCCCTACCATCTCCAGACTCTTCACTACGTGGCATCACACAACCAGGTTAAAGGGGGACGTGACATGGTATATAGATAAGAGCCTAGCTGAAAAACCTTGGTCATCTATTATCAAAATATCAATGATTTCATCACATTCAAACATACATAACTTCCTCTAGGAGTATTTAATCATCCTGAAACTTTGAACATAGCTCAATTATCATCCAAACTACATTCCATTCAATTTTGGTATCATAATATCAGTATTTGACCAATCAATTCCATGTTTCAAAGAGGTATAAAACATACGACATTGCAATCTCAATTATATGAACTCACTTATCCTACTGGGTCCAAAACATTAAAAAAACCACTCCATAACAATATATTTAAGCTACCCTTTGAGCATGTAGGATCTACTTTGCTTCACTTGCTTTGTCCCCTCATAAGTGACACATAGATTTCTCCATATCTCATAGGCCATCTAACAAGAAGAAATCTAGTTGAACTCGTTGGGAGAAAGAGAAGCATAGAAAAAGTTGATGGATCTATTATTCAAAATTACTTTCTTCAAGTAGCTTCATCCCATTCTTCTACCTTTATCTCTAGTAGACTGTATGGAAGGTCCACCATTCTCCATAGTTCAAGACTTGATCCTTGGATGTAGAATTGTAACCTTCACTTACAATAGAGGAAGTTGCTCCCATCAAAGATTGGAATGTTTATGGAGTATCTCCCACCTGGATAATCACCCATCTTCTCCTACATGTTAAATTACTTCTTGGAGAATACCCTCTTTGATACCAATTGTTAGATCAATGATGGGATCTAGAGAGGGGGATGAATAGATCTAAAAGACACTTAAACAAAATTTATTAGACCTTCAACTTATATCCCAAGATAATGTTTCATATATGAACTCTGAGTGCAACTAAACATACATAGCAAAAAAGAGAGAGATTGAAAAAGCACAAGTAACACAAGCTATGCATATTGGTTACAAAATTAAAAATAGTAGTGACGGCGGGCTTGATCTAGCGACGGCGGCGTGCTAGATCTGTGGTGGGCGCACCTTCGGCGGCGGCGCCGCCAACCCTATCTCGGTTAGGCACTCCACCTACCGAGATCCACCTCCTTGGGTTTTTTCCGGGTCGAGATCAGGCAGAGAACTAGGATGTTTCCCTCTCCATTCTCGAGAAGATTCACTCGTCAGAGCGTCCAGGCCATGAAGGTGCGGCAGGTTGTGCACGAAAGAAGAGAGGGATTCGCTGCGCTCTCTATTCCATCGGATACTGTTATCCAGGACATCAGGAACGTCCTTCGATTGCCCAGGCCGGTGATCGGCCAGAAGGAGCCCGATGTTAGCCGTGATGTCGGGGCTGTGGTTGAGGTCCACAGTGAAGACGGACCGGTTGCTGTTGTTAATCCTCCGGTGGAGGGAGTCACGCTGAGGGCTACGTACGCTGAGTCCGGGAGACCTATAGTCGGTGATGAGTCCTTAGCAGGGACGGGAGGGACGACGGACCCGCCAGCAGGAAACCCTAACCAGGTGCATGTTCAAAATGAAGATGAAGGAGAACAGCATCCAAGGGCAGATCCAAAGAATATCCAGAGCAGAGAAGACATGCAGAGACTGAACCCTAAGCCAGCAGCTAAGGAACGTGATCCCAAAATTTCATCTCGTGCCCAATGGGAGATTGGGGTGCCAAAGGACACATGTTACAGATGCTTGGGAAAAGGACATTGACAATCCCAATGTCACAATGTCATTGTTTGCTACAAATGTAGAAGACCGGGCCATGTTGCTAGGAGATGCTCCTTCATTCCTCGTCCTCAACCTCCCAACATCTTCTCCATGGAAGAATTCCCGGCGATGACACCAGGTATACCTGCTCATGGTGGCCCTCAACACGTTCCTAAGAGAGTCGCGGTAAATCTTGGACCCGATACAGAAGAGAGAAAGAATAGAGCGATGGCTCTTGGTCGAGCAGTGGAGATATCTTGGCAAACCCATACTTCTTGGGATGACCTAGGTCCTGTGTTGCAGAAGAAGTGGCCGCATGCGACGGACATCTATCGCCATGCTCGAAGTAAGGCAGTGGCCTTTTTTGAATCTAAGGAGGTAGCGATGGATGCTTGTAAGGATGGATGGTTTCAGTTTCGTAATAACAAAGTTACCCTCAAATCTCTGGAGGACGGTGAGCTTTGTTCTAAGAAGGAAGCCCTATGGTTCTGGATTGCAAATCTTCCTATTGTATGCCGTGATGACGATGCCATTGACAATATTGTTAACAGCTTTGGAAGATTGATTCTTGTATCAGACTGGATGAGAAACCAGGACGACATATCCGGTATCTTGGTCCTCGTTGAAGCTTTTAGCGAGGACGTGCCTCAATATGTGGCCCTTACTTATGGGGATCGTAGATCGGACGTGATGTTGCAGATGGTCACAAGAGGGAGTCCTAGATCGACCCTTTTCTCGAGAACAGAGATTGGGGAGGAGTTAGGCATCCCAATGGAAGCATTTTCTATCCATAGAACTACTTATGTCAATGCAGCAATACAACCGGAGGCTCCTGTGGAAGCAGCAGTGTTAACAGAACATGAGAAGAAGGACGAGCAGCCTTTGATTGCTTTGAGGACGAGCCAGTAAGGGAAGATGACAGACAGCCGCAGCGTGTGACACAGACCAGTAGAATTGTGTTTGATGGTGAAGGCAATAGGGTCCGTCTACAGCTGAACAGTGTCAAAGACTTCATCCACTTAGGCGATGGGAGTTCTAGAACAAATTATAGTGGTAGCAGACGTCGACCGAGACCTTCTTGTGAAGAGGGATCTTCTTATCAGGTTGATAGCAGGTTACATGGACAGCGTTCGCATGGTCACAGAAGAAGATTATTTGAAGGTGAGGCTCCTTTCTCGGATGATGATTGGGAGGATAGAGAAAGGGAAGTTTGCTGAATCGGCTGCTTGCAGTAGTGTGATCTTAGATCCAAATATATGGACTCTAAAATCCTTTTCTGGAACATCAGAAGAGCGGCGAATAATAAAACTAGAAAAGTCCTGGGCATGCTTTGTAGAAGACACTCTCCGAAGATTGTTTGTATTGATGAACCTTTCCTCCACGCATTAGTTGCGGAGGAGTTGCTTGACATTGTTAGATTAGACTGGACGGCCAGCAATGAGGAGGAAGGAAGAAAGCTATGGCTTTACGTAGACAAGGAGCTAAACCCTACTGTGGTCCACATGCATAGACAACATTTAACGTTAAAGCTTAGCGTGGAGCCTAATTCTGAGTTCTTTGTTACTATGATATACGCAAGCTGTAATCATGTGAATAGAAGAAATCTCTGGGAGGATACCATTGATCTATCTGCCATGATTGGAGATGCAGGTTGGCAGATTACAGGAGATTTTAACATCATTAGAGACAATGTGGAAAGGAGAGGGGGTCTTGACAGAAGTTTCCAAGAGATTATGGAGTTCAACTCTTTCATTCATGATGTGAATATGAGAGAGATCCCTTTCGAAGGTAGCAAGTTCACCTGGGTTAACAAGCAGTATGGTACCCCTACCATCTGGGAAAGACTGGACAGAACTTTTCTTAGCGATGCCTGGTGTACAAAGTATCCTTATGCGAGGTCTTCTCATCTTACCCGATACAGGGTTTCGGACCATTGTCCTATTCTTTACCAGCCTGGGACCAAGAGGAACTTCAAGGGCAGAAGAATTTTTTCTTTTATGCAGATGTGGTTAAGCCATGAAGGTTGTTGCAATCTTATCAATGATACTTGGGATATGGTTTCATGGGGGAACCCGTCCGAGTCTTTCTACTTCAAGCTTAAGATGGTCAGGAAAGCCCTTAAGACTTGGAATAAGCAGACCTTTGGTGACATTGATCAGAGGAAAAAAGATCTGGAAGATATTGTTTACACTACCCAGATAGCCTTTGATGAAAATCCTTCAATAGTAAATGAAACAAATCTCAGAAAAGCGGAGTATGAGCTTCAGGAGGTCCTGGATACAGAAGAATGCATCTGGAGAGAGAAATCTCGTACAAGCTGGCTTAATGAAGGTGAAAGGAACACTAGATTCTATCATGCTATTGTCAAGGCCAAGAGGAAACACAATAGTGTCCGAAGTTTGCTGCTGGAAGATGGTTTGAGTTTGGAAGACCCTTGTGAGATTGCTAAGCTCGCAGCTGAGCACTACAGTGGTTTCTATACAGAATGTTCCACATATGATGAAGATGCCCTTGATGAGATGTTGCAGTCTATTCCTGAGTTGGTTTCTATGGATGATAACAGCTCCCTCACTGCTATTCCTATGGAGGATGAGGTCCGTGTTGCTCTGATGCAGATGGATAAGCACACCGCCCCAGGACCAGATGGCTTCACTGTCCCCTTCTACATTGCTATGTGGGATACCATTAAGAAGGATTTCATGAAGATGACTGAGATGTTCTTTAAAGGCCTTGTCTGTCACCGGAGCCTCTTTAGCTGCAGAATCCTTCTCATTCCGAAGGTCGAGAATCCTAAAATGATTGAGAAAGACTTTCGTCCTATTTCCATTGAAAACGTTTCCTTGAGAATTCTTGCCAGAGTTGTTAGTAACAGAATGGCGCAGTTGATGCCTTCCATTATTTCTGAGGAACAGGAAGCTTTCATACATGGTAGGGAGATCACTCACCACATCAGGATGACCAAAGAGTTAATGCATGATATTCATCAGGGCGGAGAGCAGCCAAATGTGATGATTAAGTTAGATATGTCGAAGGCTTTTGACAGGGTTGAATGGCCTATTCTCAAGAAGATCATGATGCGGTTTGGTTTCTCGGAAGATTTCTGTATGTTGTGCCTTAGCTTCTTCTCGAATGCTTGGGCTACGGT
Organism: Alisma plantago-aquatica; assembly: GCA_963693085.1. Lineage (NCBI taxonomy): Eukaryota > Viridiplantae > Streptophyta > Magnoliopsida > Alismatales > Alismataceae > Alisma > Alisma plantago-aquatica. The sequence goes on from OY856412.1 coordinate 221,607,100, forward strand.
CTCCATTGGGGGTGAGTATGATGGCTTCTTTCCCATGTTCAGGGGTCTCAAACAAGGAAATGCGATTTCTCCCTTCTTGTTTATTATCTATGAAGAGCTTCTTAGTAGATACATCCACCACATTGACCATATTCACAAGCTGGATAGATTATGTACTCGTGGCAACGGCTCTGCCCCTCTCTTCCTTCTTTATGCGGATGATGTTGTGATGTTCCTAAATGCCCAACCAAACACTTTGCAGCGAGTACAGCAGATTATGAAGGCTTATGAAGCAGCATCGGCACAGAAAATCAATCGTGCCAAATCCATATGCACGGTGGGCAGCAAGAGTGACATGATCATCTCCAACATTGTGCATACTCTTGAGATTGACACTACTGTGGATTCGTTTCTTTATCTGGGAGTTAACATCAGAATGGGTAGATATGCTCTTAATGATTTTGAGGTCCTGTTTCAGAAGATCAAATAGAAGATGGCATCCTGGAAATCTAGGCTCCTTTCCTTTGTTGGTCGGAGGCTGCTTATTGCACACGTTCTCTCGTCGACGACGGTCCATACTTCTGCTGCCATCGGTATCCCATGTGGTGTTTCTGATCGTATTGATGCCATCCTTGCTCAGTTTCTTTGGGCAGATAGAGAAAACCACCATCGTAAGGCGTGGATCTGCTGGAACAAGGTTGCAAAGCCTGTGGAGTATGGTGGTTTGGGCCTACATAATACGAGAATTGTTGATAAAGCTTTCATGGCTAAAGCCTGTTGGGAAATTTTAGCAAAGGACACGATTTGGGCTAGATTCTGTAGAGATAAATATTCAAGCAGGGCGCATAGTAGATCAGTGTTGTATCCGCACAATGTCAGATACAGAGATTCGGCGTCTCCTTACTGGAAACATATTTGGAATCTGTTCCCTCTGATTCTTCCTTTTTGCAGATGGCGAGTTGGGAAGGGGCATATCCTTTTCTGGGACTCCTTATGGTGTGACGAGAGGCTATTTGATCATGCCTTGCATACTAGTGATCGTAATCATCAATTCCTTGTTTATGACTTCTGGATTCTTAACGAAGGATGGGATTGGATGTCCTTGAGGCAGCTTCTCGATGAGGAAGGTATCAATCTGATCAAGAAAGCAGACCAGCAGATAAATGATGATGATGATAAGCTTGTTTGGTGTCCGGAGTTGTCGGGCCAGTTTACAATAAAATCAGTGAAGAAGATTTTGACTATGGACCACAATGACGTTCCTACTGCTGCTCAGAAGATTTGGTACCTTGACGCGCCCAAGGCCTGCACGCTCATTTGGAAGCTCATCCATAGAGCCCTTCCGACCGATGACAACGTTACACGGTGCCATATTGCTATGCCATCTAGATGCGAGTGCTGTGATGAACCCAATACTGAAGATATGGATCACCTTTTCTTTCATGGTGACCTTGCGGTTACTTACTGGAATAAGTTTTCTCTTCTTACTGCTAGAGCTCGTCCTAATAACACAACCGAGATGTTGTCTTTATGTTTGCATGGGAGATCGTCCATTGTTATTGTTACACCCCGATCTCACAATTTCCTCAAATCATGAGATTAGGGCATAAGATAGGATTTATATGTAACACAAAGAACACCCTTAACTTTTTCTTTTCCTTTAAACTCTTGATTCTCCGCAATGAACCACATAACATCCTAACAAAGGAATCTGAACATTTCTTTTACTAATCAGACTTTAATAGAAAAGATACATGTATAAACATTCATGATGTCTCTCACATCTTATGCACATAAAACTTGCTAATTAGCATACATATCAAAAGGGGAACAATATTACACATCGTAAATACAACTCTCTCTCTCTTAACTCTTACTGAGGACCTAGAGTGACAAGGACCGACTGACTCAACTAATCTCATACTTGACTCCTGTGGCAGATCTACTCCGACGCTCTGATCATCTTCAAGTCCACGCGGTTAACCCTAAAAATGTTTGAGTAGAGGGGTGAGCCTACTCGCTCAGTGAATGAGTACTTCAAGGAAATAGACTAATGCACTAATGAGATTACAGATATAATTTTAAGTAAATGATATGACATTTAACAACAATAAATACTACACTGAGCAGTTCTAAAACAATATAATTGAAATAGCAAAGAATATAAATATTGCATCCAAAGAATAACTACTACAAGACTATACTCTAGTCTTCCTTAACTCTTTCATTTATAAGGAACTCTGTGAACCTATATGATCATATTTTAGATTATTTTTATGCCCTAAACATATGCAGTGTACTCTGCATATGAAGATCCGTAGTGAACTACGATCCCACTGTACAAGACTTAGCGACACACCCAGGAAATGCTAAGTCTGACTGCCAGCCCTGGTCTGCTGCAGGACTCTCAGGCTCACAAGGCCTCACTACACTCTCAAAAGAGTGAACTCTAGACTCCTCAAACCTGAGCACACAGGCGGAGAGTCTCACCGGGTTACCACCGTGACACAAGCACGGATTAATGTTGAATAACCCCTATTTACTCCAGTGCCACCGTGACACAAGAACGTGTTGTTGTTGAACACTGCCTCTCTCTATCCTCGTGCCTATGACTCCGCACAGTTATTGTTGCAACACGAGTTTCACCCCCCTGGTTGCAGACCTCTCAAAAGGGGTTCTACGGTGTTAGGGCACCTAAGTCTATTAACTGATTAACATATAACCATTTAAACAGGAATATCACATTTCATACTTATTTCACATTATGGGTATCACTTGAAAACACTTATATATCATTTGTCATCTTCAACATGACTCAGTAACATCCCTTTCTAGGGCATGTCATATCTCAACACCTGCAATTTATGAGATATGTATTGAAATATAAGAAGCCCTGTAGTATGTAGATATCATCTCAGAGAGAACAAGCATATAAAGTTAAATGCACTAGAAACATACAATTCAACAATTAAGCATCACCACATCTCATATCGAGACCTTTCATATTACCATAGCATGATTCATTGAACACCCTATCCTTAGGGTTTCATTTGCCTTATTCATTCATCACATGCCGACACCCTACTCTTAGGGTTGCATTCGCCTCATTCACCTTTTCACATGGCTCTCATAAGGATTTCATAGGATATAAGCATTCACTAAATAAAGATTGTTTCCAACAAATCATATGCAATCAATATAGACATGAAACCATGGAAATTTAACTAAATTTAGGTTTTCCATATCATTCACTGCGATATCATGTATCCCGAATAAAATTCTATTAAGATAACCCATGAGGTACATCCTAACCACTTATAGGATTACTAGTCCCTTTCAATAAGGTTGAAACTCTAGTGATGTCACAATTAGGTTAAACCCTAATTACATCATTTGATATAAATCTGAAAAACATTCTCACTAGGAAGTGTTGTATACATTTCTAATGTGGATCTACCATCAAAGAGTCATTCAAACAGAGAAGGAATCCATATCATATCAATTTGCAACAACTTAAATTAAACGGACATTTCAGGGTTTAGAATCACATATCATGCAATTAGGGATTTGGATGCTATAATCAAATTTCGTGCATTATACTGTTTAAAGGAAGAACCCACTCACCCTAAGGTGTGAAAACACCTCAAAACTGCAGCTCAACTCAGGGAATCTCGAACTCACAACAAATCCCTAGCAAATCTCCCAATTCTTCTTCCATTCAACTCGGGAACCTTGAAAATGAGGGATTATGAAGAAAGGGTGAGAAAAGAGGGAATTTCGACATCCTCTTGGATCAAATCAGAGCATGTACGGAATCTTGACATGAGAGAGAAGATTCACCATAAAAGTCTATGCAAGGAATCCGAACTTACTTGATTTCACCCTTCCTGGAATCGCAAACCCCTAATTCAGCAATTCCCCCACTTTCTCCACTCAAGCCCTAATTCTCCCTCTCTCTCTAGGAGCTCGTTTCTCTAGAGTGAATGACGAAGAATGAGAGCTGTGTGTTTGTGTGGTTTCTCATATAAGTCAATTGAGCTGCTTGGGTCAATTGCATATTGACCCAACACTTAACTTTAATTATATTGGCTGAATATTCAGTTATACAAAAGTTACTGTAATTCGTTTATTTCAGAGATCAAACATTCTCCAAAAATTATGGGAATTTAGAAAGTTGTTTATAATTGTTCTATAAAGCTTCAGTTAAAATTTGAGATAATTTGGAGTTACCAATAAATAATTAAAAATATAACAGTGCACTGCTATATTGCAGTCTGCAAAATATTCGGCCGAGTTTGTCCTGCACAAACTCGACCGACACCCTTACTGTAGGGATTCAAAAGTCATCCAAAAATTATGCCAATTTCACAGAGTGTCTAAAACTGTGTTTTTCAAGCACAGTTAAAATTTGAGATCAATTGGATATACCAATAAAAAGATAAAATTCAATTATCACACTGCTGTAAAATTCTGGAAATGTGATCGGTCGAGTTTGAAACTCGGCCGATAAACAGGTCAGAGCATTCTTCAAAAATTCTGATATTTTTCAATGTTGTTCACATTTTTTTTATATCCAAATCATATCCAAATTTGAAGTAAATCAGAGTTACACATAAAATACTAAAAATCATTTAGTGAGACATTCTACTTATCAAATTCTATATTCATGTATCATCAAAACCCTATATTGGGCCGATTAGGGTTTATGTTTCTCAAACCCTAATTACAAGACAAAAGAACATTTTGACTTATTATCATAATTAAAACATCCTAATTGTGTCATCGTCATTAATTAGATTTCAAGAATGATTATTCCAATTAATCTTTGCAATTGTCTAGGTAAACCCTAGTTTACCAATTAAGCTCAGATGGGGTCGTAACAGTTATGGATTGGATCGCGGCCTGCCTTGCTACACTTACCCCTTTCTATATTTGGAGATGGAGATGTCGTGCTAGATATGACGGCTGTAAGGCCCCTATCGCCAGAGATATGAACTGCATGATCGCACAGCTCAACTCTATGTTGAAAAAGAGGTGGTTTCGAGTCCTAGCACAGCCTGAGGATCACAGACGTCTTAATCACTACGGTATTGATGACCCAAACTATGCTCTTAGAGAAGTTAACCTTATGAAATGGATGACCCCTGACATCAATTCTTTGAAGATGAATGTCACGATAGGTAGAAGTAAAGATTCTTCTGGTCATAACAGGTGGTGGATGGCTAGTATCATTAGGAACCATCGGGCTGCAATTTGTCAGATTGCTAGAGCATGGTTAACTGTGACAGATCATATTTTTGCGTCCCTTCAAGCTTGTGCAGTAGGGTTGAAGCTGGCAGAGAATCAATCTTTGCGGATCGCAGTGGTGGAGTTAGACGATGACAATACATACCATATGTTATGGGGTACTACTTGTATTCCTTGGAGGCTATCTCGTATCGTCAGGGAGTTGAAGAGCTACATGGAGGAAGAAGGCATTGTAGGATCGCTTATACACAGGGCCATCAATTCCATTCCTAGAGAGATTGGTAAGTGGGGTGTTCTCAGTCAGGAACCGATCGTGATCTCCGATCCTAGCAGATTGCCGGCTAGAGTTCATGGTATGGCTTTTCTTGAGAAGAACCACACTCCTTACGTGGTTTTGAAGTTTAAGCATCCTTAGTGTTGGTGATTGGGGTGTTGTTTGGAGTCTGCCTTGTTTGTTTTTCTGTGTGGTCGGGGTCTGTGTTATGGAGTTGTGTTGTGGAGCTTTTGTTGTTAATGTCCTTGTGGGGGTTCGACCTGCATTTTATAAGCAGGAGCTGTATTTGATTCTTTTAATGCTCACACGAGGAGGGTGAGATGAATAGACGACCTCCTGGCTTAATTAAAAAAAAAATAGTAGATGTACATATAATACCTAGAGAGATTATCCTCTAGGATTTTCAACCATTTATCATTCCTTATATTCCATTATAAGAGTTACAACATAAGACCTTCCTTTTCAAGGACAAGGATATCTAACACTACCTTTGAGGACAAGGTAGCCAACAACCTTATAAAGGACTTACTTTTGACCAAAAGTCTTCTACCTGGCCAAAGACTTACCTACTCCTGCAACCAGTCTTTGACCTTATCCAAGGACTTACCCACTCTTACAACAGGCCTTCCGTCATTGAAGATTTACCAACTGTTGACTTGGTTCTTCCACCTTCAACTACACCTTCATTGAGGAGAAGCTTTCACCAAGGGGCTCCTTCCCTTATTCTTCTTCACCTTTCTTGGCCAAGAGAGAGAGAGCAGGAGTTTTCATCTTCATGGTAGAAATATTTATTTGGAGGTGGAGGAAGTGAGAGCCTCACAATATATACATGTAGGACTAGCTCTCTTATAAATCTCCCACTCACTCTAATAAGTGTAGCAAGTGATTAAGTTTATGAGAGTGGATGGAGGCTCTTGGAGGCACTCAGCTATTATATAGGGACCTTCATAGTGCTTGTCTAACCATGAGATGAAGCCCTAGGGGTCCTATTTATAACTGAGGTTGCCTACTAGCCAATAGAGACACTTAGGATTGAATTCTAGCTGTTTTGGGTGTTGTAACAAATATATTTTTGAGTTTACAACACTCCAATAGTTATAAATACTTCTCCACACTGTTCAGTATAATATTGGCAGCTAAGTTTACTTTTGGAAAATTTAACCGATTGAACTATGCGAAAAAATAATTTGGAGTTGTCAGTCAACTTTATCCTTAATGAAATAACTAATATTGTTTTCTAAACATAGGGTGTTGGTCGACTTGTTACCAGGACAAACTCATACGATACTAGGATTTATCTAGATCCATACAACTTGTCAGTCAAGTTGTTTCTATTACAAAGTTGACCAACAAGGGAAGGTTTAGTGGAATTTGATAAATTCTATAGAAGTGTTTAAACATTCTATTTAAGTGCATATTATATTTTCCCCAACTTAATTACAAGTCACAAAATCATTACAAGAGATTTAAAACATGAATCTAATAGACATAGAGCAATTTTCAAAAAATGTGCACTTGCATTGATTTTGACTTGTTTTTCAAAATCATTTGGAGTGTGTCTATATGATCTAAAATCACTCATGTAGGAGCATTAGGAACAAATGAGTGTAATGGTTAATCATCATAATAACAAAGGTTTATCCAATTTAGACTTTGAATCAATAGACATTTCCCTTGTGAACACCAAGCCTTTAGTTAACTGCAAGTCTTGATCCAGAGTACTAGAGAAGGGCATCAACTCCCATAAAATCACAAGAAGCCCACTCCAGCATGCAGGAGATGGCAACCAAATCTAGATGGCATAGGACGACTCCTATAGTAAAAACCTATAAAATTTTGTAGTAGGCATTGTAAAAAAATTTCTCTCACTTTTTTTCTTCTAAGAGGTGATTCTTTTCCTCATGCATTAAAAAGACGCTCCATTTTCATTGATGGTTTGTATAGAACTTGTCCTATGAAATTATGTTCCATTCCAGATGGCATATCCATTATCACCTAATGCTAGTGATGTGAAGAGCACTAAGGGCATGTTTGTTTCATTGGATGTAGCCATATCAAATTCTACATGATGCTCCATAAAAGTAAAAATTAAGTTTGGCTTAGGGTCTATTTGATAGGGTGTAACTAGGGTGTAAATAGTGATATGGAAAGTAAATATGTAGAAAAAATGTAATTGAAACTAATAATTAATTATTTGATATGGTATAGTTAGTTGTCTTAAAATTTGTTTTCTTGTATGTGATATGTGATGAAAATTTTCTTTGAATAATCACAATGCATACAACGCAGGCACCCCAATTAATTGCTATAACTGTTGATATTATTCACCATGCAATAGATACGCATGAGAAGGGGGGATAAAGAGAGAGAGGGAGAGAGACATAAGGTGGGGTGATCCAGTAGTGGGAGAGTGGGGATCATGACACCTGTAACACCTATTTTGGTTACGAACAACTATACATGGACCGAGACTGGGGTTGCAGATATGTAGTGCACAAGATGCCATAGGGAATTACACTCGACCTTCGAGTGTAGTACAATTTCTAGGATTTGTGGTTGGAAAGTGTAGTTAGGCGGGGTTACAAAACATCAAACTTCATCTAACTAAATGCAAAATTATCCTGAAATTGATGAGTTAAAAGGCTAAACAAAAATGGTACACCCTACCAAACATGCTTTTACATGAAAAGAGAAATGGAATGAATCCTAAATTTTAGAAAAGATAGATATGCTATAATTTTAATTTTAGAAAAGACAGATATGCTAGACAAGCCTTTCCTTCTCAAAATGTCTGGACGCCAAATCTTGCTCGTCTGCTCTGCTTTTGTGTTGTTGCATCATATAAAATAATGGAAAAGTGCCAGAAACCCTTTAAACTAGAAATTTTCTCCCACGAGATCATCATCCATTGTAATTTTGTTAATCCATTTACATATAACAATCCATACATACCCTAACATGGTATCAGTCTTCTTACCACCAAATCCTACCATAAATATGGGTGCACATGCGTAAAATCTACTCAATGCAACAATCATGGTGTCTTGCATGTGGGATCTTACACATTATGGATCTTACTTGTGGGGGACTAAGTCACGTCCAGAAGAAAATCATCTTCTATATCAAAAAGTTGTCACTACCACCAATGTAAGCAGTTCATACAGTCTCCTTGGTTTGCTTGTTTCAATTAGAAGACTTTCATCGTGTACATCTACAATACAAATATGATTCATGGAATTAAATGGAAGGCTTTGTAACTATTCCATATCGTTTTTTTTCTTAGTATCAATTTTATGTTATTACTTTATAATTGTACATAACTCCTTAATTAAGCATGATGCAACAATACAACTTTAGTCAAAATACTATGAGCCATCAATTAGAGTTATAAATTTAGCTCATTTTTAAAATTTTAATACTCTTTATGAACAATAATGAAACCATTTTCTAAACACAACATGGTTCATATAGGGCTACATGTTGGAAACATTGATCGAATATCATGCAATAGTACAACCACAACAATTAACAAAACAAGAGCCAAGGCAACATCCATATATGAAAATAAATCAAGTAGTAGATGGATCAGAAATAAAAGACAAAGATCAATACTTATCTTAGACCAAGCCATCATCGAAAGGGTTTTCCTTTGAGAAAATAATTGCTCACCAACGGTTCAAGAAAATGAATGCACTTTCTCCCCATGATAGACCTTACAATCAAGACACACACCTTGTGATGATAGATCTTTGACCATACCACAGTCACATGGAGTGGAATAGTGAGAAACAAAAATAGTTAGTTGTAATAGTAAGAGAAGAAGATATTAGCTTACTTCATCTGCCTCTAAAATAGTGATAGGATTTAGGAATATTTTTTAAGTGAGTAACCCTAATCTCCACAAAGGTCTACATAAAAAATTCACATGAAATCATCTCTCTCTCTCTCATACGGTCACACATTTTCAAAATAGATGTGCCAAACAAATTAGTTGCACTATTACTGAAATTGTAATTGACCATTCATTAGCAACTCAAGTACAGTTCATCTGCTTGTCCAATACATCTCAAATACAACATGTTCTCTGATCTAGTTTTCCACTGGTTGAATACAAGTACTTCAGAGTAGTTTTCACTACTCATATACAAGTACCCTAGTTCAATGCAACTACTCAAATATGCAATTCAAGATCCTCTCAGATATAGGTCAAATATTTCTATATTAAGAAAGAATACCATTCTAAACTTTATAGTATAAAATATACCAAAGACCATTCTCCCAAGATTCGACGCCGATTCCTAATGCCCATTTCTCATCCTTGCATTGTGTAACAACCCATAATTTCAAATTACTGATAATTCTTAATTTGAAATCCTAATTTTCAAATTTAGATATTCATATACCTAATTTTTCAATAAGACCCAAATATACTATTCAAGCCATGTTTATAAAATTAAGAAATATTGAAATGATATTTAATTTGTTTGTGATATAATCACATTAGACATAGCCTATTGAAGAATAAGTCACACATGAGGGTAAAGAGTGGTCAAACCTTATTGTTGTGCATAGTTTGGTCCAATAAATTTATATGAATCTAATATGATAGTAAATTTTCTTATACCAGAATATTATACTCTAATTTTTAGATAAATCTAGAAAAGTAAATAAATGTTTATTTTAAAATGGCCAAAACATGTTGTGACATGATGAAACACTTAATTGTGTGTTCATCTTGTGTCATATTGCCATTACTCACATTTAGATGTTTCATAATGCAATTCTCTCACCAATAATTAGTACTATCATCAAATGCAATTTTCAACGTTCCTTATAAGATTTCTAGGTACTTTGGAGGCTACTTGATGGATGGAGGAGGGAGTGATGATCTATGAGACTCTTTCACATTTGGAGGAGCCCAAGGAGCCATTGAAGTCAAGTCCACACTACCCCAATTCTCCAAGGAGTCAATAAAGCAAGGAACTCCAAGATTCAAGTTACAAACCATTCAAGTGCAACAATACCTCAAATTGATTGATATACAACAAGATACACTTAGTAAAGATAAAGAAAGTGCCAAAAATTCTTCAATTCACGTCCAAACTCCAAAGTCCACCTTCAAATCCTTGAAATTCCACTATAAAGCTAAGTTCGCATTATAGAATGCCCTAGAACGACCATTCCACTCATAGAGCGGCCATTATGATCGTAGAATGGGAGCTAGAATGGCCATTTTCACCATTCCCATGTCCACTTCAACCAATTCCATAAACAATTCATACATCACCTAGAGTGACCGTTCTCACTAGAATTGCCATGCCACTTGACAGCTAGAACCACCATTCTATCCAAAATAACCATTCCACATAAAAAATGATCATTCTACTTTGAAATGGCCGTTCCACCCATCCTAACGATGCACCCCATGGCCAATACAACCTTTTGGTACCCAACATGTCCGTTCTGCCCTAGAACCCTAGTGTTTCCTATAATGATTCTCCTAAACTATCCCACTTAAACATACCCACACTATACTCCTATATATACATTAATGGAGGCCAAGAGAAAAAAAATTACCTCCTCCTAGCATTGATGACCACCACCTACCACCTACCTACCCTATTCCACTTCCATTTTCACCATTTTCCAGCTACTTAATTTCCATTTCCCATGCATTTGGATCATGGAAGAGGGATGAGGACATCCTTGCTGTTGATGGAGAAGAAGAATTCATCATCTACATTGATCTCCAAGGTTTCTCCTATCTCTTTCTTCTCCATTTTTTATTTTCCATTGTCATGAGTAGCTAAGACCCCTTGGTGGGATGTTGGGGGTATCATTGTGAGTTTGATGCCATGTCAGGGAAATGTTTTAATAAACACCATAATTTTGTGTTATGTTCTTGTTTCTATCTTATTTATCATATCTTTGTATTATGATTGACACTTCAAAAACCATCTAAGTATGGAGAATGATACATATGTGGCTATTTGGGAAAAAACTTCTAAGTCTAACTGGTGGGTCCCTACATAGCTACCCCTCTTCCTACATACCTCTCTACTCTCCTATTCTTAGAGTGAGATCTAAGTAGATAGTAGTGCCTCACTTAATGTTCCTAGCAAATAGCATGTTTAAAGGTTGGCAAGAGGGTAAAAGGAGGTAAAATAAGCTTCTCCTACACTCTATGACACCCGATTCCACTAAGTACATTAGGAGAATCATTCCTAGAAACCTTAACTAGTTTGGCCTTGATTGAGTTATACTTATACCCTAGTCAATTGAACCGTCCTCCATGTACACCCTATACTACCCATGGTCAACTAATAGTATATGATAATTATACATCATACCACCTTGTTGTTTTAGTTTGATAACATGTTTTGGTTGTAGGTGTTACATAATATGACTCTAAATAGGTTGATAGCAGCATTAACCCCCAAAAGTTCCACTTCCCTAATTGATTACTTAAAACCCCAACTGCCCTTTTCCTTAGCTAGTATTAAATTAGTTAGCTTCCTTTATTATTGTTAGCACTGTGCACAAGTCTTAAATATATAAAATCAAACGCTAACCTGGAAGTATACATGTGCATGTAGTATTATCAAGGACGTCCAGTGAAGAAGGTATGTTTGTTTTTTAAAACAACACCTTTCATTACTGAAACAGATCAAGGTACAAAGAAACCATCACTCTCAGCGACGCCCCTCCATTGACTCGACATAGTGCCATGCCTAATAGAGTGACTCTCAGAGTCAATAGCATCATGACAAATAAAATGAGCTAGAGAATTATGGACTCTCTGAACATGGAAAAAATGGAAACAACTAAAACAAGCAGCAATGCTCCGAATGTCTTCAGCAATGAGACCCAGATAGTCTCATCTTCTGCCCAGATCCTTCAGCACCTTCATAAGAGAGAGGGAGTCAGAACACAGTACCAACTTCTTGTCTGGGTGGATCATATCCTTGGCCAACAAAAGCCCCATTCTGGCCTCTATGGCTTCCGCTACTATCGGCTCCCAACTGGCTGCTACATGTTGCTGCACTGCTCCCACAAAATCACCTTCCCCGTCCCATAAAATAGCACCGAGCCCCCTCTTCTCACCATCTACCACAACTGCATTCGAGTGTATAAACACCCATGATCGGTCCACCCCCTGCCCACCCCAATCCCATTCATCCTCACCCCTCCCTCCATTCCTCTCCTGTCCCCCCACCATCTCAACCCCCTTCCCCGCCTCCCTCCTATAGTCCACTATTAGCGCTCGATACGCCTGAAGTATCGGCCGCAGCTCCGGAGGCTCCTCCTTGAAGACTTTATTGTTCCTACATGTCCACGTCATCCACCAAAAAGCAAAAACCGCATCCATTTCCTCCTCTGTACATGACTCAAATAGCTCCACCATATCAACATGTATATTCCCGAACTCCCCTAGTCGCCCTGAGTCACCCAACCAGCTTTCCCGCCTGACAATGGCTGCCCCCGAGCAGTGACACAACATATGCTGAATGGACTCAACTTGTGTAGCACAAATGGGACAAACAACATCATCTGTAACATGCCGATCATGCAAGCGCCCTTTCATAGCCAAGCCACTGGTAGCAATACGCCAAAGGAAATGAGCTAGTTTTGGAGGCCATCTCTTTCCCCATATGATGCGCCAAAGGGCATGTGGGACCACCGTCTGCCATTATCTAAATCCCCTGCATCCCAGCCTCCCTAGCCAATATGCGGACCTAACCGAGAAGACGCCGTCATGCTGTGGCCACCAAAAGACCTCGTCTAACATGTCCCTTGTAGATAGAGGAATTGCCTTCACTTCTGCTGCGATCTCCCTAGGAAGCAAGTCAAGTAACTTATCCACATCCCACCATTTCCCCGTCATCAGCATCAACTCATGAACTTTTGTGGGCACGTCAACATCCCCATACCCTCGACTAGAAAGAGGCTCTTCCTTGCCCGGGATCCATCTGTATTCCCAAATGTCGATGCCTTTACAGTCCCCGACCCTCCATCTGAGGCTCTGCACCTAGAGGGACTTGATGCCCCAGAGGCTGGGCCAAGTGTAGCTGGGCGCCAAGCCTAGCCGTGCATCCACCAAGCAATGGTTCGGAAAATATTTTACTTTTAATACCTTTGAAACCAGAGCTTCAAGATTTGTGAGGATCCTCCATAGTTGTCTTGCAAGCAAAGCCTGATTGAAGGTCCATAGGTCACAAAAACCCATACCACCCTCTTTCTTTGATTTGCATAAATTTTCCCAACTCATCCAAGACACCTTCCTCTCCCCCACCTTGTCTCCCCACCAAAACCTCGCCATCATAAAGTTTAGATCCTCGATCAAGCCCACCGGAAGTTGGAAGACACTCATGACATAGGTTGGGATCACCTGCACCACTGCCTTGATAGGAACCTCCTTCCCTGGTTTAGAAAGCAGCTTTTCCTTCCATCCCAAGAGCTTATTTCCCACCCTCTCTCTGATATAAGCGAAATCAGTCTTTTTGATCTCCCAATGGCTGTAGGAAGACCCAAATAGGTCGCTTGTCTATCCACCTCTTTAACGCCCAGAAGACCCTTGATCTCATCTCTCTTACTCCGCATCACCTTCTTGCTAAAGACAATTTCAGACTTGGACAGATTGACCTTTTGACCCGATGCTTGTTCGTACTGGATGTTAATTTTAGCTATCTTCAAGCATTCATTCCTTGTCCCTCTAGCAAAAGGAATATTGTCATATGCAAAGAATATATGTGAGATTCGCCCCCCCGGCTGATGTGCATGCCATGGATGGCATTTGCACTAACCGTGAGGTTGAGTGAGGTGGAGAAAGCATCTGCGCATAGGATAAAAAGATACGGAGAAATAGGGTCACCTTGGCGAAGTTCGTGGGACGGATGAAAAGTATTAGATCTTTCCCCATTGGCTATAAAGGTGTCAGAGACCGATGAGACACCATCCATAACTCTATCAATCCTCTTTCCACCAAAACCAAACTTTTCCATCACCTTCTTTAAAAAGACCCATTCGATCCGATCATAAGCTTTCATCATGTCCAACTTCAAAGCAAACTGCCCCCTCTTACCTCCCTTCCCTCCTTTCATAGCATGAAAACACTCATAAGCAATCAATGCATTGTCAGTGATCATTCGGCCCGGTATAAACGCACTCTGGTTTGCTGAAATGATGTTGCCCATCAGAGCTTTTAGTCTGTTGGATAGAACCTTAGTCGCAATTTTATAGACCACATTACATAGGCTGATAGGATGAAACTCCCCCACCACCCTCAGTTTTTTCACCTTTGGAATCAGAACAACCAGAGTATCATTAAATTCCTTTATAGAGCACTCACCCTTCCACCACCCTCTAATATGATTTGCAATATCCTCCCCAATAATGTTCCAGAATTTTTGGTAAAACATGGGCTTCATCCCGTCAGACCCCGGTGCTTTATTAGGTGACATCTGAAAAACAACCCTTTTTATTTCTTCATTGGATAGCTCTTTCTCTAAAGACATTTCTGTCCCATCATCTATTTTCCTCTGGATCCCAGCCATAGCCGTCTCAGTATCAACAACACCTTCTGATTGAAAAAGGTTCCTATAGAATCTTTCAATAATTCAGAATCTCCTCATCAGTTGTCTTCCATATCCCATGCTCATCTTTAAGACCAGTGATTTTATTCTTTTTCTGCCGTTAAGATGCTTTATGATGGAAGTATGAAGTGTTGTATTCCCCTTCTCTCAACTCTTTGATTCTTGCCCGAGCACACCAGAACATCTCATCTTCTCTAAGGAGTTTTTGTAAATCATTCGCCAATTGCTCACATTTTTTCAAAACCTCCCCATTTGGCCCCTTCTTTTGTTTCTCTCCCAAATACCTTGTTGTCTCCTTGATTTTCCTTTTGATCCCCCCAAACCTTGTGGAAGCCCATCTTTCTAAACTCCCCCCAACCAACTCAATATTCCTTCTCAGCACCATCCCTTCCCCTTCCTTCCAAGCATCTTTTACCGCCTTGCCACAACTCTCCTCCGACAGCCACATAGGTTCAAAGAAAAATCTCGACTGCCGCTTTCTTCTAACTGGGTCACCTACCACCGCAGACAGAATGATGGGGGCATGGTCCGACATATAGAAAGGAAGGTGTTTTACTGAGCTCCCAATATATTTGTTGTGCCATTCATCACTGACCAGGAACCTATCTAACCTCTCCTCCACCAGAGTCTCTATCATCCTCCCCCTGCACCACGTGAAAATATTACCTTCATAACCAATGTCCAGTAAAGCACAGTCCTCAATAACTTCTCTGAAGGGCCTCATAACTCTTTCTGGCTTTGGCGGTCCACCCCTTTTCTCAGATTTTTTGTGATTTCATTTAAGTCACCATAGAACACCACCGGGCCATCTGAACTCCCACAAACCTGTCTCCCAGGTCTTGTATTTCTGATCTTGTGCTGACCACCCATAAATACCACAAGCATACCAGCTGAAATCAGTTCTTTCATCCTGTACTTTATACTACACATGCCTATCCGAGAAACTGATAACATCTACATGTACATCCTTCCACCAAAGGACAAGACCCCCAACTCAGTGAGCAAGGTATGTTAAAATCAAGAGTATTTACTTTTAACAATATAGATCAGTTTCAAAGGATGATATGGTGTTTACACTAGCAAATTATGAAAATTAGACTGAATTAAACTAAAATAGAGATCACTTCATTTCAAGATTTCAATTGATAAAATGTCTTGGGAATAGGATTTCACAACCAAATCATAACAATATGAACTATGAAAATCATCTATGCTAGAAAATGACACAAAGGAGTTTTGCATCCTAAACACACCTCTCGGTAATCCCGTGCTTATACAAAATTTTGGAATGCAAACCTTTCTCCTCAACACATACCAAACACTCTCGTGGTCAAGGTAGTGTTTCTAAGGAACACCTTCCTACTCTTGTGCATATCTTCGCTGATCATACAAAGAGCATATATCAAACATACTAAGTGGACAATGAAGCATGTAAAAGGAAAGCTACATTTATGCACCTTTAAATAGTGAAAATAACTAGCATTAAGTATGAAATCTGACTTTTATAGAGTTATGACATGGGAGTTACTCCCACATGCGTAAGACAATATTATACTTGTCCGTGGATAGATAAATCAGAATCAAGCTATAGAATGTGGAATAGATCACTATAGAAGAAGGAAAAGAATACAAATCTCCAAAGTACAAGTGATACAGTGTAACTTCAAGTACGAGTGGGAATTTCATCCTCGTTGAAGATATTCCTCCAAAAACCTTCTCTTCTGAGTGACTGGAATAAAGGATGGATATCCCTATTGCAATGGCTGAAGAAGAAGTGGAAGAAGGTGGTTCTCTCTTGAGTAACTGTGCTCCTCTCCAAAATTATAATTACCCTTCTTTCTCCTTGGATCTTCTATAGATGTCTCTTGCTCCAAATATCTGTGATAACCACCCCAAGTGACTACCATTCAAATTTAAAAATGAGGGATGGTTTTCTCTTAATTTTTAACTAAGACTATAAGTGACACGATGTGTTGGTTGGCCAACATGAAATTTCAATGACGATAACTGAAGGTCAACTACCCTGATCAAAGATGAAAAGCATGTTGGTTGACCTACACACTATGTTGTTGGAAGTCAGGAAATATGGTCTGTTTTGGAGCGAGTGAACACATTGTGTGTATATATTGACACACCCTTCTTTTGCATTACAATGAATATGAATGCTCCTGGATAGAATAGACACAACGTTTTGGTAGGCCAACACACTGTATTGTTGCAAGTCAGGGGACTTGTTATTTTTTTAGAATGAGCGTACATGCCGTGTTGATTGATCACACATAATGTTTATGGGTTCCAATGATTTCTAAACTCCCTAAATTTCGAGGAGACACAACATGTGGGATGGCCAACATGTCGTGTTTCCTTCTTGCATGTAGAGTTTGTAATTGCCTACTTTTGACACGCCGTGTTAATTAAACCACACGACATGACTATGTCATAATCTTCAGGAATTTCTTCAAGGGAACCTCTTGGGGAATCTTAGAAGGGCGGGATTGTGATCAAATCATTCCAATTTTGTCATCAAAATGTTGTACCTGCAACCAAAACCATGGACAAAGTAAGATAAAAATAAATTCAGAAATCTAGCATGGGAGGCTTCGTGGGTGACTTAGCCATCTTTTGTTTGGAACAAGAAAATTTTAGTTTGAGGGAACATGCATCCATTTTTAAACATTATTCATGTCCCAATTTGGAAGCTCGCAGTCTTAGGCTAGTAAAAAATTTTGATAATTGGAGGTGTCATGCAGATTGGTGATTCAAAATTTGGAATTCTCTTTATTTGTAAAATTTTTCATCATACGAGTGAAAGAAAATGCAATATAAATTTGGGAAAGTCATCAAAATCACTACAAATGACTATAAAGTTGATTAGTCCAAAACATTTGAACCATTACATGCATTAAATTGAGAGTGAGAAAAATGAAAGATATGCTAGATCAAAAATATATTGACTAGCCAGTTGTTTTCATTAAAATGCTAGATTTGCATGCTTGGGTTCTTCCATTATTATGTCAACGAGTACAATGGTTTATTTGAAAAGGAGTCAATTATACCCAAATAAGAACAAATCATCATGGTCAAGCATATATTTTCACTAATCTAGAAAAGAAAAACAAATAGAAAACTGAGAAAATAAAGTTAAAATACAACTAAATTGTAACTACTAGCCAGTGCCTCTCCCCCTAAGCTTGAAATTTTCATATAAAAAGCTTAAGAGGATCACAAACAAATACCTGTCATGGTGGAGATGTCAAAGTGGAGGGCCTGTGATATGACTTGAGGCTGAAATTTTTTGTTCTAAGGATCTATGCCTCTTTGTCAATATATCATTGATTGGGACAAATATCTACACTCACAATTTGTAGTAGGAATGGTGTTTTAGACAACAATGTTGTTTGTCCCTTCATTCTCTTTATATGGAGCAAGTGTTGCATATTTTTCCCTTAGAGATTCAGTTTTGATATCATCATATATGTCAATAACTTCATTTGATGTACTTCTTGATGATGAAAGAGGTTCTCCTATAATAAAACCACTCCGAAAATATATCGTGCACGTTCATTTAGGATTCATCTCTGACTGACTATGTAAGGAGCCTATAGGTACTTTTTGGTTGGAAAGTTCTTGTTGGGAAATTTGATTTTCCAACATTTGTGAATGTTTGGAAACTTCATCTACCTTAGAAGAGAATTAGTGAATGGCATCCTTCATAAACAATCCATGTTGAAGGAACTCATTATTTTTCTTAATTCGAGTTGAATTTTTTTCTAGGAGTGACTTCAAGTTGGACTTTGACTGTAGTTGTTGTTGTTGAACATGCTATTGTATAGGAATTTGGGCATGGTTGTTGCTCTGATAGAAGAAGTCAGGATAATCTCTCCATCCTAGATTATATGTGTATGAATGATGATTTTAAGACCAAATGCCCCCATAATTCCCTATCACATCACATTGTTACATGATTTTTCTAAAACAAAATGAAATAAGAATAGCTTGAGGAAGATGCATGATCAAGGTTTTCAATGTTTTTGTAATAAAATCTACTACATCAACAAATTGCATGTCGAATTGCTTCCCATTTACAGTAGAAGAAAAAGAAGGTTGATTTCTTATTTCATTGTTCCATTATCAATGGTATATTGACATGTATTCTATGATAACATAAGCTTCTATGTAGAATTTGTTCATCAAAGCTCCACTTATAGTTACATCTGTGCACATCCTTGTGTTATAAAATAAACCATTATAAAAAGTTTGAAGAAGCAACCAAATACTGATACCATGATGAGGACAAAGATGTTGGAGGTCTTTGAATATCTCCCATGAGTCATAGAGAATCTCCCCATCCATTTTAGAAAAGCTAATGAGTTGGATCCTCAACTGTGCCATTTTGATTTGTGGGATGTGACGTCCCCGAATTTTCTAAAACTTAATATGATGTGTGACGTCCAAATTGAAACCTCACCTCAGCGAGAATTCCAACTTAAACACCCCACACTAGGCTAAGAAGAAAAAAATCAGAGGAAGTCAGAAGGAAATAATCAGTAGCACATGCACATGAACAATAATAAAACCATACAACACATGTTCACCATTCAACATATAATTACATAATGGGTTGTTATAACATTTGATATTATATATTGAACATCAAACTCTACATATACATGTACTAACACTAAACAATAGGATCTTAAGACAATAAGTCCACCTATACATCGGCTCGGTATACAACTCTCGACTATCTTGGTTCTTTAAGATCATATGTCCACATCATCTAAATAAAAGATTACATGTGATACACGTCAACACAATATTCAAGAATATTGTACTGAGTACGCCTACATGTCTTTTATATACCTCTCATCATATCTTGGCAATAAGATAAAACTAGAACTTGGCAGTTATAAAGGAATATAAGAAAAAGCATATACTTGCACAAAGATGTTGATTAACAAAAGAGAACACATATTTTAAGCTTTTTCTTCTATTATATCATCCATGCATTGACTACCTGAGAGTTGAAAGCATTAAGGCCTTTATGATCACTACCAAAGAGTTAGATCATATGTACAATGTGACCACTACCAGAGAGTTAGGCCACTTCCAAGCACACTGCCAAAGAGTTAGTGCTTTGATATGTACAATTTGACCACTACCAAAGAGTTAGGTCACTTTGAAGCACATTGCCAAAGAGTTAGTGCTTTCATATAATGGAACATATATGTTATGTTTGATGTGTTCATAGTAGTAAGTATGGAAAATCAAGCAACATATCATACAAGAACAATCATTTCAACCAATACCATATGCCAAGTATTTACTACCATATAACACAAGCATATTTTATAATAAGCCAAGTAAGAGGTAATGGCATACCTTGATCAAGATATCCTAATCATCACATTTCAGATATCATCTATATCGTTGTTCAAACCTGATTAAAACAAGATCATGTACCATCATCAGGTTCCCATCATCTTAACACTAGTTAATTCATTAGGGTTTACCTTATCTCTTTAGTATATTTCCATTATTACTTGAATTCTTGTCTTAGGATTATCTTACTGATGTATTTTCCATATTATGATTCATTATCTAAACATTAGGTTCCATTTCCTATTTGTGCACACAGTAACCCTAGTTTATATACATTATTCAAATTAGGGCTACAACCCATGTATTAAGGGTCATCTTCATATAACATGGTTTTTGTGTATCATCGTGATCTCATAATTAAATCTAAGGTTCCATATACTGATATTAGGGAGTTCTATAAATTTCATCATTTATTGAGCATGTATGTATTTATTACATAGCCATATTGAGCAAATTACAAGATTAAAAGTCATAACATGATCATATCTTAACATCATCAGGTTCCGATCATCTTAACCCTAGTTAATTCATTACGGTTTACCTTATCTCTTTAGTATATTTCCATTATTTCATGCATTCTTGTCTTAGGATTATCTTACTGATGTTGTTTTACAGATTATGATTCATTATCTAAACATTAGGTTCCATTTCCTATTTGTGCACACAGTAACCCTAGTTTATATACATTATTCAAATTAGGGTTACAACCCATGTATTAAGGGTCATCTTCATATAACATGGATTTTGTGTATCATCATGATCTCATAATTAAATGTGAGGTTCAATATATTGATATTAGGGTGTTCTGTAAATTTCATCATTTATTGTGCATGTATGTATTTATTACATTTTATTTTGGGTTATTAGCCCTAAATAGCCATATTGAGCAAATTAAAAGATTTAAAAGTCATAACATGATCATATCCAACATCAATTAAATTATATATCATATGTCAGATCAACTGATGCGTTTTCATAATTTTAGGTCATTATTTGATATTTATTACTCATGAAACAAGTATAAAGAATATTACATGATATCTAGTGTTTTAAGCATCAAAAGACTGATACTATCATTATATTGTGTTCTACTCTTTTTTTGAGAAGTTTGGTACCTTATTTGTGGTTTTCTAACAACTATGCTATTTTCTACGAATTTTGTAAGATCTGAACATTTTTTAGATATTTGCCTTCTTCGGCCAATCGTTGGCCGCCGTGTGGCTCCTTGCATCAACAATTGAGGGTGCTTTAGCCACCCTGTTCAGAGTGCCTGGACCCAATTCTAAGCCTGGTTTATCTCAGTTTTGTGCCTGGTTCAAGCATTGTATGCGGTTAATCTAGGCCAGCCTCCTTTCTCTCTCACTATCCCACACGATTTGTTCGTGTGAGAAAAAATAGAGCCGCCGCCATGACGTTCTCCTACAAAGAGAAATATTGCACAACCAGGCCCTCCTTATTAACCATTAAGGCTTCTCTAAGCTTCGTCCACCTTGGAGAGATCTCCACGGTCACTAGTTTTCTCGATCTCATCTCACGTTCCTTCCATCCATAAGCACACTGTCATAGATGCTACCATGGTGGAGCAAAAGGGGAACAACCACCGCGATCCTCCTTGCACAAAAAGGAAGGCACACAATCAACCAAAAAGCCTCTAGGGATTCACCCAAAACCACTGCTCTCGATGAGAAGCGCTCCACATCTGTCTAGAGCTCCATCTTTAACTAGCAACAAAACAGATATGGGCACCTACAACAACCTATGTGGAAAACAATGGAAAGGCCTGGGACACAAACTATAGATCTCCAACTTCCTTTTCCCCATCTCATATTCTTATGATTGCCCCTCTACCCCCTCTTCTCCACCTCTGACCACCACCTTCTAGCTACAATGGAGAAAGGGGGGAAATTGGGCTTCTGTTCTCCCTACTGGAGCGGTCTCACAACTCCTTTTAGGGGTCTCCGTACTCGTCTACTCAAGTTAAGAACAACCACACCCTTCAATCCCCCACTCAGGCCATGATCACATCATGGGGGTGATCGGAACTCAGCACCACTGTCTGTCCCATGATCTCCAATCATACCGAAGGTAAGGGATGAAGACTCGACAATTCGATCAGAAATCTAAGGCCTGGATTGATGCACGTGAATGGGCAATATGTGGCTTCTCAAAGCTATGTGATGCTGCCCTTGAATCTGAGATCTAGGGCAAGAATCTAACCATGTAGACCGAACCCAAAAGCAAGGGGACATGTGACACAAAATAAGGATCCAGACTTGGGACCAATAATCATCAATAAAACACATTATTTCTCAAATTTCAAACCTTAATAACTCCCTCTAGGATACTCTGATTGCCACCAAATTTTAATTATAGAGTCCTCACAACTCAAGCTACTTTGTACACAAATTTGGTGTCAAATTCAACTATTTGATCATCAACTTAAATACCTCGAAGGACATGAACTTAGGGACATTAATCATTATATCAACCTCAATTAACACTCAAACTTTACCAAAACACTTGGAACTCTCATTATAACTCAAAATATGAATTATAATATGTTATTGGAGATTTAAGGATTCCAAAAGTCCACTCCATCACATCCTACACACCTTAAAAATAAATTTCGTCCTGAAAATTAAACCATAACCCATTCTTTCACATCATATACATCTTACAAGAAATTTCATCCTCAAAATTTCCAAAAACAAAGCTCCATAATCATATGCAAACCACTATTAGGAGGTTTTAAAACATCTAATTTGAATCACCCCTTCATGAAGGATTGAAATAAGGGTTTAGAAACTCTAGTTGTGTCATGACACATCTCATATCTTAGGGTTGCATCCTAACAAAGGGGGATTGTATCCTAAACATACCTCTCGGTAGTATAGGACAATCCTTATTTCATATAAGACACCCATGCTTATACTAATCTTTGGAGTGCAAACCTTTCTCCTCAACACATCCCAATCACTCTTGTAGTCAAGGTGGTTTTTCTAAGGCACACCTCTCTACTTCTATGCATATGTTCCCAGATCAAAAAAAGAGAATATATCAAACATGCTAAGTGGCCAACAAAGCATGTAAGAAGAAATCTACACTGATGAACCTTCAAATAATGAAAATTACTAGAATTAAGAATGAAATCCAAGTTCAATTGAGTTATGGCATTGGAGTTACTCCCCCATGCCCAAGAAAAAGGGTTGCACTTGTCCACGTCTAGAGAAAGTGGAAACAAGTCGTAGGATGTGGAACTATACACGACAGAAGAAGGAAAAGAACAAAAGTCTCCAAATTACAAGTGAGACAAAGTAAAACTTTGAGGAGTTCTTCCTCTTTGAAGCTCTTTCACAAATAACCTTCTGCTCAGAGCGTCTGGAATGGAGGATGGAGATCCATGTTGCAATGGTTGAAGAAGATGTGGGGATAAGGTAGTTCTCTCTTGAGTAACCATGCTCTTCTCTCCAAAATTGCCCTTCTTTCTCCTTGTCTCTGCTATGGATGTCTCTTGATCAAAATGACTCATGATAACCATCCCAAGTGAGTCCCAATCTTATTTAAAAATAAGGTACAATTTAATTTTAATTTTGACACAACTTAATGGTTGGCCAACACAACATATCAATGGCGATAACTGTAGCTAAACTATTCTGATCAAATATTACATGACATGATAGTTGACTTAGATGCAATGTTGCTAGAAGTTAGGAAAATTAAGACAGTTCTGGAGCATGTGAACATGACATGTGTAGATACCAACATGTTGTGTTGTTGAATTATATTGATTTCTAAATTTTTCTAAATTGAGGGGACCAGTGTGTTGGTTGGCCAACACACTATGTTGCTACAAGTCAGTTGACTTGGTGATTTTCTATAACAAGAGTGCAAGCCATGTTGGTTAATCACACATTGTGTTTTTGGGTTCCAATGATTTGTAAAATCCATGTACCTGAGGAGAAATGCCATGTTGGATGTCCAACACATTGAATTTCCTACTCATCTATAGAGTTTGCAATTGCCTTCTATTTCCACACCGTGTTGGGCGTGTTTCTGTCAGAATCATTAGGAATTGCATTAAAATCTGAGAATATCTTGGGGAAACTAATAAGGGTCAGATTGTGATCAAATCATTCCCATTATGGCATCCAAATGTTATGTCTGCAATCAAAACCATGGAGCGAGTAAAGTTAACAATAAAGTAGGAAATTTAGCATGAATAGAGATGAGTTGGTGGGGCATAAAATGGACTGAAAATGCATGCAAAACTAAACAAAAAGACTATCTAAATCATGCTGGTCAATTATTTACTTAGTCATTCTCCTTGCTCATGTTAGTTAATCTTTTCTACAGTAGTTAGTTTTTTCCCTTAGTTACTTGTTCTAGACTTAGCCAATTTCTTAGTGTTTGCTTTCCTTCCTAGTGTCATTGTCATCTAGTGAGTTAATTTTTTTCTTTCTTTCCATGCTTAGATGATTTCCTTGTTTAGTGTTAATTAGGATTGCTCATGTGTAGTTAGTTTAATTGCCTTTATTTCTTATTTGGATAGACGAAATTGAGTAGGTTTAACTTAGGTTCAATTCTTGTTTTTCCTTTCTATTGCTTGTTCACTTAGTGAAATTCAAACTCCAAAGTCAAACAGTAAAATCCCTACACTATATAATAGGAACCTATTAAAGCAAACTTAGATCTAGTAACCCCATCTCTTTATGTGAATTGACCCTAACTTGTCTACTCTATACTATGCTTTGAACTCGTGCACTTGTGAGAAGTGTTTTTTTTTGTATTTGAGAGTGTTCATTAGGGTCAACAGTTTTTGTTATCCCATGTGTTCTTCAGCCCCAGACATGTAGAGCATTCTGAAACTATTGCTAGGGAGAGTGACACTCGACCTAGATAATTACTTTGACTTTTCCTATTTCCCTCACCATTGCTATTATTTTTTCATTTTTTATGCAATGTAAATCAAAGTGTGTTTAAAAGTCTGTAAGGTTAAGTGTATAATTGCATTTTAAACAAATGATTATATATCAAATTCCACTAATGAGGATCTTTATATTGATTCTTTCATTTGTGGTTATAAAATCTTATTGGTTGTGAAACATGCCAGTGACAATATATGTTAAAGAACGAGGATGTCAGACCCCTGACATGGTTTAAGGGTTAAACATACTTGTTTGATTCAATAGAGTATTTAGTTTCTTAATTAAACCTTATTTTATGTTTTGATATAAGTTGACAAAGCTATTTTTCAAATATTTTCCAAATCTAACTTTGTTTTCTTAAGTTTTCAAATTTATGTACTTGTGTGAACCCTTATGCAATTTTCCCTTTTTTAGGGATCTAAATGAAATTTTAACACATGTGTATTATGCTTCATGATATTCATCATAATCTGATAAAGTTTGTCTTATTTTAATGTTTTGAATCTTGATGCATAAAAGTATCAACCCTTGATATTAGTTTTGTGTGAAGGTGAAGGCATTTGCACATTCTGATGTTGTTTGGGTTCACAATCCGATGGTTGTTCTGCACTCAAACACTAGATGGTTGTTATGCACTCAAAACTAAATGGTTTTCTTGAGGATTTGCAATCTGATGGTTTCACTAGTTTGGAATTTGATGGTTGTTCAACACTCAAACACTAGGTGGTTGTTCTGCACTCAACACTAGATGGTTTTCCTTGAAGAGTTGCAATCCCATAGTTACACTGGCTTACAATATGATGGTTGTTTTACACTCAAACACCAGGTGGTTGTTCTATACTCAAGACTAGATTGTTTTACTTGAGGAGTTGCAATCTAATGGTTGCACTGGTTTGCTGTCTGATGGTATTTCTGCACTCAAACACTAGATGGTTGTTCAACACTCAACACTAGATGATTTTCCTTAAGGAGTTTGCAATCTGATGGTTGTTCTGCAATCAAAGACTAGATGGTTTTTATACATTAATAATAGATGGGTTTTCTTGGGAGATGCAAATTGATAGTTTTCTAGTTGTGTAAGTAGATGGAAAAGTTGACCTTTAACAGATGGTAAAATAGTTTTTGACATTTGACCCTACTTTCTCTCTCATCCTAGCTATATATACCCTCCCCTCTTTCCTCAAAAAACCTCTCCATTCCAAACACATTATTGCTTTTGGAGATCATCCAAAAACCATTGTTTGGAAAAGGAGAAGCTTCTTGAGGATGAAGCCTTGCTATATCGTGGTTGCATGTTTCTATAGGACTTGGATCAATTGAAGACTTCCTACCTAGTTCCTTGCCTCTTACATGTAAGATCTTCCCTCTTACCCTCATTTTCTCACTATTCTCCTCCTTATTCCCTTCACCATGGTCCAGATTTATGGTGTCCCTTGCTGGAAAGTCATGCACATAGATGAAGAATCCACTTATCTTTTCTATTTTTCTCTAGATCTACTCCGTTCTTGAAGATAGGAGTTTCCTTGGAGACTTTGGGCTACAAATCTCAGCGTTTTACTCTATCTTCTTTGTGATACCTTGCTGTTTGGATGTTCTTCTTCACTTTGAGGATAGTGATATAACTCTAATATGTTGCTTGCCTACTCATAACCTATTTTATGTAAAACTTGTTCCGAAAACACGTCATATGAGGAAAGATGGCTTTTTGTGCACTATTTGAGACAAGAATCATGATGATATAAGTTTTTAATCTTTCCTTAATCCCTATGAATGTTTCTTCTTCTTTTATAAACCAACTTTTATTGAACATGCAATGTCTGAGATATGTAAATACTAGTATTATGACTTTAAACATGTCATATATGTGCTATTTTGGTACATTGTACATAAGTCTGACCCACACTTTAGTACCTTACTATATGGTAGTTAACCAATGGTAGTTTTAATGCTTTCATTTTTACTATTTTGGTGTTAAAATTATAGCTAGACAAAATAATAATGCCGAAAGTAGCTCATGCATGCTAGGTTTTGGTCTAATAAATGCTTATTCTTGGAAATTCCATGACTCTTACGTTCGATGAAATTTAATGCTAAAATTTGGGGTGATGTCTTGTATTCGACTTGTGAAACACTTTGAAAAATTTCAAATGATAATGATGTTACTGATGAAAGTTATTACTGTGTTTCCTAAATGACATTTTGGGACCGTTATGCACCCTAGTTGAGGTCTAGTCATTTTTATGGCTGGAAATGGATGACTACACCATGATGGAGTAACATGGAACCAATTTCATACATTTTATATCCTTGGAATCTTTACTCTACAATTTGTTTTGTAGGCATACTTTAGGAGCTTGTATGTAACTTGGTTGATGCAGTCAAAATACTCAAACAATGTAATTAATCAAGTGTAACCCTCATCATGTAGCACCCTATGACCATAGTACTATTCTAGTGTTAGAACTTGCTAGATAGTGAAATATGTAATCCCAAGAGGATCTCAGAGTCATATACTATTGCATATATGCAGGTGCAGGGAGGGTATATCTCTGCCATGCAGATCCCAAGATTTTAGAGAGAGGTCAAGCTTATGTTGTGTCTTAGAGTTGATGTGTTGAGAGAGGTTGCGGTCATAACTAAAATTGTGAGGGTTTATAACATAGTTTCTAGTGTTGTGGTCCGTGTTCCCAAGACAAACTAGGATATTTTTAGTAGTTGGGATGATGTGCCACATTGGTTGTTATTGGAACTGTCTGAGGGGAAGAGATTTTAGGATTACAAACATCCTAGTTCTTATACAGAGCTTATTGTGTCTTCACAGTGGTTAGCTAGTACTTTGAGTGGTATGCCTCAATCTACACGAGTCTTAATAAAATATGTAATTCAACCATGTATCATATCTTTTAGGGTTACTTTGTGATTTCACATTAGATGTTGATCCTTGTTCTATTTCTTTTAATTGTAGATGATTTGTAATGCAGTAAGAGAAATTAACTATATTTATGACTCTAGCTATACCTGTTCTTTATGAAAGTTATATAGTCTGTCAACTCTATAATATTATCTTCTTTAATTGTTTATAGTACATAATCTTTCTATAAGAAACAAACATTTTTAGAAGTTATATCTCTCACGGGGACATGGGTCTCACCTCATGGGTCACCACATCTTTTTAGGTGATCCTTAGCAATGTCGTCAGACCTGTGTCAGTGAGGAGGAGGATTTTTGATATCCATAGAGGAATAAGGTTTGTGGGTGGTTTTGTGAGTCCTAGAGTTGTCCCTATACTCACAGGTCTGTGCGGGGAAGCTTGTAGATGATGTTCAACAACTTGTGATTTTGATAGTATACTTGTGTTATGCACTTGTTGTAAATATGTGGACAAAATACTTGGTATAATAGGTTGTGGTTGAGACCATGCTACACATGTAAAGATTATTGGTATGGTTGTATGTATATGCAAAATGTTGGACCTTTACGTAAATGTTCTTTTGCATGTGTAGAAAGTTTATATCAATTTTAATTGTGTACCTTTATGGTAATATGATTGATAAGAGTTTGATCGATATTTTAGTTTTGAGTAATATCATTTAGTGTGGTTGGTTTCCACATTTGGTGGTATTAGATCTTAGGGTGCTGAGTCTATGGGGACCTAGGACTTAGGTTGTTGTGTCTGTTCTTATGTAATCCAACATATGTGACAATAGTTTATGGTTATGTAGATATGTATAGAAAACATGAAGAACATGTAGATAGTAGCTTTGTGGCACCTAGAGGTGGCTGTAGGTGGTGTGTCCCTACCAATGTCATTGCACACTACTCAATTGGAGTTTGAATATATGCAACTCCATGAATAGACACACACGGTGAATAACTTTAAAAATTTATAAGGACCTTCACAAACATACTCACATACACCAAAACACTACACCCGCAAGCACACGAGGTCACGTCATAGTATAGGAGGGTGGAAAGTATAGGGTCGATCCACCAAGAGAAAAGGGAGCACTAGAGCTTGGTTAGTTTTTGGGTTGGGTTCCTACCACAAAGTCTAGGTTTAATGGTTTAAAGGTTTATTTGATTTATTAAAATAAGTTGAGCAAAAAAGCAAGCAAAGGAAAGAAAACAAGATTAAAACCTAATTTAACCCTAGATAGTTAATTTTATTAAGAAACAAAAGACAAGGAAAGGCAAGAAAAGAAAAATCTACACCAAGGCAAGAAAGTAAAGATCTACGCTACACTAAGCTAGCAAATAGGGCAAAAGAGCAATTAAATATCTAAACTACCAAGAGCAAACAAAGAACAAGGCAAGAAGCTAACTATGCAAGTAAAGAACTAACTAAGTGAACATTAGCTAAGAAAGATGGCAATTAGGGTTTTAATGCACTAAAGGGATGTGTGGGCTGTTTGGGGGATGCACTTAACACTTAAGTTGGGGGGGTGACATATCAACATTATGATTTCATTTAGTTTACCAAATCAAATAACAAGTTATAGGCTAGTGAATTATCCTAAACTACTAATTGGCCATGGATATGCTAGGTTGTGTAAAGGGGAACTAGTCCCTAACATCCCCTGCTACCCTTACGAGGCTCAATTGGGTTAGGGTTTAGGTGTAATTCAATTAAAGTCTAAACAATCCAAGGTTTCTAGTTTAGATGATTTTAGGATGATTAGGGGATGAGATTAGTAATGGGAGTGGAAGTGAGGTTTTAGGCCTCCCATCACCCACATTCTAACCTTGAGAAAGCTCCATGCTATGCACACTAAATTCATCTAAACTAGCTACTTAGATCTCTCAACTAGGGTTATGAGAATGGATTAGAATGTAGGAGGATGGGTAGCTAGCTATGGATCCATGAATTGGACCTAGGAGAAAATCCTAAAATTTACACATACAAACAATTTCCCTGAATTCCTAGGTGATTTCAAGCACAAACCTTTAAGAAATTCATGAAGAGTGATATAGAAATAGAACATAATCATTAGCAAATGAAATATAATGTTTATATATCATTTTCCCCCAACATGGTATCAAAGTAACATTTTGAACCCCAAACATGCCTCCTAAGGGGCCTAGCTACTCATGGAAATACAAAATACAAAAAGAAAGTAGAAATGGGTAGAAGAAGCCATGGAGCTTGGTGTAGATGGAGCAATCCTCCACTTCAGCTACTGTAGGACGTCCTCCTCCTTCCTCCATGGTGCAAGGGCATGGAATGATGGTGGGAAGTGGCCAAAACACAAGGAAACTAGGGTTTTAGTGGTGGAAATGGTGAAATGGAGGTGGAAATGGAGTGGAATAGGAGGAATGCAAAAATGGGGAGCTCGGAGGTGGTAGAAGGTAGCTGACTTGATGCTCCAGCCACCATCCATGTATATATAGGTGTGGGGGAAGCAATAGGTCAGGTAGGGGTAAAGTGGGAAATGTAGTGCAAAAGTAGCTAGGTTTTTGTGAGTAGTACAGCCGTGGTGGTCACCACGGCCGTGGTGGTCACCATGGCTGTGGTGGGTAGGGGTGAGAATGGTCTTGGTGGTGTGGAACGATCGTGGTGAGAAATGAGGAAAAATCACAATAACTTGGTGAAAATTGTACATGTAGTAGCATGACCGTGGTGGTCACCACAACCATGGTGGGGCTAGAGTAGCATGGCCATGGTGGTCACCACGACAGTGGTGGCTTAGATCACTCTACCCGTTCTTGGCTCCATGATCATTTTTCTTTAGATGTCACACAACCGTGCAAGGTGGCACGACCATTCTGGGTCAGTCCACCATTGCCATACTGAGTGCACGACCATGGTGATTCTTGCTTTGCTTCATGTGACTCTGTTGACTTTGGATGAGGCAGCATGATCGTTCTTAGGTTCCACAACTATGGTGGTCTCTATTGTAGCACTTTGACTTGATTCTTTGTTCATTCTTGGACATATTTGCTTCAATAGAGCTTTGGCCACTAGGGGTAGATTGAGGGAGCCTCAGACTTCACTTTAGGCCTATCCAAGGGTAGAGAAACCCTAGGATCACTCCTTCTCTCTCTCTCTCAACCATCAAGTGTGGTCCAAATACCTGAAAAACATGCAAATAATGTCCATAAGTGCATTTTATAAAAATATGCACATTAGGGGAAATAGCATGCAATCAAATAGGTCTAGATGTGATTGAAATGCAATATGACACAAGATGAAGCCCCAAAATAGGGCTGGATCACCACCCCAAACTTAAAACATACTTGTCCTCAAGTATGCTCCAACTCAATCTCTCTACAATTCCACAATCAAGAAATGATAAATGTAATGCAATAAGTGAATATAGAATAAATGGGCTCAAGGATGACTAATTGCATGCATTCCACCTCTCTCCTCTCATCTTTCACAAACTAATCATGATTAGTGAACTGAGCCTCCAAACTTCAAATATAGAGCATAGAAAACACAATCAATCCATATGGCAGTCATATCACTGAGGGTAAATTGTTTCATGGTAGAAAAGGTAAAAAATGATTAATTTTTCATTTTACATTCATGCATTCAATCTCATATGTCCATCCACACTAAGTAACCCGTGTGGCTGTGAAAAGGCCAAAATGAGCTAGGTTTGACATTTCTTAGTTCCATGGGTATGCAAAGGGAAGAAAGGGTTGCAGTAAGAATTTGGAGTGCTTTTACACACTCATCTTTTCGTTATTTATATGCTCTTAAACATGAGCATCTTTTATTTTTCTTCTTGCATTTTTTTATTTTCTTTGCCCTTGGTGTATGTATGGTACATTATGATGAGAGTGAAGTGGGGGGGATATAGATGTGTCCACCCCAAACTTTTGGAGGTGGCCATGGTTGATATGTGCACTTCGGCATCCTCTCATGTGGTGGAGTGGTAAGAAGATGATAGAAGAAATGTTAGGTCAAACAGGGGTTACTAGTGTTGATATCAGCATGAGATCTCCTGCATAAACATTACTCCAACAATTTCATCAAGCAATGTCACGCTACATGAATGAGCATTATTAAAACCACATTTTTGTCACTAAATTCTAAGAATTCTAAGCATTTGCGGATTGATTCTATCATAATTCATCCAAACAGTTCACAAGCATAAGAGAGGTGATGCACATGTAAAAAGTAAAAAAATGAGGCCATTTAGCAATAGACCATGATAATTCAGTTGCATTTGTCAAAGGTCATCATTTTCAATCAAATAAGTAAATATTGGATCAAAACACACTTTTAGGCAAGAAGTTCTAAATTTGGGCAAAATTGGCCAAAATGGTGCCAAACTGCCTTTGATCACATCTAATCCTACATTATTGAACATAAAGCATGAAATAAGAAAAATCTAGCTAAAACATGCAAAAATTACCAAAAATCTACATGATGTGCAATGCATGGCAAACATAGCATTTTTTTTGCAAATTACGAAAAAATGCAAGAAAGTAAACTACATGACATGTAAGCATGCAAAGTAGGTAAAATCTAATCCATATAACAAGAACAACATAACAAAACAAGAAAACAAAACTAAATGATAGGTGAAATGCAAAAATAGTGAAATGGGAAAAAGGGTATACTACCCTACCACCTTAAACTTTTGAATAATGCTATCTCAGCATGACACTAAAGTATATGAGTGATAGGGTAAATGATCACTACAGTGGCTCTGGTGGTGGTCCTCCTCATGGTGGAGGATGCTGGTAGTAGGAACCCCAGTATTCCAACTATGGAGGTGGGTAGTTATTCGATACGTTGACAGTGCACTCCGCCAATCTTCCCCCACTAGAGGTTCCTTTGGGCTTGGGCATGCTGAAATTGATACATGTGGTTAACTTGATAGTGCATCTACTTATGGTCTAACCACATTGCATCATGGGTACGTTGGAAACCCTCCTATGCCCTCAAAATGCCCTCCTAAGTTCTCAATATGTTGTTAGTGTGTTCTGCATGCCATCCACCTACGTATCCATAATAGACATGTCATATGCGTTCGTTGTGGGCTACTGTGATGCCTCCACCTCCTGTCTCATGAATCGATGTGCATGTACTACCTCTGCTACTCTCCTCTACTCTTCCACCCATGATGGCTCTTCCAGTCCCTCATCCAGTAGCACCTTTGGTATTCCTTCCCCTTTGGGGTGCTCCTCCCCATATCTCCTTAGGGTCTCCAAGAAGTTTAGAGTATGCCCATGCTCCTCT
The DNA here is from genome assembly GCA_963693085.1 of Alisma plantago-aquatica. Lineage (NCBI taxonomy): Eukaryota > Viridiplantae > Streptophyta > Magnoliopsida > Alismatales > Alismataceae > Alisma > Alisma plantago-aquatica. Next base: position 221,640,691 of record OY856412.1, read on the forward strand.
AAGAGAGGCAGAGTGTGGTAGGGTAGCTCCAATGAGACACCTGGATATAGAGGTTTGACCTGGTATATGAGTTTGTGACCTACTACTGCAATCATAGAAGAACAAACCAAGTAGTGTAAGTCCACTAACTTTCTCCTCTCTGCCCTGGTATATCCTGAAATATCAAGGCCTAGGGCAACAACAATAGACGTCACAATCCCTACCATAATGAATGGATTGTTGATCTTGGAGGGGATTGTCCTTTGATGATCTATCAGTAAAGAACCTAAATTTACAAACTTCCCTTTAACCAACCAACCCAAGAAAAAAAGATCTTTCTTTGTGCAGCTGCCTTGGTTTTTGTTCCTTCTAAAGATTGTGTTTGCAAGCACTTTCTGTACATAACGGAGGAATGGATTATGGATCAGGCTTGTTTTGGATTTCATCGCTACAAATTTCTATGGCTGGTGAATTACTTCCACATGGTGATGTAGGTATTACTCGAGTCATTCTTTGTCCTTCCCCCATCTAAGAGGGCTGTCATCTCATCACTGGGAGCAAACATCTTGTTTAGTATCTAAAGTAATAAACCAATGTTTGTCTCCAATTACCACTATAATGGAATCCTTGCCATCATCAAAAATTTTCTCTAAAGTGGCAAAGAATTGATGTGTCAGCTCCACATGAGTCTCTTGTGGTGTCTGCAAGACATTGAAAGGCCCATTGATTCCATTACACCCTTGAAATAGGTGTAGAAACCCATGCTTTCCATCATTGCCCAACACACATAATGGTTGGAAATCACCTTGGGTGTTAAGCACTCTGGGTGTTTAGGATACTTCACCCAACTACTAGTAACCTTAGACTCTCTATCAGGCTACTACTCAGGTGCATTTGGCTACGGCACATCATTCGACATCGCCTCATCCTCATCGTCTAGAAGTAACTGTGTCCATGCTCGAGGTTGAGGTTGAGGCTACGACTATGGTCCCGAGGATGCCGAGGGACGTTCCACTGAAACTGATGGCTAAGTTGCTAAAATTGAGGGCCGGACTGGCGCGGGTTGTGGAGGTGCACGCCATGGCTACAAAGACACTTCCTTCACAATTGGATCTATCAAAGCATCCAATTCAACTTCTGTGAAATGGACAGTTTTGGCAGAGTCGAAGGTCGACGACGGGGAGGTAGATGTGGGGGTTGAAGATGATGTATTCTTGGGCCTACTCCCATAGGAAATCACCTCCTTGGTCTTAGCCATAGCCTTCTTTGCCATTTTCTTCATAATTGACTGATTTTGGTGGAAGATTTTAGGAACTTCAAATTTCTTCGAAGAACGAGGCTGATGGGGAGGATTGGAGAGAAATGGGAGAATTTATGGATGAAAATGGATGGAATTTGTAGGTTAAGGTAGTATAAATGATGGGGGATTGATTGGAGATGGATTGGAGGTGATTTGATGATGATTTGAGGGTTGATGAGGAGATGTGAAGTGCTGCACAGCCGTTAGGGAGCAGATATGGCCGTTTTGTTTGGGAAGAAATGAATGAGTAAGTGAAATGAAATTTGCAAAATGGCTATTTTAAGTGCTGGGTCAGGCTACAACATGGTCGTGTTGCACAACATGTTTGTGGTGTCTTTATGCAACACGACCATTCTACGTGGCACGACCATGTTGGGTGTGTTTTTCAATTCTCAAATTTTCTTTGATTCAGTTTGATTTCTCTATTGATTTTGAGTGCACCACCACAGCTGTTCCATGTCACCACAATCGTGGTGAGTACTGTGACTGTTCACTTTAAGTTGAATCTCAATAAAACATCAAATATTTGATCCAAAGTGATTTTTCTTTGAAACATTTTCTCAATTTCATCTAGTTTTCCTCATTTCAACCTATTTTCACCTACACATATTAAAACTAAACAAAAACTATAAAAAAAAAGTGTATGTGTGTGTGTTTTCTTGGAAAGTGTAAAAACAAAAACAAAGTGTCAAAAATGGAAGGTTGGGTGAAAAATTCCAAAACCTAGGTGGGTTGCCTCCCACAAGCACTGAGGTTAATGCCTTCAGTTGGGCTTCTTAGAGATTCTTCAATCATTCACCCATTTGGCATCCTCATGTGCCCATTCTTGCAATAAATGTATCTCTCATTTGATCTCAATCTATGATCCTCATCCTTTTGATCACAAAAATCATCATCAATTCTTCCATCTTGACCTTCTTCTCTCAAATGACCATTCAGACTCTTGAAGTTACCATGTCCAATATTCTCATCTCGGGTTCTCCGGGTTCGGGTCTTATACATGTTGGTCTTGATCTTCATGTCCATGAATGAAATTGTCATCATGCCATTACGAACATGTATCTAAGCATCAAATGTAGATAAGAACAGTCTTCCCAAGATAATGGGAATCTTCCTATCCTCGGGCTCCATATCAAGAACAATGATATCTTCCGAGAACAATGCACCCTTTTCTTTGTCTATCATTAGTAAAACACCATCCACTGTTCCTCTAGGTACTTTAATGGAACTGTACACCAATTGGAGAATGCATTGTGACAGCTTCAACTTGCCCAATCCTAGCTCCATATAGACATTGTATGACATCAAATTCACACTAGACCCCAAATCAAGTAAGGAGTTGTCTATGCGATGTCCCCCTATGTAACTAGGTATGAGTGGGGCTCCTGGGTCTTTTCTCTTCATGAGAAGTGAGTGTTGGATGATAAAGCTCACTTGTTCAGTCAAATTCACTCTCTTTGGTATTCTCCTCATTGACCTTCTCTTCACATCACATAAGTTCTTAAGAAACTTGGCATATGATGGGATTTTCTTGATAACATCCAACAATGGAATATTGACCTTCACTTGGCGAAACACCTCAAGAATGTCAACATTGTAATTTTGTCTCCTCCTTACTTCCGGTGGCTCATGTAATGCTTCAATGAATGGTGGCTCACTTACTTTGGCCTTGCTTGCATCAACTTGAGATGGAACACTAGGGATGGAGGGATATGCAAATGGAGTGTGAGGTGGAGAACATGGTATCCCAAACTCAACATATGGTGTCATAGAATCGTCTTCGGCAATCTCAATCACAATATCACCAATTGGCTGCCTTTGCTTTCCTTTATCAACCTTTCTTTGTCATTCAGGCTGCTTAAGAGATTTCCCACTCCTTAGAACTGTGACAACACTTCCTTGCTCATGGTGGAGAGGAGGAGCTAGTTGTGGCTGTGGAGGAGGTGGAGGTGGTACTTGGTATTGTAATTGAGGTGGAGGGGATAATTGAGTTTGGAAAGTGAATTGTTGAGAAAGTTGTGGAGATGGTGTATAAGGCCTTGGATGGCCTTGGAAGTGGCATACTGGCTGCACTTGCATGGGAGGCAGACTATAGAAAACTTGTAAAGAAGGCATTGGTGCTCTTGCTTCATTGAAACTCAAGATGAGTTTTTAAAGACAAATTTTCTTCTTGGAGAGTAAGTATGGAAGATAACTTCTATATCATCTCCTCAAGCCGTGTGACATTCTTTTTCACATCATCAAAACTTTTCAACATGGAGAGAACCTCTTCCTCAAACCATGAGAAATATCTTGGACTTTCTAGTTCCTGGTAGCTATAGGAGTGAGGTATCTTCTTTTTTTCACAATAGAACTCAATAGAATTGACCGAGTGGCAAGGAACATTTGTCACTTGGTTCTTCATGAAGCTCACCATGTCACCAAGAATCTTCATCACTTGCGGGCTTGAATCATTATGAGTCAGAGATGTCATATCAAACAAATGGCCACTGTCATTCATCATTCTAAAAGCTCAGATTCTTGAACCTTATGCCAGTTGCTCATATAAGGGTCATTTCTCCTCGGGGGGACCTAGCCATGAAACATCCTCTACAAGTGAAATCTACTGAGGTTTGGCTCTTTAGAGATAGACTGGAGTAAAAGGACTGAACTACCTGCCACAAAGGGATCTCATGGTGTGGGAACTCTCTCAAAATCTTCTTAAATCTCTCCCAAGTATTGTGAAACTTCTCACTTCCCATTTGACTAAAATTCACTATGACACGTCACATTTGTGTCAACCTTGTTATAGAGTAGAATTGCCTCGGGAAGGCATTCTTCATTGTTTCCCAACTCATGATGTCTCTCCTTGAATCATACTTATCTTTAGCTTTGTCTTTGAGGGAGAATGAGAACAAGGTCAACTGGATTGTGTCATCACTGGCCGTCTACGTCCTAAAGGTGGAGCATACTTCAAGAAAGGAGTCTAAATGCTTGTAGGGGTTCTCACTCTCCAAGCCATAGAATATGGGAACGAGCCCAAGAAGACCAGGAGGGATGGAGAATTACTCCCTTTACATTTGATCAACTCTACTAGAAATTGCCAATTTTTATTTGCTAGGAATGAAGTAATCTTGAAGTGGCTTGTGGGGTACATTTTGGCCTTCCATCTTGTATTTCTCGAGTGGCTTGTGACATGTGCAAAGCACAACCAAACAAAAGAGGGAAAGTTAGCAAACCAATATCCCCAAAGAATACAAAGAATAAAGAATAACGAATAGCAATGATGAGGGCAGTAGAAAAAGTCAAAGAAAAACTAACTAGCTAGGTTGAGCACCTTTCTCCTTGGCAACGGTGCCAGAAATCTTGGTGCGACCTTGCTAATGGAATTGCACACTACTCAACTGGAGCATGAATAGATGTAACTCTACGAACAGACACACATGGTGGATAACTTTCAAAATATATAAGGACGTACACAAACATACTCACATACACCAAAACACTACACCCACAACCACACGAGGTCGTGTGGTAGTATAGGAAGGTGGCAAGTTTAGGGTCGATCCACAGAGAGAAAAGGGGATACTAGAGCTAGGTTAGTTTTTGGGCTAGGTTCCTACCATGGAGTCTAGGTTCAAGGGTTTAAAGGTTGATTTGATTGAATACACTAAGTTGAGTAAGAAAACAAGTAAAGGAAAGCAAACAAGATCAAATCCTAAGTTAACCCTAGACAATTAATTCTACTAAGCAAGAAAAGAAAAGGAAAGGCAAGAAAAGAACAATCTACACTAAGGCAAGCAAGAAACTATCTACACTACACTAAGCTAGCAAACAAGGAAAAAGAGCAATTAAAGATATAAACTAGTAAGAGCAAAGCGGGAACAAGGGAAGAAGCTAACTAAGCAAGTAAATAACTAACTAAGCTAACACTAGCTAAGAAAGATGAAAATTAGGGTTATAATGCAATAACGGGATGTGTGGGCTGTTTGGGGGATGCACTTATCTATTAAGTTGGGGGGTGACATATGAACATTATGATTTAATTTATATTACCAAACTAAACAACAAGTTAGAGGCTAGTGAATTATCCTAAACTACTAGCTGGCCATGGATATACTAAGTTGTGTATAGGAGAACTAGTCCCTGACACCCCCTACTACCCATAAGAGGCTCAATTGGGTTAGGGTTTAGGTGCAATTCAATTAGAGTATAAAAAAGCTTAGATTTCTAGTTTAAATGTTCTTAGGATGATTAGGGGCTGAGATTAGTAATGAGAGTGGAAGTGAGGTTTTAGGCCTCCCATAACCCACATTCTAACCTTGAGAAAGCTCCATTCTAAGAACATTAAATTGATTTAAACTAGCTACTTAGATCTCTCAACTAGGGTTAGAAAATTTGATTAAAATGTTGGAGGATGGGTATGTAGCTAGGGATCCATGAATTGGACCTAGGAGCAAATCCCAAAATTCACGCATACAAGCAATTTCCCTAAATTCCTAGGTGGTTTGAAGAACAAACAAATAAGCAATTCATGAACAGTGAGATAGAAATAGAACATAATCATTAGAAAATGAAATTACAATGTTTACATATCATTTCCCCCCAATATGGTATCAAAGTAACATTTTGAACCCCAAACAGCCCACCTAAGGGGCCTAGCTACTTATGGAAATGCAAAATTCAAAAAGAAAGGAGAAAGAGGTAGAAGAAGCCATGGAGCTCAGTGTAGATGGAGAAATCCTCCACTTTAGCTATTTCAGGATGTCCTCCTCCTTCCTCCAAGGTGCAAGGACATGGATTGATGGTGGAATGTGGCCAAAACACTAGGAAACTAGGATTTTGGTGGTGGAAATGGTGAAATGGAGGTGGAAATGGAGTGGAAAGGGTGGACCTAAAATGGGGATCTAGGAGGTGGTAGAAGGTAGCTAATTTCATGCTCCAACCTCCACGTAGGTATATATAGGTGTGGGGGAAGCAATAGGTGAACTAGGGGTAAAGTGGGAAATGCAGTGTAAAAGTAGCTAGGTTTTTGTGAGTAGCACGACTGTGGTGGGAAGGGGTGAGAACAGTTGTGCTGGTGTGGAACGAACGTGGTGGGAAATGGGTAAAAATCACAGTAACTTGATCCAAATTGTACATGAAGTAGCACGACCGTGGTGTCACGACGACCGTGGTGGGGCTAGGGTAGCACGACCGTGGTGTCTTAGATCACTCTGCCCGTTCTTGGATCCACGACCATTTTTCTTCAGCTGTCACATGACCGTGCAAGGTGGCACAACTATTTTGGGTCAGTCCACCATGACCATACTAAGTGGCATAGCCGTGGTGATTCTTTTTTTGCTTCAATGCAACTCTGTTGTCTTTGTATGAGCCAACATGGTCGTTCTGAGGTACCACGACCATGGTGGTATCTATTGCAACACTTTGACTTGATTCATTGTTCATTCTTGGACAACTTTTCTTTAGTGTAGATTTGGCCACTAGGGGTAGATTGAGTGAGCCTCAAACTTCACTTTAAGCCTCTCTAATGGAAGAGAAACCCTAGGATCACTCATTCTCTCTCTCTCTTCCATCAAGCGTGGTCCAAATGCCTAAAACCATGCAAATAATGCCCATAAGTGCATTTTATACAAATATGCATATTAGGGAAAATAAAATACAATCTAACATGTATATATGTGATTGAAATGCAATATGACACAATATGAATCCCTAAAGTAGGGTTGCATCAGTAGGAGACCGGGATATGGAGGAAGAGACCTGAGATGGGGCCAAAATTGTTGGATCTAGGGCTATAGAGGGGGGTGAATAGGGCTTCAAAAATTATTACAAGATAAGTTAGACCTTAAGATTATATCAATCAATAACAATAGCTTAAGAGTAATTTGAAGTCCTAACTAAGAAAGAATAACAAGGATGAGAGCAATTGAAACAAGCACTTGGACAAGGTGGTTTGGAGTGGTTCCACTCTCCAAACTAGGAGATATTCAATCCACTACCTAGAGAGGTGAACCTCTAGGACTTTACAATTTGTTTATACTTATATTTAATTCATAAGAGATACAAGGAGACCACCATACATCCAAGGAGTTACCTATTCAATACAAGAGTCTTCCACCTACACAAGGACTTACCCACTAATCAAGATGTCTTCAGCCTTCAACAAGGACTTACCCACACTTGCATCAAGGCTTTGTCCTTGAAGGAATTTTCCCACTCTCCTTGAATCTTGGCCTTACCCTTCTCCTTCACGTGGAGACGATCTTCACCTCTTCTTCAACCTTAAAGAAGAACAACAACAACTTCACCTACACTTGGAGTAGCTTGCTTCACCTTTGCTTCATTGAGAAAGGGGGTAGGGAAGATGGAATGGAATGAGAACTTTACAAGCATAAGGAAGTAGTTCTCTTACAACTGGCCTAACTCACTCATAATCAAAAAATGCTTTGTAAATGAGAGAGAGAGAAAGGGTCTCAAGGAGTTGCAACACACTAAACTATAGCAAGGACTTAGAATAACACAAATGAGCAAACTTAGAATGAACTCCAAGGGGTCCTATTTATAGTTGGGGGTGTTCCCTTGAGTGTGGGATCACTTAAGGGGGAAATATAGCCATTTTCCAAGGTACTATAGTTATATTCTCACTCAAAACAACTCACCAACATTTATAATCACTTTTTCTGCATTTTTTGTACAATACATTAAGTTGAGTTTTAATAAAGATAACTTGAAGGACCCACTAAGTGACAAAGATGATTTTCAAACTATCAGTCGAGTTTGTTTTGGAAAACTTGACCGATGAGTCAATTTTTCTTAGTTGATCGATCGGTCAAGTTCTGTGAGTGTGCAACTCAACCGATTGGTCTCTCTAGAAAATCCATCACATGATCGGTCGAGTTTCCAACTCAATCGATAAATAACTTGTGACAAATTTGTTAAATTGACATTTGAGTGATCAAACATTGGAATTATGTGTCCCTTATTTTTTTTATCATCTTAGTTACAAGTCATATCATCGATACACGTGACAAAAATCATCTAAGTCCATTTGAAGTGATTTCGCAAAACTCACAATCGCATTACTTTTGACTTGAACTTGAACAAGCTAGGGCTTGTATAATTTGATCCTTTTCATGTACCTAAAGCCGAAAATCAATCTTGAACAAACATATTAGATACATAGGAATGGAATGCTTAAGTCATTATCAAACTATGGGCAATGTATAACTCTCAAGTCAACATTCTCCCTATTTTTGACAATGACAAACCATTCCTCAATCATATTGAAAAAGGATATGTGAAGTTATACCTTTGCCTTGTGAATTGCAAAGGGGTTCAAGATTTGAACAATGTGAATTGCTTCCCTAAAATTTATGCTTACTCTTACCTACATAGTTATTCTATCTACACAAAGCAACATGACATATATACTATATGGTCCTTTAGCCAGTCACATGATAAAGCAAGTAATGAACAAGAAAAGGATCACATGGACAATAAAAGAAATATGGTTGAGCTACAAAACATTGAACTTATGTCCCCTTTTTGACATTATCAAAAAGGAAGGGGGGTATAAGAGCACAGAAACATGTCTTCTCCAAGTACAACCAAACATACACCCACAACATGTAATCTTAAAGCATACACCAAATAGAGATGAGAGAAACACACAAACTAAGTCATAATGAAAATATGGTAAACATGGCACCAACTCATGAGATATAGAAAAGCTAAGAGAAAGTGTACAAAGGATTAAGATTACAACTCAGAAAGCATGTTTGCAGAAACAACTACAAGCCAAAATGATGAAAACATGATGATAAAATAGTACAACTCAGAAAATGTGTCAAGATGTTTTGAATGCAAAATAGCCTAGAAAGATATATATGATCAACATCTAGACTAAAAACTAGAAAATATAAACATCTAGTTCATCTATGTCCACATCATCAACATCTTCATCAACATCAGAAGCTTTTGGCTCGTAGTCATCATCTCTATCTGAAGGTGTAGTAGAGACAACAACATCACCTTCATCACCAGAGGAACCAACAAATCCATCATCATCTTCATCATCCTCATAATCCTCAAAAGCCTCCTCATCAATAGTAACAACTTCCTCATTAGCCTGGTCTGGCATCTCCTCATCAACAAGGGAACAAAAATTATGACCAGGCCAATGGGCATTCTGCTCAGCCCAAGACATGCCAAGAGCATGGAGCTCATTGGCATGTGGGAAGGAGGGAGTAGAAGAACCAAGACTAGCAAGTAGGGTGGCCAAGGGGCCAACAGGAAGAGGCAACATAATAGGGGTAGATCCACCAACAACAGAGGGTGTAGAAGCGGAAGCAATACGTGGAGGAGCTGGGTAAAAGTGATCATATGTAAAGGATGCATAGTCATCTTTTGGGTAGGGCTAGTAGGCAGGATGAGGATGTGTATAGGATAGGTTCTTATTGGACATGATGGCACATAGATCTTGATGCATGTGCTCTTAAACCTGAAGGTTGTACGCCTGTTAATGCATCATGTAGCCCAAGGATTTCATTGGATACATGGAACGAGGCACAGGTAGGTCGGGAAGGTTTAGGTGGTGGAGGTACATGGGTGGAGGTAGAGGTAGAGGATCCAAGTGTAGTAGAGGATGGGATAGGCATAGACTTCTGAAGTGTGGTCGCACTAATGCAAAATCCTTCCCAGACAGGTTTGAAGTGAAGGTCATGGAAAAGAGATTTGCTAGTGGAAACTTGAAAAAGACCACAGATCAGGACTACATAGGGAGAGTGGGTGTCATGGGTGTTCTTACCAGAGTCAAAAAGGTCATGTGGTGAAGGACATAACGAGACCATTTAACTCTAATTTTCTTCAAGAGACAAACATAATTACTATAGTGTTTTCTACAATTGCAGTCTGATTTTTCTAGGGATGAATATTGCAGTTAACAACTAAGGCAAGTATGCAGTTCTTGAGGACTAAAGTGGAGGAGGGAAGGGTGCACTTCTTCCTATATGGGAACTGAGGCTTCTTAAAGAATTTATGAATATTAGGGGGAGTGAGATCATACTTCTTGTAGAAGGCCTCAGGTTCAACTAAGTCAAAATACTCAGGGTAGTCCTTCCTCCAAGTGTCATTCACCTCAGTACATGAGAAGAAGATGTCCAGGGTATCATCAGAGACACATAATTTATTCCTAGTGATCTTGGAAGTGAGGACTACTTGAGTATTGGGTGGTGGTATGAGTGTGTCATAATTCCGTTGCAAGTTAGCATAGCATTCATGAATGATTTTTATGCTAGTTAAGGAATTTTTGTAGCAAAAGTGTTCGACACACAAGACAGAGAGATGGTAATTGTATAGCAACTCGACCACTTGATCAATGAACCTTTATCTAGGAGGGTATCGTTCAAAAAGGGCATGGAATGGAAAAGGATTCCTAGGAATGAGCTCCTTGTACCTATTTAGAGCCTCATTGGAGACAAAGAAGGTATCGTCAATGGGTATGAGATGCGAGTTGGAAGATGAAGATGATGCTCCAGCTAGGGCCTCCCTCTTTCTCCTATTGGACTCCATGGAGATGAAATGGAGAGGATAGAGAGAGAAAGAGCAAGAGAAACACCACAAAAACCCATCCATACACCTAGGGTTGATAGGAAAGAGGTCAAGGAAGGTCGATCTCGGCCAAACTAGGTATAGGGAGAGGAAGGTTGGGGCAAGTGTGATGAATGCATATTCATCATGGTTTTCGGTTGCCTTATCGTGCTCTTTTTGATTCAATACATCCAAATTCAGTTACTAAATATCAAAACCGTTTTGAAGAATACTCATCCAAGACCATTTGAGTAAAAGATACAAAGACCGTTTGGATCTGATATCTCCCAAACCAATAGAACCAAAGGACCGTCAAACCGTTTGGTCAGTGCATACTAAGACCGTATGGTCATTTTTCCAAACCATTTTGAAGAATACTCATCCAAGACCATTTGAGTAAAAGATACAAAGACCGTTCGGAACTGATATCTCCCAAACCAATAGAGCCAATAATACCTACAAGACCGATTGGATTAGAATTAGTTTCCCAAACTGTTTGATAAAGGCACTTCCAAGACCATTTGATAGAGGATATTGAAGACTGTTTGGTCTAATATAACTGAACTATTTGGACTCACACTGAAAGAGTGAGGGCCAGGCCTGTGCCTATAAATAGGACCAGCATAGTGCTCATTTGGGCATCAGATTCGGGATGCCGCCAGGCTGCCGAAAACCCTGGTCCGATCCAGCACTGCCACTTCACCTTCCATTCCTACTGCAAATCAAGGGGACTGAGAAGAGAAGCAAGGAGGAGTGAGAAAGACTGCCCGGTCTATCTTGGCATCCCTCATTCTTCCAGATCTACTCTGACACGACGTAAAAGACTGCATCATCTTCATTGAGCCGTGACTACCTTCTACATCATGCTCATGGCAGAATCCTCTCTCTTTCTTATTCTTCTTCTTTCTCACATCATGAGTGAGTAGTTCGTTTTCGCTGGGGTATGGGGACTAGCCCCACTGCCCATGCATTCATGTGTTTTCATTTAACATTCCAAGGCAATGTAGATAACTTTCCATTTCGTTGCTAATTGATATACTTGTAGTTGATCACCTACTTGCTTTCATCTTATTCTTATCTCTGTAGTGTAGAATTTCGATTAATGAGGTAGACTCCTTGGTGAGAAATCTGATAGGGTTCCTTGAGATTGTAATTGTATGATCCATGAGGGGACGAGCCATATAACCTACGGTGACACTTCTGTGGTCTAAACATCCCTCAGGGAGGACCACATCCTTAGTTGGATGTTGTATCTTCGTGTTAGTCGTCGATGTTTTCTTATAGACTAATTGCCTACATGCGTGTCGTTTAGCGCGGTTGACTCCCGGACTAGAAATAGAATGTGGTTCCTTGAGGTTGTAAGTGTATGATCCGTGAGGGGATGAGCCATCTAGCCCATGGTGACGCTTATGTGTTCTAAACATCCCTCAGGGAGGACCACAACCTTAGTTGGATGTTGTATCTTTGGAACCGTAAGTGCATGATTCGGATGGTGATGAGAAATCTGATGCCTAAGGGGATGCTTACACGGGCCTAAACATTCCTCAGGGAGGGTTCACAGCAGTTCCATTTGGATAGTTAGATGTTTGCCTAGATGTTATGTGTTTGAATGTGTTTGCATGTGCAGTGGTGGTGAAACCCGATACCATCCCAGTGATCCCATATCATTTAATCTAGAACCAACTTTAATTATGTTTCTTTACTCTCTTGCATTTAGTTTAATTAACCACAAACCAATCAATCATTCTAAATATTAGTCTTACTTGAGCTAGATTCGACTGACCAGGATTCTTAAAAACGTTGTCCTTTGGATTCGATCCTTAACTATAACACGATAAGACCCGTCCACTTGCATGTGGTATTATTACACTTTGGTTTTGGTAAAATCTTGGGGATCTCAACCCCGAGTGAGTTTGTTAGTGTGATAATAATTGCCATGTCAAATTCTGGCGCCGTTGCCGGGGACAACGGAATCAGTTAGTCAAATCTAGTTGTTTTAAGGCTAATCTAGGATTTTTCTATTTCTTTTGAAACAATCGATCAACCACTTGAATTTGATTCTACTTTGTAGATCTCACTTCAAAAATCTTTCTATTTTCAGGTACTTCAAGAAGGATTAGTGCATGAACCACCTGAACAGTCCTGGACTCGCTGCCAGCTTTAATCTAGAGATTGACCTAACTTTTCATTGCCAAAATAGAGAAAACCAAGAAAGAATGGCTCAAGAAGAAGAAGTAGCCCGAAGGGTGGCTCAAGCCATCAATGCACACAGAGAGAGAGAGAGGCTCATGCAAGAAGCCCGAGCTGCCATTCAACAAGAAATCCTAGCAGCACAAGCAGCAACACAAGCAGTGGAACTGCAAAAGGATCTTAGGGAGTTCTCAATCTCTAAAGCTACCGGTGTTCACCACCTAGTACAACCTCCTCCCATCAACACTCCTAATTTTGAGATACAAGCACATTGGATCACCTTGCTTCAAAACAACCCATTCTATGGTAAATAAGGAGAAGATACTCAGGGACATCTCCTAAGGTTCATCAATCTGTGTGCCATGACAAAGTAAAATGGAGTATCCGATGATGCTATTCGACTCCGTCTCTTCAAATATTCCCTTCATGATAGAGCTATAAGTTGGTACAATTCGTTGCAAAGTGAAATACCCATCACCACCTGGGAACAACTCCAAAATGTGTTTCTATAAAAGTTCTATCCTCCATCTCTCACCTATGAAAATTAAGGCCGAATAACAAATTTCAATCAAGTCCCTGGAGAAACCCTTACTTAAGCATGCGATAGATACAAAGAGATTCTACACAAGTGTCCACACCATGGAATTCCTAAGAATCAACTCATTGAAATGTTCTATAGGGGTGTGGATGACGATATCAAGAGATTCTTAGATTCCTCACTTGGAGGAAACTTCATGCGTCAAAGTTATGACAACGCATGGAGGGTCGTCACCCTTGGAGCTAAAAATCAAGCTAATTGGGATAGATCTGTAGGTAAAGGAGTCTTGAAAGTAGCTGTGGATGAAGCTACTCCTGAGTACAAGTCAATCACCGAAACCCTTAAACTCTTAGTTTCCAAGAAAGACCGTATTGAATCATCTCTTGCTGCAATTGGAAGAGGACGTTCGCCTGCTCAACAATAAGAAATGATCAAGTCTGCTTCTTTGTTCTGTGAAGCATGTAAAGGAACCGATCTTTCCACTTTAGCATGCAATGTTCTCTACAATGTTGTCCTAAGAAACACATGTGGGAAAGGATATAATAGTCAAATGGAAAATATTAATGTTGTTAACACCATTCATGGTCAAGGTTATTACAATCTGAATCAGAATAGGGACCATCCAGGTTTTCAATATGGATACCCCTCTAGAGTAGTAAACTCGCATCAATTTGGTTCGAACAGTCAACCACGAGGCCCACTAGGATTCCAGTATAATCAAAATTTTGGGAATCGAGGAAGTTTCAAACATTCAGAATAGGAACTTCAATAAGTATCAAAACAATTCCCAATACCAGAGTTTTAACCAAGTTCCTTATCAACAACAAGGACAACAAGCAAATCCCACCTCTCCTGATGACAAGCTATCAACCATTGAAAAGATGTTGCAAGCTCAGCAAACTATGATAGTTAACCAGCAAGCTCAGCAAAAGTCTATTGAGTCTCAACTAGCTCAACTTGTAGCTAGGATAAAGCCACCTACTGGAGCCTTTGCTGGCCAACCTGAGAATAATCCTAAGCATCCTGAACAGTTGAAGGCAGTCACCACCAGGTCAGGAAAAGACTATTTTGATCCTCCTGTCAAGACACATGTGGTTATCATAGAAGAGGATGAACCTGTGATTGACCAAGACTCAACAACACCTGAGTCTCAACCAAAAGAATCAGTAACCACCAATAAGACAGACAAGGGAAGCCCTGAGAAACCTATCGATGAAGAAACTGAAACACCAGAACCTGATATCCCTGTATACAAGCCTCATATACCTTTCCCTGCTCGTTTAAGGCAAACCAAGCTTGATACTCAATTCAATAAGTTTAAAGAAGCTATTAAGAAGCTTCATGTTGATATACCCTTTTTGGATACGTTGGCTGAGATACCAGCCTTGACAAAGTACTTAAAGTCACTCCTCACCAGGAAATATATAACTGAAGAATATGAGACAGTAAAGTTGGCGACTACTACATCAGAGATCATTCTGAGAAAGATGCCCAAGAAATAGAAAGACCCATGATCCTTCAGGATTTCATGCCATATTGGTGACTCTTCATGCAAGAAAGAATTGGCGAACCTCAGTGCAAGCATCTCTATCATTCTGCTTAGCCTGTGCAACAGGCTAGGGTTTGCAGAATTGCTTCCAACTGGCATGACCATACAGTTGGCAGATAACTCTGTGACTCTTCCCATGGGAATCATCGAAGATGTCCCGATCAAGGTGGCAAGGATTCATATGTCCCATGTGATTTTGTCATCGTGGACATAAAGGAAGATGCCAAATACCCTCTTATCTTTGGTCGTTCGTTCCTAGCTACTGCAAGAGCCCTAATTGATGTTGAAGTTGCAACCTTATTGCTCAGATTAGGCAAAGAAACTCTCAAGTTTAAAGTTTTTAAAAGTATGAGAAGGCCAAGTATGAAGGAAGAAGTCTATCTGATTGACTACATTGAACAAATGTCACTCCTCACACAAGAAGAATATGAACAAGACGATCCTTTAGAAGTGACTCTAACGAACCCATCCATTGATAATTCAATCAATGAACAAGTTAAAGAATATGTTCTCGACCTTGACACTGCTGAAGAAGACTCTGAAGCCAAAATGGAAGAACTCAAGGCTGTGGAAGCTACTGAAGAAATATGAGAAAAAACAGAAGCCCCAGAAATGAAGCCCCTGCCCGAGGGACTGAAGTATGTGTTTCTGGATGATCTCAAGGTTTGTCCAGTTATTATAAATTCCGATCTAACAACCAAACAAGAAGAAAAACTCCTGAAATAACTAAGGGAAATAAAGAAAGCCATCTGTTATAAGATGAGTGACCTCATTGGGGTTAGTCAAGCATTGTGTATGCACAAGATCCCTATGATGGAATATTACAAGCCAACTATTGAGCATCAACAAAAATTGAATCCAAATATGAAGGAATCAGTCCATCGTGAGGTCATTAAACTGCTCACTGCTGGAATAATCTATCTGATATCAGACTCGCCATGGGTGAGCCCACTGCATGTAGTCCCAAAGAAAGGTGGAACAACTGTGATACGAAATGAAAACAATGAACTCATCCCCACCCAAATAGTCACAGGGTGGAGGATGTGCATTGATTATAGGAAGTTAAACAAGGCAAATTGAAAGGATCATTTTCCAATTCCTTTTCTTGATCAAGTATTAGAATGGATGGCCCATCAAGAATACTTCTGGTACCTAGATGGTTACTCTGGATTCTATCAAATACCCATACATCCAGATGAACAGGACAAAACTACTTTCACCTTCCCATTCAGAACATTAACATTTATAAGAATGTCATTTGGCCTCTGTAATGCACCCACAACCTTCCAGCGTTGCATGGCTGCCATATTCGCCGGTCTCACCGAAACAATTATGGAAGTTTTGGTGGATGATTTTTCTATATATGGAGATTCATTCGATTCATGTCTAAAACACCTCTCCCTTGTTCTCAAACGATGTGAAGAAGCACATCTTGTGCTCAATTGGGAGAAGTGTCACTTTATGGTAAAGGAAGGCATTATCCTCGGCCATAGGGTCAGTAATCGAGGAATATAAGTAGATAAAGCCAAGATTGAAGTGATTTCCAAGCTCTCCATCCCTATCAATGTAAAGGAAGTTCGAGCATTCCTAGGTCACGCAGGCTTCTACAAATGGTTTATAAAGGACTTCTCAAAGATAACCAAACCAATGACAAATTTGTTAATGAAAGATGTTGAATTCAATTTTGATGAGGAATGTGTTAAAAGTTTCAACAAACTAAAGCATGCCCTTACAACTACACCCATCATCAGAGCTCCTGATTGGGACCACCCTTTTGAAATTATGTGCGATGCAAGTGATTATGCTGTGGGAGCTGTCATGGGCCAATGCATAGAAAAGAAACATTATGTGATCTATTATGCACCAAAGACCCTCGATGAAGCTCAGAGGAATTATGCTACTACTGAGAAAGAACTTTTGGAAGCTGTGTATGCCTTTGACAAGTTCAGATCATACCTAATTGGATCAAAAGTCATCGTCTACACAGATCATGCTGCTATTTGTTACCTTCTGATAAAGAAAGATGTAAAACCCAGGCTAATTAGATGGATTCTCCTTTTGGAGGAATTTGATCTTGAGATAAGAGATAAAAAGGGTACAGAAAATGTGGTAGCAGACCACCTCTGTTGCATCCACACTCTGGATATCGAGAAGATTCTGATTAATGACTCCCTTCTAGATGATCAACTAATAAAGGTCTTAGAAGTTACCCTGTGGTATTTGTGATTATGTGAGCTACCTTACGGCTGAGGTTATCCATCCTCAATGCACTGGAAATGCAATGAAGAAATTTATGCATGATGTGAAACAGTACTACTGGGATGAGGCGTACCTTTTCAAACTATGTGTTGATGGTCTATACAGACGATGTATCGCTGAGGAAGAAGCTCAACTTATCTTGGAACAATGTCACTCAGGACCAATTGGAGGACATATGAACTCTAAGAAGACTACCTTGAAGGTTTTGCAATGTGGATTCTTTTGGCCAACCATATGCAAAGATTCCTATGACTTTGTCCTATCATGTGACAAATGTCAAAGATCTGGCAATATAATAAAGAATGATGAGATGCCACTGAATCTGTGGCAAGAAGTAGAGATATTCGATGTTTGAGGGTGGACTACATGGGTCCATTCCCATCTTCTCATGGATTTTCATATATCCAAGTGGCGGTGGACTACGTATCAAAATGGGTTGAAGCTATACCAACCATCACTAGCAATTCCAAACCCGTCATCAAATTATTCAAAGATATTATTTCCCCTCGTTTTGGAGTACCATGAATTGTGATATCTGACGGAGGGTCTCATTTCCTTGAAAGAAGCTTTGAAGCTTTACTGAGAAAGTATGGTGTAACTCACAAGGTAGCCTCACCCTACCATCCACAAACAAGTGGATAGGTAGAGGTTTCTAACCGCCAATTGAAAGCTATTCTGGAAAAGATTGTAGGCTGCAATCAGAAAGATTGGGCAGTAAAAATTAATGACAATATGGGCCTATCGAACTACTTATAAAACTCCCCTTGGGACTATACACCTTTTCGACTAATCTATGGAAAGGCATGCCACCAGCTGGTAGAACTAGAACACAAGGCATGGTGGGCAATAAAACAACTAAATTTGGATATGAAAGAAGCAGGCCAAGCCAGAATTCTGCAACTCCAAGAGCTGAAAGAACTCCGGATGACAGCTTATAAGAATGCACGAATCTATAAAGAACGCACAAAACTTTGGCATGACGGCCATCTAAAAAGAAAGGACATACAAGTAGGAGACCAAGTTCTTCTGTTCAATTCCAGATTGAAATTATTCTGAGGGAAACTCCGTTCTCACTGGTCGGGGCCTTACATTGTCAAGAGCATCTACCCACATGATGTTTTCTCTTTATGGAGTGAAAAGACATGTGAATTCATGGAAAATGGTCAACGATTGAAGAGATATTTCACCTCTGCTTATACAGGCTCTGAAACGATGCTAGATCTCACCAATCCAACATATCCACCGTAGAAGTTAAAGGAATCAAGTTGAACCATCAACATAAAACAAAGGCGCTTTTCGGGAGGCAACCCGATAAATAAATTCATATTTAGTTTTAATTTTGGAATTAGCATTTTCCTTAATTTTGTTTTTACCTTTTAGATAATTTTACACCAAATAAAATTGCATCACAAGATGCTATTTTGAGTTCTGAATGGTCATTTTGTTTGCAATTTTTAGATGGAGGAAATGTGCTGATTGGAACGCAACCACATCCAGTGGTCCAAATGGCATGAACTTTCCCCTCCATCCTGAATTTATAGTTTGATCGGGATGAGAAAATTTCTAAGTTTGGGTTGGAGGGAGGGTGGTACGTATCTTCCTTTCCGACTTCACCCATCTTAATCAGACTTAAGATTTCATCGTTGCATTTTTGACTTAAAATTTCAAAATTTTCAAATAATTTTTTTCAAAAATTTTATATTTTCAAAAGAAATTCGAACAGATACTGGATGAAATTTTGACCTTTTTAAATCTCTATGCATTGTGAATCATTATACCCTCCTTTTTCAAAGCGGACCCTCAAAAGTACTTTCTTCTGGAAACTAGCCTTTTGATTGAAATCATCTTGTGAAACTTATGAATCCTAAGATCATGACCTTTATGCAAAAATGGAAAGTGTCTTTCAAATTGATAGGGATCAAACACATCGTGCTTCCTAATTGACTAGTGGAACAATTACATGGAATCCCCACCAGATCCTCATCAAGTCATTATTTGATCAGTGAATGATAAAGAGAACAACCCGGTGCACTGAATTGTAAATCAAGCCGCATTCTGATCTGAACTCTCATCTACACTTCTTCTATCATCTTCATACCCCTCCATCCATAAAAAAGAAACAAAAATAGCCAAAATAGTACCAAACCCTAAGTTCGGGGTAGCATGCCACTTCCCTCTAAATATGCTTCTTCCATACCCCTCGCAATGAAATAGGGGTGTACCACCATGAAAAGATGCCAAAGCACACACAAAAAGAAATGCAATCTCGAGTCGAATAGAGGAGATATTCACACAAAAAAATTGCAATAAATTAAATATATTGCAGATAAAACAATAAAATCTTGAGTCGAATAGGTGAGATTTATTTCTTCCTTCCATACCTCCATTCACTCTGTTTTCTACCTAAAGGCACAAATAAATTCCTCCACTACCCTGAAATACACCAGTGTTAGATCATATGCACACTTGTTGTTCTGCGGGTATCTCTGGATTCTTACTTACCACTTTGACATGCTTGTTGTTGGAAAAAGTGAGGAGGAAGTGAAGTTGGAAAGCAAACTCTGGAACGAAGATATGGTAAGATGTGTTCAGTGATCTCAAGAAGTTGAGATGCGTAGTCATACTAAGCAAAAAGGAAACAATCATGATGTGAAGAGGAGGCAATCACATGACCAAAAAATACACATTTGGCGACTGTTTTAGATTTTGTGTTACTTGAGGACGAGCAACATTTAAGTTCGGGGTGTTTTGTTGAATGCATATTCATCATGATTTTCAGTCGCATTCTCATGCTCTTTTTGATTCAATACATCCAAATTCAGTTACTAAACATCAAAATGTGTGAAATTACTTAAACTGGTCCAATTATCATGATTTTTAATTGAATTTATGTTGATTTGATGCAAGTCTTAATGAAGTTGAAAAATCAGATGGGACCCACCTTTCTCAACCCTAGATCTACCTTCAGTCGCCCTTGATTCTGACCAATCGGTCTAACTAAACGGTCTCACCATTCGGTCTGGTTTTGACCTAGCGGCTTTGTCCATTCGGTTTCAACCTTTCGGTCTTAGCCATTCATCCATTCGGTCTCAGACTGTGAGCACATCCTCACCATCTGATCTTGGATCTACAACCCTCATTTGTTTGAGCTAACAGTTTTGGTCTCAACCTGCCCTATCGGTCTCATTCTAACGGTCTCTCAAGACTGTGTGAACAACACCTGCTTGAAACCATTTGAGCAATCTCTCAATAACCTAATGGAGGACCTTTCACTCCCGCTTCCATCCTTCCACCCGTCATCTTCAACATCTACAAACCCTAATCCGCAACACCCCCACACCAGTTGTCCTGTCTCCACCAACGCGCTAACCCTACCGCCTGTAGCAATAGACGATCAAGACCGATAGAGCTGTAATACCAAAAGAGCGACGACCTCTTGGACTCACCAGCAGATCGATTGATCCAAGGTCGTTTGATCACTGAGCACTCCAAGACCGATAGAGAAAATCCAGATGATGTCATCACGAAGACCGTATGGGCTATTCAATCGGTTTCCAAACCGAATAGAGCCAAAGTAGCAGACCGAATGAAGGAATTCATTCCAAGACTGAATGATCCACTTTGGCCAAACCGTTTGAGCAAGGGAGAGTCCAAGACCATTTGGTCTATTGTATACCAAGACCATTTGGTCACTCTCGCATGAGACCATTTGGAAAAGAAGCATTTCCAAACCAGTAGGGCTGAGAGACCGATAGCTGGAGACTGTTTGGAACCATGAGTAGTAGATCGATAGAGCATTGCTTCCAAGACTATTTGAAGATCTTAGTATTCCAAACTGTTTGGGCAATGGTCTCCAAGACCGATAGAACCAAAGGACTATCAAACCATTTGGTCAGTCCATACTAAGATCGTATGGTAATTTTTCCAAACCATTTTGAAGAATACTCATCCAAGACCGTTTGAGTAAAAGATACAAAGACCGTTTGAAACTGATATCTGCTAAACCGATAGAACCAAAGGACTGTCAAACCATTTGGTCAGTGCATACTAAGACCGTAATGTCATTTTTCCAAACCATTTTGAAGAATACTCATCCAAGACTGTTTGAGTAAAAGATACAAAGACCGTTTGGAACTGATATTTCCCAAACTGATAAAGCCAACAATACCTGCAAGACCGATTGGATTAGAATCAGTTTCCCAAACTGTTTGATAAAGGCACTTCCAAGACCGTTTGATAAAGGATATTGAAGACCGTTTGGTCTAATATAACCAAACTGTTTGGACTCACACCAAAAGCGTGAGGGCCAGACCTGTGCCTATAAATATGACCAGTAGGGTCGTCATTTGGGCATCAGATCCGGGACGCCGCCAGGCTGCCAAAAACACAGGTCTGATCCAACACTGCCACTTCACATGTCGTTCCTGCTGCAACTCAAGGGGACTGAGAAGAGAAGGAAGGAGGAGTGAGAAAGACTTCCCGATTTGTCTTGGCATCCCTCGTTCTTCCAGATCTACTCCAATACGATGTAGAAGACTGCATCATCTTCACTGAGCTGTGACTACCTTCTGCATCGTGGTCATGGCGGAATCCTCTCTCTTTCTTATTCTTCTTGTTTCTCACATCACGAGTGAGTAGTTCCTTTTCACTGGGGTGCGGGGACTAGCCCCGCTACCCAAGAATTCATGTCTTTTCATTTAACATTCCAAGGCAATGTAGATAACTTTCCATTTCATTGCTAATTGATATACTTGTAGTTGATCACCTACTTGCTTTCATCTTATTCTTATCTCTGTAGTGTAGAATTTCGATTAATGAGGTAGACTCCTTGGTGAGAAATCTGATAGGGTTCCTTGAGATTGTAAGTGTATGATCCATGAGGGGACGAGCCATATAACCTACGGTGACACTTCTGTGGTCTAAACATCCCTCAGGGAGGATCACATCCTTAGTTGGATGTTGTATCTTCTTGTTAGTCATCGATGTTTTCATATAGACTAATTGCCTACATGCGTGTCGTTTAGCGCGGTTGACTCCTGGACTAGAAATAGAATGCGGTTCCTTGAGGTTGTAAGTGTATGATCCGTGAGGGGATGAGCCATCTAGCCCATGGTGATGCTTTCGTGTTCTAAACATCCCTCAGGGAGGACCACAACCTTAGTTGGATGTTGTATCTTTGGAACCGTAAGTGCATAATTCGGATGGTGATGAGAAATCTGATGCCTAAGGGGATGCTTACCTGGGCCTAAACATCCCTTAGGGAGGGTTCACAACAGTTCCATTTCGATAGTTAGATGCTTGCCTGGATGTTATGTGTTTGGATGTGTTTTCATGCGCAGTGGTGGTGAAACCCGATACCATCCCAGCGATCCCATATCATTTAATCTAGAACCAACTTTAATTCTATTTCTTTACTTTCTTGCATTTAGTTTAATAAACCACAAACCAATCAATTGTTCTAAATATTAGTCTTACTCGAGCTAGATTCGACTGACAAGGATTCTTAAAAATGTTGTCCTTTGGGTTCGATCTTTAACTATACTGTGATAAGACCCGTCTGCGTGCGGGTGGTATTATTGCACTTTGGTTTTGGTAAAAACTTGGGGATCTCAACCCCGAGTGAGTTTGCTAGTGCGATAATAATTGCCACATCAAATGGTTGAGAGGTTGAGGGAGAAAGACGTTGGATCAGTCGATTTTTCTCTAGTTAAGAGGGAGAAAAGTTGTCTAAACCTAACTTATGTTTTTCTCCATCCCGGACATCGATCGAGTTCTGTGACTCGGAAACTCAACTGATAGGATCTTTAAAAAAGCTCTCAGCCACCTATCACTCGAGTTGGCAACTCGATCGATGGTCAAACTGAACCAACATTAGAAATTCTAATTTCTAGACATTAGAGTGCTAATTAATTTATTTTTGAAGTCCATTTTGTTTAAACATACTTAGTCACATGTCACTAGTCAGTTGGTACTATTTTGTGATAAAACCAGTGTTTACGGAAAATACTGAAAAATAAGAGAAAAACAAAGCAAGAAGAACATGAAAACTGTTTTTTAGCATATTAGAAAGAAAAGATGATAGAAACATAAGAAAAGCATATAAGATAGATGTAAACTAGCTAGAAGGCATATCAGATTCATTCAAAGCAGCTATGAGTAGTTCAGATCTAATAAAATTAAATTTCTCTCTAGCTAGAGGTTTAGTGAAAATGTCCGCCAACTGACTTTCCGTGTCCATATGCGTGATATAGATATCCTTTTTGGAAATGTGATCACAAAGAAAATGAAGATGAACCTGTTGGGTTTTAAAGGAGGCAAAGAAGTAGCAGAAACAAAAATTTTCTCCCCAAAACCCAGAACGAAAGGAATCGCGTCAACGTCTATATAATAGGAAAGATTGTTTGTGAATCATACCTTGTCTCGAGGCTTACTCAGTGACAGTACCTCGCGCCTTACGAGGTCTTCACCTCCGGTCTTGGACGGTGTCTGTGCAGCTCCTGGTCGCACCGTGACTGAAGACTCCTCCTCCTACCAGACTGTCGGATGACAGTTGTCCTCCTAAGAGACAGTGACCTCCCGCCTCTGAAGTAGTCCACACGGACCACCTGGAACTCCACACTCCTTGTCCCATAAGGAAGTGGAAGGAGTCGCACCCTCCTATTGACGTACTAGTCGCCAACACACTCTCCTGCTGCCAATTGCAACTGCAGTTGTCTTTCTCTTGCTGCACCTCCCTTTGCGGGAAGCACTTGCTCGGGCTCTCTCTCGGTTACCAAATCCAGAGAGAACGAAAACTTTGCAGAGCAACCGACTTGCACTGAGTTGTACTAAGAGAAGCCCCCAATACCCCTATATATAGGCGGGTCATGGGACAGAGTTCTCTATCCCCGGCAATATGGGACTAAAAGCAGGAGTATAAGGGTTCGAGATTTTCCACAAAAGCAACCAACTTGCAACCTGAATCGATTGGTTCACAAGTTAACCAGTCGGTTGGGGACCTAAACCGGTCGGTTGGAGCACCAACCGGTCGGTTGGGACACCTCAACCGGTCGGTTCACAAGTGAACTGGTCGGTTGGTGGTCCTGGTCGATCCCGGATTGACTTTTCTTCTTTTGTTTCTAATTGGTATCGAATACCAATCCTTGTTCCAATCAAATTGGGCAAGTGAAACGCAAGGAAAATTCTCACCAATCCTAGTTTCCCAAGTTGCTCGGTTGCACCAATTGAACCGATCGGTTCAACACTTGAACCGCTCGTTTCACTCTGTGCATGAGCCGATCGGTTCAACAATTGAGTCGATCGGTTCAGCAACCTCAGCCGACCGGTTCATCACATGAACCGATCGGTTGGGAGTGCAGGTTGTGTAGAATCAGTCAAATGCGATTTCAATCAATATGATACTCCAATCAATGTGTCCAACACCTTGAACATTATGATATTGAGCTATTGATTAATTGAGTGTTTAATTGAACTACTAAACTCCTTTAGTAATCAATCTAAACATGGCTTGTCGATAAAACTCCTCTTCCAGGTTAAATCCTATGTGTGTGACCATTCAGGTCCATTTCGCATTGGCAGTGAAAGTCCATAACACTTATGACTTCACAAGCAAAGAGCGGTGCCTAGTCAGACATCATTGCTACCTAAGTGAAATAGCAAGTTGGAGAACAACTTTCAATCCTACGATCCGTGAATGGTGTTACAGTGAATGTATAATTCCTTTGTCACTGATATCCTGAATGAACTCAAGGCATGGAACAGTCATCCTGTCAATGTTCATTCATTTCCTTGGTCTCAGAGCAGACTGAGTGAGATGTGTATGACATCAATATCACATATTGATTCACACGTGCATGGACATGCCTTTCTCAATCCTACTCATCAAGTGGCCAAGGATATCAAACTCCCTCAGGAGGGACAAATCCCATATCTATCACTCACCCCTCAAAAGCCCCATGTGTAAAAGCCACCCAATCATCACCTTTATAACAACCCATGTTTCAGGACTGCGTTTGATGATGTCAAAGTGTACCCAACGACATGTGTTGAGTGTAGTGATTTCAGGTCAAAGAATCACACTCACCACCATCACTGTGAGAGCTGACTGTGACTACCAAGTCATGGTTCCATGTGTCACTCTCACGGTGTGTCTGTCTGGTACCTTGTTCTCAAACAAGTACCTATGTGCTTGGTTTGATATCACTATATCATGACTAATGAGATTCTGTCATCAACCAACACACAATCTAGTCTTTAGTGTTATTGTTGTCTATGGTTATTTCCACAATAACAACCGACTAGGGACAAAACAAGAATGTATACTCTTAACATCCGTATGATCTCATCGTTTAGGTCATGAACCTAAAAGCATACGTCATTGAGTAAAAACCATTCTTTAGACATCTATCATGTTACGCCATCATCTCAGAAACATTGTAAACATATAGATCAGAAATTGCCTTTATTATTATTCAAATCATTTACAAAGTATCCCATTACAATCATCATATGGCTTGCTCTATGGGCATACATACCAACAGAATCCCACTTGCACTTAGAGTCAGTCACCAAGGAATCACAGTCCTTGTGACCTAGCATGACCATCATGCTTCTGCTGAGAAAGGGCCTTAGTCAGTGGATCAGCTATGTTGTCTTTAGTTGGTACTTTGCAAATCTTCACATCTCCTCGTTGTATGATTTCTCGTATGAGATGGAAGCACCGCAGTATGTGCTTGGACCGCTGATGTGATCTGGGCTCCTTAGCTTGTGCAATAGCTCCATTATTTTCATAATAAAGCTCAATTGCATCACATCTACTGGGAACTACACCAAGTTCAGAAATGAACTTCCTGATCCAAACAGCCTCCTTTTTTGCATGCGAAGCAAAAATATACTCGGCCTCAGTAGTAGAATCGGCAACTGTTTCTTGCTTGGAACTCTTCCAGCTCACAGCTCCATTATTAAGGCAAAACACAAATCCTGATTGTGATCTGTAATCATCTTTATCGGTTTGGAAGCTTGCATCGGTGTAACCCTTTACAACCAACTCTTCCTCACCGCCGTACACAAGAAACTGATCCTTAGTCCTTCGCAAGTACTTGAGGATGTTCTTCACGACTGTCCAGTGAGCATCCTCGGGATCTGAATGGTACCTCCATGTAGCATGGGGATGTTGCCTAGAGACGGTGACTCCATGTAGCATGGGGATGTTGCCTCTCTTTGAGTTCTCCATACTGAACCGCTTCAGCACTTTGTCAATGTACGTGCTCTGACTTAGTCTGAGAAGCCTTCTAGATCTATCTATATATATCTTAATTACTAGAATGTAGGATGCTTCTCCTAAGTCCTTCATTGAGAAAGTATTCCCAAGCTAAGTCTTTACCTTCTCTAAGGCTAAGATATCATTCCCCATCAAAAGTATGTCATCCACATACAATATAAGGAATGTGGTCAAGCTCCCACTAACCTTATTGTACACACAAGGTTCATCTTCATTTTGAATAAATCCAAACACTTTGACTTCCTCATCAAATTGAAGATTCCAACTCCGAGGTGCTTGCTTCAATCCATAGATTGACCTTTGCATCTTACAGACTTTATTGGCATTCTTTAGATCTACAAAACCTTCAGGTTGTGTCATGTACACATCCTCATTTATATTCCCATTAAGGAATGCGGTTTTAACATCCATCTGCCAAATCTCATAGTCATAATAAGCTGTAATAGCAAGCATGATCATGATGGACTTAATCATGGCAACTGGAGAAAAGGTTTCGTCATAGTCAACACCTTGAACTTGTCGAAATCCCTTAGCAACCAATCTGCCTTTATAAGTTTGCACATTTCCATCCATGTCAGTCTTCTTCTTGAAGACCCACTTGCACCCTATGGATTTTACCCCTTCGGGTGGTTCCACCAAAGTCCATACTTTGTTGGAGTACATGGATTCCATCTCGGATCTCATGGCTCCAAGCCATTTCTCAGAATCTGGTCCCTCCATAGCCTCTACGTAGGTAGTTGGATCATCATCTATGATCAACTCACCACCTTCCTGAGTCACAAGGTATCCAAACCTCTCAGGTTCAAGGCGGGTCCTACTAGATCTACGAGGTACTTGTGTTACCTGATGAGACTGAGTTTCCACAACACCTTGTGAATCTGCATTTTCCTCTGGTACATCTACCGGTTCAATGTTTTCTTGTTGGGCTTGAACCTCTTCAAGATCTATATTCCTCCCACTGCTTCCTTTGGAAATAAATTCCTTCTCTAGGAACACAGTTGTCCTGGCAACAAACACTTTGTTGTCAGTAGTGTGGTATAAGTAATATCCCCTTGTTTCCTTGGGATATCCAACAAAATAACATTTATCAGATTTGGGTCCAAGCTTATCAGGAAATATTTTCTTGACGTAAGCCTCACAACCCCAAATCTTCAGAAAAGACAAATCGGGACGCTTCCCGTACCATATCTCATATGGTGTCTTTTGAACTGATTTAGATGGTACACGGTTAAGCGTAAACGCGGTGGTTTCAAGAGCATGACCCCAGAAGGAAATTGGAAGATCAGCAAAACTCATCATTGATCGCACCATATCCAACAATGTGTGATTCCTTCTTTCAGACACACCATTATGTTGTGGTGTTCCAGGCGGAGTCCATTGTGATACAATACCACGGGCTCGCAAAAGGTCCTCAAACTCCTGGCTTAAGTATTCTCCACCTCGATCAGATCGAAGTGCCTTAATACTTTTACCAAGTTGGTTCTGTACTTCATTCATGAAATCCTTGAACTTTTCTAGGGCTTCTGACTTATGCTTCATCAGGTACACATAGCCATACCTACTGAAATCATCAGTGAAGGTAATGAAGTACTGACACCCATTTCTGGCATTAGATCTTAAAGGCCCACATACATCAGTATGTATGAGTCCTAATAGATCACTAGCTCTCTCACCTTTACCTGAAAAGGGAGTCTTGGTCATCTTGCCCAACAAATAAGATTCACATGTCTCTATTGATTCATAATCAAAAGAGTCTAGATAACCATCTTTATGGAGTCTAGAAATGCGCTTCTCATTTATGTTCCCTAGACGACAATGCCAGAGATATGTTTTGTTTGAGTCGTTGAGTTTTTGCCTTTTAGTGTTTACATTGTATACATTTGTCTCTAAGTCTATCAAATATAGACCATAAGACATTGGGGCACTGCAATAAAAGATCCCATCTTTAGAAATGGAACATTTTCCATTCTTAATAAGAAATTCAAATCCATCTTTGTCCAAACAAGAGACGAAAATGATATTCCTATTTATGGCAGGTACATAATAGCAGTTCTTCAACTCTATTATTAGCCCACTTGGTAGAGTTAATTCATAGGTTCCTACGGTGCTGGCGGAAACTCTTTCCCCATTGGCAACACGTAGTTCAACCTCGCCTTTCCCTAAAGGCCTACTTCTCTTAAGATCCTTCACATTTGAACAAATGTGAGATCCGCATCTGGTATCAAGTACCCATGACGAAGAAGTAGTAAAGTTAATCTCTATCACGTATACACCAGAAGTAGAGATCTCTATCTCTGACTTTTTCTTCCATTGTTCCTTCCATCCTCTCCATGTAAAAGAAATTGGTTTGGCGAGAGAACACTTCTCTCCCTTACCTTCTTTCTTCTTCACTAACGCATTAAGCGTACATAGAGTGGATTCTAAGGCTCCTGGTATATCTGGATTGTGCAGAACACTTCTCACAGTCCTCAACCAGTTATGGAATTTATTCTCAATTAATTTGCCCATTTTAAAAGATGATTCTTTTGCCATTCTACAAGAGAAAATTTGCATTTGTCAAAACTCCTTTTGATTTGATTTGAATAAATTTGACGATAGTTAATTAGGCCTTTAATTAATTACCGCTCCCACTATTTTGACTCAAATTGATAGCCCTCACCATCAATTCGTAAGATTGCAGCGTACAATCTTCGAGTGGGTCAAGATCCTGAAATCCTCTGAGCCATGGACCAGCTAGGGTTGTCACCCACAACTCAGATCTCTCAGGTAGGCAACTCTTGCCAATTGCATCATATGCAACTCTTGAAAGATGTCATATGAAACTCCTTGCAATGATCATCTCCATGCCTCAAGGCACTAGATCCTATCTAGGTCACCTTATTAAGTCCGACCCAAAGCCAACACGATGAACATGCACCCTGCTAGGGCAGACCCATACATTCATCCTTCACGCTTCCACAAGATAGACGGTGCACCACGCTAGGGCGTGCCCACACTTGGTCGATCAAGCTTTCATGTGTGTCGCATTTGGAAGGCATCTAAAACTTAATATTTAATGAGGGATTTGGTTTTTATATACATATACATATCCAATCACCACAATATATAGTAAGTATCATATACATGCTATATCCCATGGAAAACATGAAAAACGATAAAAAAACAATGATTATGGCCATCCTATTTGTGATTCCTTGAGCCAAGAGGAATCACGGTCATCTAGGTCTACATCACATGCAACCTGTACAAGATGAAATCTGTGCCTACCTTTTTGGGTTTGATCAGCTCATCTCCATGACCGATCGGCTCGCCATCAGGTTGGTTGTTCGGGTGCCACCAGCCGATCGACTGGCGCCTCCAGCCGATTGGTTCACCGGTCTTCGTGCATCTCCTTAGGTCGCCACCTGCTCGTCTCTCTCCTCAAACCGACCATCTGGATCACCAACCGATCGGTTCACACTTTGAACCGGTCGTCTCCTGGTCGTCCTCCGTTCTTTGACATAAAAGGAAATAAAATCTATCCAATTTACAATTTAATTGTGAAACCCCGAGTTACATTCGGGGGAGCAAAGGTAGAAAAAGAATTCTCGAATTATTTTGAGTTACATCAGGAATAGGAGAAGGGAATCAGTGCGTAGACCGAGATGCAAGCAACCACACAAACAACCACACACAGATATAGGGGTTTATAGGCCATAATCATGCTACACATCCACCACAAAACTCGTTTAAGGGCGACGCATATCGATTGCATTAATATTACATAGCATATATGTATATTTGGGATTTGTGGATTGGACATGTATAAAGTCGATATTATTCGCATCGCATGCAATAAATAAAGGTGACAAACCAAAATCAATCATATTGATAATCCTAAAATATAGAACAGTTGACGTGGCTCTGATGCCACTATTGGGTTTTAAAGGAGGCAGAGAAGCAGTGGAAAAAAAATTTCTCCCCAAAACCCAGAACGAAAGGAATCGCGTCAACATCTATATAATAGGAAAGATGGTTTGTGAATCATACCTTGTCCCGAGGCTTGCTCGACGACAGTACCTCACGCCTTGCGCGGTCTTCACCTCCAGTCTTAGACGGTGTCTGTGCAGCTCCTAGTCACACTGGGACTGAAGACTCCTCCTCCTACCGAACTGTCGGATGACAGTTGTCCTCCTAAGCTGCAGTGACCTCCCGCCTCTGAAGTAGTCCACACGGACCACCTGGAACTCCACACTCCTTGTCCCATAAGGAAGTGGAAGGAGTCACACCCTCCTATTGACGTACTAGTCGCCAACACACTCTCCTGCTGCCAATTGCAACTACAGTTGTCTTTGCCTTGCTGCACCTCCCTTTGTGGGAAGCACTTGCTCGGGCTCTCTCTCGGTTACCAAAACCAGAGAGAATGACAACTTTGCAGAGCAACCGGCTTGCACTGAGTTGTACTATGAGAAGCCCCCAATACCCCTATATATATAGGCAGGTCATGGGACAGAGTTCTCTGTCCCCGGCAATATGGGACTAAAAGCAGGAGTAGAAGGGTTCGAGATTTTCCACAAAAGCAACCAACTCCCAACCTGAATCGATCGGTTCACAAGTGAACCGGTCGGTTGGGGACCTAAACCGGTCGGTTGGAGCACCAACTGATCGGTTGGGACACCTCAACCGGTCGGTTCACAAGTGAACTGGTCGGTTAGTGGTCCTGGTCGATCCCGGATTGACTTTCCTTCTTTTGTTTCTAATTGGTATCGAATACAAATCCTTATTCCAATCAAATTGGGCAAGTGAAACACAAGCAAAATTCTCACCAATCCAACTTTCCCAAGTTGCTCAGTTGCACCAATAGAACTGATCGGTTCAACACTTGAACCGCTCGTTTCACTCGGTGCATGAGCCGATCAGTTCAACAATTGAGTCGACTGGTTCAACAACCTTAGTCGACCGGTTCATCACATGAACCAATTGGTTGGGAGTGCAAGTTGTGCAGAATCAGTCAATTGTGATTTCAATCAATCTGATACTCCAATCAATGCGTCCAACACCTTGAACATTATGATATTGAGCTATCGATTAATTGAGTGTTTAATTGAACTACTAAACTCCTTTATTAATCAATCTAAACATGGCTTGTGGATAAAACTCCTCTTCCAGGTTAAATCCTATGTGTGTGACCCTGCAGGTCCATTTCACGTTGGCAGTGAAAGTCCATAACACTTATGACTTCACAAGCAAAGAGCGGTGCCTAGTCACACATCATTGCTACCCAAGTGAAAAAGAAAGTTGGAGAACAACTTTCAATCCTAAATTCGTGAATGGTGTTACAGTGAATGTATAATTCCTTTGTCACTGATATCCTGAATGAACTCGAGGCATGGAACAGTCATCCTGTCAATGTTCATTCATTTCCTTGATCTCAGAGCAGACCGAGTGAGATGTGTATGACATCAATATCACATATTGATTCACACGTGCATGTGCATGCCTTTCTCAATCCTACTCATCAAGTGGCCAAGGATATCAAACTCCCTCAGGAGGGACAAATCCCATATCTATCACTCACCCCTCAAAAGCCCCATGTGTCAAAGCCACCCAATCATCACCTTTATAACAATCCATGTTTTCGGACTGTGTTTGATGATGTCAAAGTGTACCCAATGACATGTGTTGAGTGTAGTGATTTTAGGTTAAAGAATCACACTCAGCACCATCACTGTGAGAGCTGACTGTGACTACCAAGTCATGGTTCCATGTGTCACTATCACGGTGGGTCTGTCCGGTACCTTGTTCTCTAACAAGTACCTATGTGCTTGGTTTGATATCACTATATCATGACTAATGAGATTCTGTCATCAACCAACACACAATCTAGTCTTTAGTGTTATTGCTGTCTATGGTTATTTCCACAATAACAACCGACTAGGGACAAAACAAGAATGTATACTCTTAACATCCGTATGATCTCATCGTTTAGGTCATGAACCTAAAAGCATACGTCATTGAGTAAAAACCATTCTTTAGACATCTATCATGTTACACCATCATCTCAGAAACATTTTAAACATATAGATTGGAAATTGCCTTTATTATTATTCAAATCATTTACAAAGTATCCCATTACAATCATCATATGACTTGCTCTATGGGCATACATACCAACAGAACCTCTATATATTTATCTCTACTATGCAAGATAGGATTATATGACAAGTTAATTGCACTAGTATTATCACAATAGATAGGAGAAGCATCAAAACGAATGTTAAAGTCTTGGAGCATTTACTTCATCCATAGGACATGGGCACAACAACTACCGGCTGCAATGTATTCAACCTTAGTGTTTGATAATGCCACTGTGCTCTATTTCTTGGAAAACCAAGACACCAAGCATGGTCCTAGGATAAAGCAAGTGCCACTTATGCACTTTCTGTCAATCAAACATCCCACATAATCCACAACACTATAAGTCGTAAAAGTAAAGTCCCTTGACTTGGAATACCATAGATCAAAATTTGGAGTTTTAGGTAAGTACCTTAAAATTCTCTTAATAACTATAAGATGTGATTTCTTAGGATTTGATTGAAAGAAAGCATAAAAGACAACACTAAACATTATATTAGGTCTAGAGGTAATTAAGTAAAGTAAGCTTCCAGTCATACCTCTATAAAACTTCTCATCTAGTTTTTCACCTTCTTCATCCTTATCAAGTTTGGCAGTGTTGGACTTGGGTATGTCCATTGGCTTGGTGTTCTCCATCCCAAAGTACTTAAGTAGCTCGCTTGTGTACTTGCCTTGGTTGATGAAGTTCCCACCTTTAGTTTTCTTGATTTGAAAGTCAAGGAAGAATGTGAGCTTATCCATCATACTCATCTCAAATTCACTATACATAAGATCACTAAATTCTTTACAAAGATCAAGGTTAGTTCTGTCAAAAATGATATCATCAACATATATTTGAATGATAAGAAAACTGTTAGAAGTGTGCTATAGAAACAAGGTAGAATCTACTTTGCCCATGATATACCCATGATCTAACAAAAAAGTTCTTTAATTTCTAATACCAAGCTCGAGGTTTTTTTGAGTCCATAGAGAGCTTTTTGCAACAAATAAACATGAGTTAAACTATCATGTTCAAAGCCCGAGGGTTGTGCAACATACACTTTCTCCTCAATTGTACCATTAAAAAATGCACTTTTAACATCCATTTGATAAATAAGAAAGTTTTTATAACTGGAAAATGCAAGTGGCATATGAATGGAATCAAGTCTAGCTATAGGTGCATATGTTTGATAAAAATCTAAGCCATCTTGTTGATTGTAGCCTTGATCCACTAACCTTGCTTTGTTCCTTACTACTTTGTCACTTTTATCAATCTTGTTGTGGTAGACCCACTTGGTGCAAATGATCATTCTATCACTTGGTCTTGGCACTAGGGTTCATACTTTGTTCTTTTCAATTTGCTCCAACTATTCTTGCATGGATATGATCAATTCATCATCCCCAAGAGCTTCTTTGACATTATTTGGCTCGAGTTATGAGATGAAGGCATTGTTGGCTTGTTCTTTGTTGAATGCAGCTCACATCTTCACTCTTTCAAATGGATCACCTAAAATATCTCTTTTGGATGATTCTTTGCAAATCAGGGAGTTGGATCCTTCTTCCCTTCATCTTTATCTACTTCTTGAATGATCACCTCTTTTCCCTTTTGGGTGATGTTGAGTTCTTTTAGAGTAGGAATTACCTCACCTGCAACATCATCATTTGGAACAATATCTTTGGGAATAGAGGGGTTAGTCTCAATAAACTTAAGATTTGTAGATTCTTCTACTCTAGCAAGATCAACATTAAACACTCCATAAGCCTTTCTAGTAGTGCTATAGCTAAGAAAGAAAGACTTGTAAGATTTTAGATCAAATATGTCGAGAGAATCTTTCATATTCAAAACAAAACAAGGACATCCAAAAACATGAAAATAATTAATGGAAGGCTTTCTACCACACCATAGTTCATAGGGGGTTTTCTTTAAAGAAGCATGTGTAAAAACCCAATTTTGCACAAAACATGACGTACTAATGGCTTCGGCCCAAAACCTCTTCAGAGTGTCATACTCTAAAAGAATGGTGTTATCCATATCCTATAGTGACCTATTCTTCCCTCTAAAACCCCATGTTTTTTAGGTGTTTGAGGTGAAGAGAAGTTATGTGCATATCCAGATTCTTCACAAAAATGTTCAAAAAGATCATTTTCAAATTCTCCCCCATGATCACTACGGATGGAAATGATTCAACAAGAAGATTAATTCTCAACTCATTTACAAAAACTTGAGAAAACATTAAGCATATCACTCTTGGAAATGAGAAAGAAGGTTCAAGTATATCTAGAGAAATCATCTACAATAACAAGGCAATACTTGGAGCCATGAAGCGATTGAGTTCTCATTGGTACAAATAGATCAATGCGTAGAAGTTCAAGAGCTATCGTGGTACTAAGTACTCCTTTGGATTTGAAGGAGGACTTGGTTTGCTTTCCTTGGGTACAAGATTGGAATTCCTCATCCTTTTCAAAATCCAATTTAGGAAGTCCCTTGACCAAGCCATTTTTGCTCAACTTCTTCAACTGATTCCTATTTACTTGACCAAGCTAATGATGCAAAAGAGAAATATCATTCGAGTTGACTACTAGGCATCTACCAACAACAAGCTTAATAGAGTCAAACACAATTATATAAAGATTACCACTTCTAGTTCCCTTATATATGACTTTATAGGTGAGGGAATTTAGAATCAAGCATTCAAAGGAAGTAAATAACACACAGTAATCATTATCACATAAAAAACTTATCCTTATTAAATTGACATGTAGGCCATCCACAAAAAGAACATTCTTGATACACAAGGATTCACCTACACCGCCCTCACCTTTGACCTTACCTTTCTTGTTGTCGCTAAAGATAACCGAACCTCCTTTCTTTTTTGTGAAGTTGTTGAAATGGCTTATATCATCTGTCATATGCTTAGTGCAACCACTATCAACAATCCAACTACCTTTTTCCTGCAAGAAAGGAGAGTGTCAGTTCCCAACTCAAACTTTGGGATTCAGAGTTAGCTTGGGGATCCATTTCATCTTTGGGTTGCCCCCCTTAGTTAGGCCTGGCAATGGGTCGGGTTTCTAAGACCCGACCCGAACTGTTTAGGGTCCAGACCCGACCCGACCCGAAAATTTATTGAATACATAGACCCGAATTTTACCCGACCCGATTTGAACCAACCCAAAGACAAGACCCGATTCGACCCGTAATACCCGAAATTAACTTTTTGCTCTCTGTCCAGCCAGATCTGACTGGACCCGATCAGACCCAAAGTACCCAAATATCATTTTTTGCTCTCTGTCCAACCAGATCAGACAGGACCAGATCAGACCCAAAGTACCCAAATATCATTTTTGCCCTGTAAATGCTGATTCAGCCCCATAAACATCATTTTCTTTTTGTTAATTGAACTGGTAGACAGATTTTTTTGCTAGGCATTTACACATTTTAATACAACACCCGATAAAATTTAACACAAAAGCCATAAATAAGCAACTATTAATAATCATCTCACAAGAAATCATCCATTCAAAAGCAACAAATAAGCATTTGTATTATTGCTGCGCACAAATCTACAACAGACTCGAAATCTCTATCGGAATCATAGTTGTAGCTTGAAGCATATAACATAAAATACAGAACTCCATTTAACATTTTGTTCGTGATAACAAGCAGCAGTGGCACAAAACTCCATTGCATACCAAAATAATACTAGAAGCAACACATACAAAAAATAAGTTCCACATCACATTTATTACAAGTTCCACGTCACATTTATTACAATAAGTCCCATTTAGACAGGTAGAGTGCAATCTTCTTCCCATCATCTGCTCAATGTCATATTCACACAAACACAAAGCTTGCAAGAAAACAAACAAGTAAGACCCATGTAAATCCGCAACCACCAAGTTAAAAGAAAGGAACTTTCTCCGGCCTCATTCCTCCTATGCTGATCTCCAACTCGACCTATTGCCACATCAAGCTAGAAAATGTGCAATCTATAGAGGATGCAGAGAGACTGAGATAGGGGAACAAAGAGGGAATAGGGGGTTAGCTACCGGAAACGTTAGTGAATGGCCGGCACAACTAGTTGTTCCTCGTGAGCTGGGTTGGGTGGAAAATCAAAGAAGATAAGTCATAAGTTTGGAAGAGCCTTGGCTTTAGTACTAGTACTAGCATTAGACGATGCCTCAAGGGGAGGGAATGACAACTAGAAGAAGAATAGTCTGGAGGAGATGGAGATAGGATAGAGAGAGATTGCATGGGTACGGAGATACCAACCTGGCCATCCGAACAGGAAGAACAGAATGCCGACTCTCGAACAGTCAAAGTCGTGTGCCGCCGGCCTGCCACTGAGGATCATCTACCATGCCCCTCGCTTCTTCTCCTCGCCTTCGCCACACTGAGGATCACTGAGGATCAGCTCCCTCATGCCTTCTCGTCATTGCTGAGATCAACAGAAGACTCACATTCACCGATTCAATCAGCCGAACAATCACCGAGAATCGCAGTCGTCGAGTACCAGTCAAAGACTCACAGCCGCTGAGAATCAACCCTTTGCAAGCGAGCGGCGGCTAGGTTTATGTTTGAGTGAGGAAGAGTCACAGTCTCACAGAGGGAGTAGGCGAGGGTTTGTAACTTTTGAGTGACTCGCTAGTCTCACCGAGACTGTCTCGGGCCTTTACGCATCAACAGTGGGTCTATTTTGGGTCTTAGGGTCCACTGCACCGCAATTGTGCCCGATCCAACTACAGAAGACCCGATTCGGGTCTACCCGATTTAGACCCGGAACCGATTTTAAGTTTTAAACACCCGATTTTCGGGTCGGGTCGGGTCGGGTAGTAGTTTTTTTGCCAGGCCTACCCTTAGTCTTGTAAGGAAAATAAATAGAGTAATGATCGTCACACTTGCAATGAGAACAAATCATAAGGTTCTTAGTGATGGAAGACTCTTTGATGAGAAAGGAGGTTTCCTTACTCTTTTTCTTACCTTTGGCTATGTTTTTGCCCTTAGGTTCCCCCTACAAATCCCAAACTACTAGTACCACTTTGTTTGGTACAATGGTCAAGGATTTCATTAAGTGAGTTTTTTCCTTTGAGAAAATTCTGTAGAGAGGCTCTAAGTCTATGATTGTCATCATTAAGAGATATGATAGTAGAAAATAAACTAGCAATATAATCTCTAGAATGAACAAGGTCGGCCTCCAAACACATGGCTTTAGTTAAATAAGAATCATTCTCAAGAGAAATAGAAGCAATATCATTACTAAGAAAGACACTTCCAGAAGATAGATCATTAGATTGAATAGGAAACCAAGCATTTTTAGATTTAAGCACTTGAATTTCCTTAAGATAAACATCCCTATCATCCCTATGAGCATCAACAATAAGCTTAAATTCAACATTTTTAGTTTTAAGAGTTTCAAGCTCATTTAGGAACTTTTGGTTATCTTCCTTAATAGTTTCAGTGTTCTTAAGGTAAACATCATTCTCTTCTTCAACTCCATTGTATTGGAACTCAAGATCAAGATATTGGCCTTTCCAGTTATCAATGCTCTCAAGATGAGTTTTCTCATTAAGCTCAAGAATTTCAAGTTTAGCATACAAATCATCAATAATTTTTCCTAACCTTTTTCGTTTAGATTTACATTTAGCAAAAGAAGAATGGGTAGAAATAAGCATATCAATAAGATTTTTCTTAGATAACTCATGAAATCTTACCTCATTTACCTCACCGATTTCTTCACTAGTAGATACCATGAGAGCAAGGTGGCACTCTCCATCTTCTGTGGAGCTAGAACCACTTGAGGATGATTACTCCCAAGTTTCATGAGCTGCATTCTTGTATCTTTTCTCCTTCTTTTCCTTCTTCTTGTTCTTGCTCTCCTTCTTGTACTCTTCCTTATTCTTGGATCTTCCCTTGCGGTGTGACTTTCTTGACTTGAGACATTCACTCTTGTAGTGTCCCTTTTGTTTGCACTTGTAGCATCTAGGAGTCGAGGAGGAGGATTGGTTTCCCTTGAAGTACTTGCCCTTGGTGTAGTTGGCTTCATGCCCACTAGGGCCACTATCTTCACTAGAGGAGAATGGAGATGTCTGACAAAAAAGTTTTTGTTAAAGGATGACCGCCTCCACTTGTGCTTTGAAAGCACTATCTTTGATCTTCTTGGCTTCCTTCTCTTCATGCTTGGCTTCTTCTTCTTGCTTGTCAATCCTTAGCTAATAAGCTTGGAGGTTTCCAATGAGTTCTTCAGTTGCGATGTCACCAAGGCTCCTCACTTCCTCAATGGAGGTCACCTTTGACTCCCATATCTTCGGTAGAGTCCTCAAGATCTTGAAGTTGATTACACCTCTATCCAAAGTGTTGCCCAAAGAAGCTAGGCCATTGATGACCACATTAAGCCTAGAGTACATATCCAGAATCCCTTCTTTCTTGCCCATATTGAAGTTCTCTAGACGGTTGCTCAAATTATATATCTTAGCCTCCTTGACTTGCTTTGTGCACTCCTAGGTAATGCACAATTTATCCCAAATCTCATAGGTGTTGTCCCAAGATGAGATGTAGTTGAATACCGCTGGGGTAAGGACTGTATAGAGGTTGCTTATGGCCTTGGCATTGAACTGGGCTTCTTTTAGTGCAACTTCACTCCATGTTGAAACAGATCTGGTAGGCTCCTTCTATGGTGTGATTATCACCTTCCACATATCAAAGTTCATCCCTTGAATGTAGAACTGCATACAACTCTTCCAATAGAGGAAGTTGGCACCGTCGAAGACTAGAGGATGCATGGAGAAGCCTCCCTCTAGGTTAAGTGATCCAAGTAGGTCTTCGCCCATCTTATCATCTTGTGGGAAATTGTTGGAGAAGATCCTTTGCTCTGATACCACTTTTTGGGTCTAGGGATCTAGAGGGGGGTGAATAGAGCTTCAAAAATTCTCACAAGATAAGTTAGACCTTCAAATTATGTCCATTAGTAACAATAGCTTAAGAGCAATTTGAAGTCCTAACTACGCAAACATAGAAAAGATGAGAGAAAATGAAATAAGCACTTGGACAAGGTGGTTTAGAGTGGTTCCACTCTCCAAACTAAGAGAGAGTCAATCCACTACCTAAATACATCAACCTCTAGGACTTTGCAATCCATTTATACTTATATTCCATTCATAAGAGATACAAGGAGACCACCATACATCCAAGGAATTACCTATACAAGACAAGAGTCTTCCACCTATACAAGGACTTACCCACTTGATCAAGATGTCTTCAGCCTTCAACAAGGACTTACCCACACTTGCATCAAGTCTTTGTCCTTTAAGGAATTTGCCCACTCTTCTTGAGTCTTGGCCTTTCCCTTCTCCTTCACCTGGAGAAGATTTTCACCTCTTCTTCAACCTTGAAGAACAACAACAATAACTTTACCTACACTTAGAGTAGCTTGCTTCACCTTTGCTTCATTGAGAAAGGGGGTAGGGAAGATGGAATGGAATGAGAGCTTTAAAAGAACAAGGAAGTAGCTCTCTTACAACTGGCCTAACTCACTCATAAGCATGAAATGCTTTGTCAATGAGAGAGAGAGAAAGGGGCTCGAGGAGTTGCAATACACTCAACTATATCAAGGACTTAGAATAGCATGAATGAGCAAACTTGGAATGAACTCTAAGGGGTCCTATTTATAGCTGGGGGTGTTCCCTTCAGTGTGGGATCACTTAAGGGTGAAATATAGCCATTTTCCAAGGTACTACAGATCTATTCTCACTCAAAACAACTCGCCAACATTTATAATCACTTTTTCTACATTTTTTGTACAGTAAATTTGGTCAATTTTTAATAAAGATAACTCGACAAATCCAATAAATGACAAAGCCAATTTTCAAACTATTGGTCAAGTTTATTCTGGGAAACTCGACCGATGAATCAAAATTGTTTTTCTTAGTTGATTGATTGGTTGAGTTATGTGAGTGTGCAACTCAACCAATCGGTCTCTCCAGAAAATCCTTCACTGGATCAGTCGATTTTCCAATTTGACTGATAAACAACCTGTGATAAATTTTCTAAATTGACATTTGAGTGATCAAACGTTGTAATTAAGTGTCGCTAATTTTTCCCCATCTTAGTTACAAGTCATATAATCAATAAAGTGATTACAGAAATCATCTAAGGTCATTTGGAGTTATTTCCTAAAATGCACACTTGCATTGCTTTTGACTTGAACTTGAACAAGCTAGGGGTTGTGTAATTTGATCATTTTCATGTACCTAAATCCTGAAATTAATCTTGAACAAACATATTAGATACATAGGAATGGAATGGTTAAGTCATTATCAAAATATGGGCAATGTATAACTCTCAAGTCAAGAAGAACATCCTGTACCACCTCCGTTTGACCCTTCAACCATGGACGATCCAGCTTTTCAGTCTATGTTTGGATAGCTTATGCTGACGAATACACATTTGGTAGATAGAGCACCTTCACCTCAACCAAGGTCACCTGTTCCCAATGCAGAATCTCAGGGTCCAGGGAAGACCTTTAAGAGAGTGAAACAGGTAGGATCCATAGAGTATGTGGTACAACTGACCTGGTCGATGTAGATATGTGGTTTACAGAGCTAGAGAAGGCATTCAGGATACTGAAAATCTCAAAGGAGGACAAAGGTTAAGCATGCGATCTACCTTTTGAAGGGTAGTGATGGCCATTGGTGGGTCATTGAGGTGGAGAAGAGACATGGAGAGACAATCCGTAGGGAGGATTTTTTGTGGGAGTTTGTTAGCCTTTACTTCCCAGAGATGTATTTGGAGGAGAAGATGGCTCAGTTGAACGATTGCACCAAGGATCATGGTCTATCAATGAATATGAGGAGAAGTTCATGGAGCTATCAAGGTTCTCTCCTCACATGGAAACTATAGAGAAGGAGAGGATAAGTAGGTTTTAGAAAAGCTTGAATTCCAAGTTCACAATGACAACACCTGCTTTGGACAATCAAGAGAAGTTTTCCGCCTTTGTGGAGTCTGTGAGGAGGATAGAGAGGACAACTGTGGAGAAGCAAGCAACTAATGCAAGGATAGGTCATCCCATTTCCAAGGGAAATCATATGGCAGCTTCAAGAAGACAAAGATCTCTTTACCACAATACCAGTTGAGGTTGACATTTTCTAAACCAAGGATACATGTGCACTCTTAGTGGTCCCCTAGTATAGGGATAGGTCACAATTTTCTGTCAGCATGGGCGAATAGTTCAGGTTCAACGTCTATGACATGGCCGTCTAGGATGTAGTATGATACAAGGATATGCTTAAAGTGTGGTCAGGTTGGAGATGTGAGATGGTCTTGCTGCATGAAGAATGAAGATGTGACACAATAGTTGAGGTAGATCTAGTAGGGTTCACAACAACAACCAATTAACAACAGTGGTAGTAGAGGACATGGCCAGACATCACATGTACGGTTTTCAGGATCAGCTAGTAGAGGTCGAGGATGACAACAAGAGACAACTACATTCTATGCTATGAGTCAGCCAAAAGGAGTGGTCAACTCGTGGGTCGTGATAAGTCAGATGGAACTTTTTCTTTCTGACTTATAATCAGCATGGGAGTTTTTGGTAGTATCAGTGAACCAGATGGCCACGGCGAGGGAATCTGGGATGGAGGACTCATAGCATCTCTATAAATGATCTGGCAAAAGTGAAAGATCCCTGGCACGTCAGAGGAATTGGGACCGTTGAGCCCACTCTGGCCTCGTAGGGATGTGGGTGTGGGCAGGACAGGGATTCCATCCCAAGCAATTAGAGGAGGCCTCCATAGAAAGAATAATAAGGAGGAAGAGCACTCCGCCCGTCGGGTGGTAGGAGCAGCGGGCAAGTGCATCGTTAGGCCAATGGGTAGGGGTTTGGGGGGACTTCTACCTTTGTATTTGTTTTAGTTGACCCG
Source organism: Alisma plantago-aquatica (assembly GCA_963693085.1). Classification (NCBI taxonomy): domain Eukaryota; kingdom Viridiplantae; phylum Streptophyta; class Magnoliopsida; order Alismatales; family Alismataceae; genus Alisma; species Alisma plantago-aquatica. The sequence continues at coordinate 221,683,361 of OY856412.1, forward strand.
GGTGCGACATACTCATTTATCACTAGATATGTGATAAATAGTTGTCATTTTACAGTTGTAGTAAACTAATAACCTCTTGTTAGAAGCCTCTTTGGTTGGTTTCATATTGTTGCGAGAAGTGTGTCCATCTTATGTTCTTTCTTTTTTCAAGACGTAGTATTCAAGTGGATCTTATACCACTTGATATGCATGAATTCAATGTGATCCTAGGGATGGATACATTGGAGAAGTATAAGGTTGTTTTTGAATGTTGTTCTAAAGTTGTAATGTTTTTTATGGGGATCTCTGTTGGACTTTCTAATGAGATAGTAAGATTCTGCCTACCTATCTTGTGTTTTTGAATGTTGTTCTAAAGTTGTAATGTTTTGTATGGGGATGTCTGTTGGACTTTCTAATGAGATAGTAAGATTCTTCCTACCTATCTTGTGTCATCTGTGGTAGTAGACAATTTGATGATACGGCAATGTGAAGCTTTTTTATCTCATGCAGCAAATACCAAGGTGATAGTCCTAGTATCTAGGATGTACTAGTGTGTGAGTTTGAGGATGTTTTTCCACATGAGTTTCCTAGTGTTAAACCCCCTAGAGATATTGATTTTGAAACCAACCTAGTTCCTAGAACGCAACCCATAGCTCAGAAACCCTATAGGATGGTATCAACTGAGATGAAGGAGTTGAAGAAGCTATTCCAAGAGTTGTTGGAGAAATGTTTTATATGACCAAGAACTTCCCCTTGGGGTGCTCCACTGTTGTTTGTGAAGAAGAAGGATGGTTTGGTGAGGCTCTACATAGATTACCAATAGTTGAACAAGGTCAAAGTGAAGAAAGTGTATCCATTTTCGAGGATAGATGACCGTTCCGACTAGTTGAGAGGTGCTACAATGTTTTGCAAGATAGATCTGAGATCAATGTATCATCAGTTGAGGATCAAGGCATACGACATATCTAAGACTGTTTTTATGACTAGGTATGATCATTATGAGTTCATGGTTATGCCCTTTGGGCTAACCAATGCATCGACAATATTTATGGACTTGATGAACAATGTTCAAATCGTATCTTGATTAGTTTGCCATGGTGTTCATTGATGACTTCTTGATATACTCTAGGAAAAATAAGCTGAATGAGAAACATCTGCATCAAGTATTGGATCTATTGAGGCAACATCAATTGTATGCTAAGTTCAGTAGGTGGGAGTTTCGGCTGACTGAGGTGTATTTTCTTGGTCATTTTATATCTGAAAAGGGTGTTTGTGTAGACCCTAATAAGGTGGAGTCTACGTTGGAGTGGGAGCAACCTAAGACACCGATTGAGGTTCAAAGCTTCCTAGGTCTAGCTGGTTATTATATGAGTTTTATTAAGAATTTTAGTGTTGTAGCCTTACCTTTAACCACCCTAACTAGGAAGGGTGCTCCTTTTGTTTGGGATGATAGGTGTCAACATTCTCTTCAGTTTTTAAAGGAGAAGTTGATGAGTTCTCCCATTGTTGGTGCTTCCAAATCCTGGGAAAGGTGACATTATTTTAAGTGATGCTTCAAAGAATGGATTGGTATGTGTGCTGATGCTTCTCTTATCAACAACTTAAGAAATAAGAGGAGGACGATCCAAACCATGACATGGAGGTAGATATTGTGGTTCTTACTTTGAAGATTTGAAGTCACTATTTGTATCGAGGAAAGTGTAAAATATCCAAAGATAACAAGAGCCTTTAGTATATCTTTTCAAAGTAGGAGCTTAATATGAGGTAGAGGAGATGGATGGAGTTGATCAAGGATAATGGTTGTATGATAGACTATATCACCTCGGAAAGGCAAATGTGGTGGCTGATGTCTTGAACCAAAAGTCATCTTTATCATTGTCTATAGATAAAACACAGTTACACTCCATAGTGTGTCACTGGCGGGACATGCTAGTGTGGCTTTGATAGATGAATTCATAGTTGGAGGTTTCCTTGTTGGTGGGATAGTTGACACATCTACATCTCAAGCCAACATTGGTATAATAAATCAAAGATGCACATAAGGATGACATTGTGATATTGACTACTAGATCAAATTTTGGCAGTGGGAAGCATGATGGATTTCATGAATTAGATGTTGGGACAATGTGATTCCACAATAAAACAATGGTTTCTAACATTGGCGGTTCAAGGGAGATAGTTCTTGAGGAGGCTCATACTTCAATGTACATGATTCATCCTAGAAGTACGAAGATGTGTCATAATTTGAAGGATTTGTACTAGTAGCCAGGTATGAAGCATGATGTGGTAGTGTCTGTGGACAAGTGTCCATTTTGTCAATGGGTCAAGGAAAAGCATCAATAGCCTACAAGGATGTTACAACCTTTGCCAATTCCATAGTGGAAATGGGACCACATAACCATGGACTTTGTGGTTGGCCTTGCAAGAATAGGCTAAGGTCATGATTCCATTTGGGTGATCATTGACTGGTTGACAAAGTCAGCTCACTTTCTTCCAGTTAAGTCAACCTATAAAGTAGGGAAGTTGGCACATGTCTACGCTGGTGTCATAATTCGTCTACATGGCATACCAGTTACCATAGTGTCTGATAGAGGTCCTCATTTCATGAGTAGGTTGTGGGAGCATCTACATACAACCTTGGGGTCACAATTGAGGTTCAACACAACTTTTCAGTTGCAGATAGATAGCCATTCAGACATTAGAGGATCTTTTTAGTTCATGTGTTCTTCAATTTCTTGGGAGTTGGGATATCCACTTGAGTCTGGTTGATTTTTCCTACAACAACAGCTACCAAAGAAGCATAGACATGGAACTATATGAGGCTTTATACGGGAGGGGGTGTCAGTCACCTCTTTGTTGGTACAAGACAAGTGAGTATCAACTGCTGGGTCTTGAGTTAGTTCAATAGACAACATAAAAGATCAAGGTGATCCAACAATACTTAAAGGTAACTCAAGACAAACATAAGTCATATGTTGATAACCGCCATAGAGCATTAGAGTTCCAAGTTGGAGACTATATGTATCTCAAGGTATCACCTTGGAAGGGTGTGATGAGGTTTGAAAAGAAGGATAATTTAGGTCCTAGATTTATGGGACCTTATCCTATCATGGCATGACTTAGAAAAGTGTCTTACAACCTAGAGTTACTACTAGAGTTGCACAGGTTGCACAACATTTTCCATGTTTCTATTTTGAGGAAGTGTCACCTCGATACAGAGTAGTTGATATAGGAAGTGGAAGTAGAGTTATATGAGGATGTTTCTTATGTTGAATGTCTAATTTTAATCTTAGATAAGCATGTGCAGAAGTTGAGGAAAAAAGACAGACCTAGTGATGGTGTTGTGCATCACCATGGTGTGGAGGAAGCCACATGAGAGTTAGAGGATGAGATGCATAGGAAGTACCCATCCTTATTTTCATATGATTTTAGGGGTTAAATCCCTATTAGGGGTTTATGGTTGTGATCCTCTTGACCTGGTTTAATGGGTAAAAATACTTATTTGATTTAATTGGGTTTTTAGTTTCTTAATTAGACCTTATTTTATTTTTTGATATCAATTGAAAAAACTATGTTTCAAATTTGGTCCAATTCTAACTTTGTTTGCTTAAGTTTTGCAAATTTATGTACTTGTTTGGACTCGAATGTAATTTTCCCTTTTTAACGGATCTAACTAAAATTTTAACACATGTCTTTGTGCTTCATGGCATTATTCATAATTGAATAAAATTTGTCTTATTTGAATGCTTTAAACCTTGATGCATAAAGATATCAACCTTGATGTTCATTTTGTGTGGAGGTGAAGGCATTTGCACCTTCTGATGCTATTTGGGTTCACAATGCAATGGTTGCACTAGTTTGCAGTTTGATCATTATTCTACACTCAAACACTAGATGGTTGTTCTACACTCAACACTAGATGGTGTTCCTTGAGGAGTTGCAATCTAATGGTTGTTCTGCACTCAAACACTAGATGGTTTTCCTTGAAGAGTTGCAATCTGATGGTTGTTCTACACTCAAACACTAGATGGTTGTTCCGCACACAATAGTAGATGTTTTTTTTGAGGAGTTATGATTCGATGGTTGCACTAGTTTGCAATTCGATGGTTGTTCGGCACTTAAACAATAGATGATTGTTCTGCACTCAACACTAGATGGTTTTGCTTGAAGAGTTGCAATCTGATGGTTGTTCTAGTTGTACAAGTGATGGAAAATCGACCTTTGATTGATAGTAAAGCAGTTTTCAACCTTTGACCTCCTTTCTCTCTCATCCTAGCTATATGTACCGCTCCCCTCTTTCCTCAAACGAGCCTTTCCACTTCAAACATGTTCTTGCTGTTAGAGTTCATCCAAAAACCATCGGTTGGCGAAGGAGAAGCTTCTTGAGGATAAGGCCTTGCTAGATCGTGGTTGCATGTTGTTATAAGACTTGGATCGAGCTCTTTAGGATGGATCAAAGCCTTACTAAGGAGTTCCTTTCCTCTTACACATAATATCTTCCCTCTTTACCTCATTATCTCACCGTTCTCCTTCTTTTTCCTTTCACCATGGTTGAGATCTATGGTGTTCCTTGCTGGAAACTCGTGCACATAGATGGAGAACCCACTTTTCTTCTCTCTTTTGATCTACATCTACTCTGTTTTTGAAGATAGGAGCTACGTTGGAGCCTTTAGAGTATGAATCTTGATGTAAAACTCTCTATTATTTGTGATACCTTAGTGTTTGGACATTCTTCTTCACCTTGAGGTGAGTGATATAACTCTAATATGTTTCTTTCCTACTCATAACCTATTTCATGTAAATCTTGTTCTAGAAAACCCATTATATGAGGAATGATGGCCTTTTTGTGCACTGTTTGAGATAAGAATGATGATGATACAATTTGTTAAGCTTTGCTTAGTCCTATGAATGTTTCTTATCCTATAAATGAGATTTCTTGAACATGCAAAGTCTGAAATATAAAAATATTAGTGTTATGACTTCTAAACATTTCATATATGTCATGTTTTGGTACCCATGTATATATGTATGACCCACATTGTAAGACCTTACTATATGGTGGTTAACCGATGATGGTTTCAATGATTCAATTTACTATTTTAGTGATGAAATTATTGTTAGACGAAATCATAATACTAAAAGTAGCTCATTCACGCTAGGTTTTAGTCACATAATGCTTTATTCTAGAAAATTGCATATCACTTACATCCGATAAGCTTTTATTCTGAAAGTTGGGGTGATGTATTTTTCTTGTAAAAATATCTACAAAATTTGAGATGATAATGATGTTGCTACATGCAGTTATTTTTGTTTCACCTAAATGACATTTTGGGGCCGCTATGCACCCAAGTTGAGATCTAATCATTTTTATTGCTAGAAATAGATGAATATTCCATGATGGAGTAACATGGAACAAATTTCATATGTTTTGTATCCTTGAAATTTGTACTCTACAATTTATTGTAGGCATACTTTAGGAGCTTGTATGTAAATTGGTTGATGCAGTCAAAATACTTAAACAACATAATTAATCAGATGTAACTACCAATCATGTATCACCATGTGACCATATATCTATTCTAGTGTTAGAACTTGCTGGATAGTGAAATGTGTGACCCCAAGAGGAGCTTGGAGTTTTATACTATTGAGTATATGTGGGTGCAAGGAGGGTATATCTCTACCATCCAGATCCCAAGGTCATAGGGAGAGGTCGAGAACGTGTCTCGGAGTTGATGTGTTGAGAGTGACTACAGTTGTAACTTGGATTTTGAAGGTTTATACCCTGATTTCTAGTTCACTGGCATGTGTACCCAGGAAGAACTTCTGTTTTTAGTAGTTGACCCGATGTGCCACTACGGTTGTTTCTTGAACTGACCAAGGAGAAGGGATCTTTGGATTTCATACACCCTAGATCTTTAGCGGGGCTGGTTGTGACTTTGTAGTAGTTAGCTAATAGTTTGAGTGGTACGTCTCAAACTACCCAACTCTTAATAAATTATGTAAGTCAGTCGTGTAGCATATCTATCAGGGTTACTTGATGATTTCACATTAGATGTTGATCCTTTCTCTATTTCTTTTAATTGTTAGATGATTGAAAATGTAGTAAGAGAAATCAATTGTGTTTATGACACTAACTATACCTAATATTTATGAAAGTTAGATACTCTTTCAACTCTATAATATTATATGCTTTAATTGTTTAGAGTACATAATCTTTCTGTAAGCAACAAATGTTTCTGGAAGTTATATCTCTCCCTGAGACATGGGACTACTTCGTGGGTCACCACATCTTTTGAGGTGATCGTTAGAAATGCCTTTAGACCAATGGTAGTAAGGAGGATAAGTTTGAACATTTGTAGAGGAAGAAGGCCTGTGGGTGGTTTAGTGAGTCCTATAGTCATCCTTGTACTCTCAGGTCTGGGTGGTGAGATTTTTTAGATGATGAACAACGACTTGTCATTTTTATAGTGTATATATGTTTTGTACATGTTGTTAATATGTGAAAGATATATTTTTGTATAACAGGTTGTGGCTGAGACCACAAAATAGATGTAAAGATACCTAGTATGGTTGTATATATATGCCAAATGTTGGACCTTTTTATAAATGTTCTCTGGCATGTTTGGAAAGTTATTTCAGTCTTAATTATGTAGATTCATGGTAATATGATTGATTAGAATTTGATCAACATTTTTGTTTAGAGTAAATTCATTTAGAGTGGTGGGTTTCCATAGAGGATATGACTAATCCTAATGGAAGTACACCGCCTCATAATGGATAGCCCCCAAAGCCTCTCCCCCCGACCACATTCTTCTAGGAGCTTACACTTGTCCTATTTCTTTAAGGATTGAAGCTATGCTCTATCAAAACTTATCGATGCCTCCCACTCTCGTGGATATGTTTCTTCTCTCCTAAGATCTAATCATTGAAAATATTTACCTCATATGGACGATTTTCTTGAAACATGTTCAACTTTTTGAACTCCAACTACGGCCGAAGATGCCATTAGTGTGACCCTATTCTCCTTCTCTCTAAAGGACAAGGTCAAGGCTAGGGATTTGCATTCTTCGGAAATATAGATAATGAATAGGGAGGACATGAAAAATACATTCTTGAAAAAGTTTTATTATATTGCAAGGTTAACATGAATGCAACATTCCATTTTAAATTTCAAACAAATTGATAATGAAAGGTTCCATGATTCTTGGGAAAGATTTTAGTAGATGTTGAGAGAGTGCCCTCACCATGAAATTTCTTGTGGAATCTTATTTAATCTTTTTACTCCATTATCTCTCAATTGAGTCAAGTTGTAGTGAACTCCTCTTATGGAGGTACTTTCATGAATACACCCTGAAGAGTCATGGCCATTGTTTGAATACTTGACAAAGAATTATAGGCATAGAAGTTCTATTGCTATTAATGATTGTAACCCTTTAGATTCTGATGATTCAAGCACAAAAATTATGAAGATTCTTGTTGAAATAATGAACATGATGAAGAATCAAGTGCAAAGTGCTCCTAGTCATTCTGTTACTTCTATTCAGTCTTTTAGTGAATAAGTGAATGCCTTTCACTCTCGCAACAACCAACAACAACAAATTCAAAGGTACAATTCAAGGTTTTAAGAAGAAGTTATTTCTAAACTAGAATAATTTGATGATGTTTAGTACAAGATGTCTACCCAAGGATAAAATATGATTAGAGTAAATAAAAGAATAGAGCATCTTTCTTCAAGACTATCTATCCATGTGGAAGGGAAACTCCATTTCTAACCCACTAGAAGTCTGAAAAACTTTGTTGAATTGGTGAATGCTCCTCAAAATACTTTGATTCTCCCACAATTATAAGTGAAATCCCTTCACCAATACCCCCTCCACCACCAGATCCCGTTGCACGCACTCCAACACAACCATCTCATCAACCCCATAAAGTCATTCCCCCTCACCATGTACAAACCTATGTGAAACAACCCTACCACAAAAGCTAGTTCACTCCACCACACCTCCACCACTTTATCACCAAGGATATGTCTACTCACATTTCCAATCAACACCCCTCCACAACACCAATTCAATGCTCCTTCCCCCTTTCACTTTAGAGAGAATATGGAGGGTGTAACTACTTTAAGAAGTGGTAAGACCATTGAGTGGCCAAGACAGGTTGGTGGTAGTGATACTGTGATGGATCACAAAGTTGATATTGTGACTCCAGTGGTTGATGATAGTGTGATATCAAGAAGTGATACCATTATACCCAATAACATAGTAATACAATTTGCTCCTACTATCTTGCAAAGAAGTGATACAGTTCCACAGGTTAATTCTATTGTGCAAGAACCTCCCTTTCTTGATGCACTGGAGGAGCCTTATCCTTCCAAAAGAAACAAAATGCACAACAAGGACATCCTTGAGACATTTAAGCAATTACAATTCAACATAACCCTCTTGGATGCAATGAAGAAATTATCCAAATTTGCAAAATTCCTCAAGAACATGTGCACATACAAGAGGAAATCCACATGAAGGATGCCCCAAAAATGGAATTGTACTGAACAAGTGATTTCAATTATGAAACATGCAGTTCCAAATAAAAGAAAGGATCCCAAAGACCCTATCATTCCTTACAATATTGGTGGACATCACATCAAGAAATCCCGTTTGGACTTAGGGTAAAGTGTGAACTTAATGCCATATCACATGCACATCAAACTTGGTTTGGGTTTGTTGGATCTAGAATGTTGCACTCTTCAATTAGTTGATAGATATGTGAAGGTTCCTAGGACGATATAGATGATGTTCTAGTGATAATTGATGATGACATATTTTCCATCTTCCTAGGTGGTTTTATAATTCCTGACATGGAATAAGATATAGGAAGATCCCTATAAATCTTGGGGAGGCCGTACCTATCTATTTCTACTAGTGTTATTCTTGTAAGAACTAGCACAATTATTGTTACATTCATGCACATGAATATTAACTAAATATTTTCAAATCTTCACCCAAAGTTGAGGTGATTGGTGCCACAGATGAGGCATGTTATCTGCTTGATTGTGTTGATGAAACTACAGAGGATTGCTTACCTTCATGGATAAAAAATTACACCAAAGGCAAGGGGCTTGAGCTAGTTGTTGAATTAGATGAAGAACCAGTTAAAGAAGTCAAGGTGGCTGAGTTAGTAGCTTCTAGTAAAGATCTACCTTTGTGGAAGCTAGACCCTTTAAAACATCTATTGAAAAGCCCCATCCTTGATTTGAAAACTCTTCCTGAAGGACTAAAATACACCGTTCTTGGTTCAAATGACACCCTCCTAGTGATCATTTCTTCTACTCTTTCTTCAGAACAAGAAAATTATCTTATATCTAATTTTAAGAAGAACATTGAGGCCATTGGATTATTTTAGATTTAAGAGGTGTTGATTCATCTATTTGTGTGAAACCCATCTTATCATTGGATGATGCTCTGCCTAGTAGGGAAATGCAAAAAAGATTGAATCTAAAGCTAGAAGAAGTTGTTACTCAAGAGGTAGTGAAGCTCCTTGATGCATGCATGATGTATCCTATCTCTGATAGTTCTTGCCTGAGTGATGGAGTCCCAATTTCATTCTCCATCTTGTGCCTTTTTGTCCCTATTTTACATGTAAATTGTTCATAATGCATGTTTCCCGCTATAATTGGTTTTATAGTCAAACACACTTATGGATGTTGTTTACATGATTTTTCGATACTTTGATCATGCTTTGGATTTAGAGGAGATAAGGAGGATCCTAGGGTTCCTTCACCCTTAAAGGAGTCCAAAGTGAGCTTCAGAGCTTCTGCGACCTATCCATGGTGGTCATAAATCAAGATAAGGCAAAGAACACCATGGAGGAGGAAATTGGAGACAAAGTGCTATACAAGACACACCAACATGGCCGTGGTACAATAGAATGGCCATTCCATAAACATCAAATTAAGATACTCAACAACAACTGAAGAAACTTCTAGAAGTTCATCTAGCACGAGGCCCATAACAATGATTGTGGCACTCTGCCCTCAGCATGGTTGTGCCAATTGTCTCCCTACATGACCATGTTCTAGAGAATAATGGTGCCTCAAATTCCCTAAAACGACAGTGCCAACTGGCACGGTCGTTCTACATGACAAGTACCACGGTTGTGCTACCTTGAACCCCAAAACCCAACATTTAGCCGTTCATTTTTCTTTCCTAGAGGGTTTGGTCCCATCCACCACCACTATTCTGCCTTGAACGATCCTTCTACCTACCAAACCATACTTTTTCCCTACTATCATTTAATCATATTGGCCCTCACTTAACCCTATGCTTCCCAATCCCCTATATAAGCATTTGTGGTAGTTGGGAGCAAAAGGTTAGCTCTCCCAAACATTCAATTTTCCATCTACCCTCTCCCATGTACTTTCCACTTCCATTTCACTTTCCTTACCTCAATACCAAAATTTTCAAAGGTTTTGACAACCCCATCTATTTTCAATGCCATTTCTCCCCCTTCGATAAGGGTCAAGCTTGGAGCAGATGGAAATGATTGGATATCCTTCATTAACATGCATGGAATTTCATCTTTTTATCCCCTTTTTTTGAATTTTTTTAGAGCATGCCTATCTCAACCCCTCCTGATCTGTTTGGGGTCTAAAAATATGGCTTTGAACATGTTGGGGAAATAACATTGTAGATATTATGATTCCATTTGAGAATGCTTGTCTTCTACTTATGTCTTGTTTTAATCCATTCCTATGTGACTGGTCCTTGATAATACCTTTGTAGTAGGGGAACACATGATATGTGGATAATTTGTGATTGGTGCTCCTAGGTCCAACTAGTGCATCCCTAGCTATCCAACCCTCTTCCTACATATCAATCTACTCTCCTACCCTTAAATGAGAGAACTAAGTAGCTAGTTTGAATACTCTTAGATTGGCTTGGATGTTTTCAAAGGTTAGAGGAGAGATGAATTGAGGTGCTATTATTCGAAACCTTCATTTTAACCCTCCATTACTATCCTTCGCCCCCAATTGACCTAAATTCTTCTATCCTAGAAACTTTAAATTGTTAAGTCATGGACGAATTTCACCTAAAACCTAGTCAATTAAGCCTCACAACGTCAGATAGGGGGTGGTAGGAACCAGTTCCCCTATACACACCCTATTCCATCCATGTCCAACTACTAGTTTTAGGAAATTCTTTATCACTTAACTTGTTTTTTTATTTATTTTACAACTCATGCCAAATTATCAGAGAAATATGAGAGAAGCATCCAATGAAAGTGAAAAATTGGGTCTAAAGAATGAATGTTCTACACTCCAAATGGAAGTGATTGTTCTTCCCAAAATGACAATCAAGGTGTGCATGAGAACCAAGATGTTAGAAAGAAACAAAACCATAATATGTGTTAATGAACCAACATGTTTGGGAATCAATTAAGAAAAGAAACAAGTTATGTTGAAGAAATTCTCTAGAACGACCGTTGTAAAAACATTACGTCCTTGCTATTTGTGGTAGATTGGAAAAATTTTGTGATGTTTTTGAATTCAATGAGATTAATGTGAGATAATCATTATAAGCAGAAAGGTCATGCTGATGATCAAATAGAATGGACGTTCTATTTAGGATGATCATGCCAAATTATTAGAAAAATATGAAACAAGCATCCAATGAAAGTTCTAAATTGGGTTTAATAGAACGACTGTTCTACATTCCAAATGGCACTGCTCGCCTCTAGGTCGAATGATTATTCTTCCCAAAATGACCATTTTGCACCAAAAATGAAGAAAAAAAGGAGTGTGACATGTGCCAGAATGGTGGTGTTGTCAAGAACGAAAGCTCCAATGCAGGCCCACATCAACTAAAATTTCCATGAGAACCCTCACTCAACCTTGACCCTCCAACACTCCAACATGCTCATGCCATTGCAGAAGACACTCATAGAGCCTCCCTGTGATCCAACCCTCTAAAGCCTATGATCAAGCTCTGTTGACCTTCTCAAATGTTCCATGCTGCTTCGTTAAGATTTATCAACCTCCATTCTCCTTATCCACCTCCAATATCTCCTTCCATATCCAAGTACTATGTGGTACTGTAAAATTCACCCAAACTCTCAAAACCATGGATAATTTGAAGAAGTTAGGGTAGGGGATTGCCTCCACCATAGAGAAAGAATTCCTTCCCAAACATTGATCTAGGAATTATTCCATCATCACTCCACCATCACTCTCACCCTTTCCATCCCAACCTATCTCACACAAAAACAACATCACATGGTGATGATGATTCGATGATCAAAACTAGCAACAAGGTGAAGAGGAGTCTTTGTTGGTTTTTAGGGGAGGCACAGGAGGTAGCAGAAACAAAAATTTTCTTCTCCGCAAACTCATAAGTAAGGAATCATGTCAACGTCTATACAGTAGGAAGGATGGTTTGTAGATGTGTATCTTGTCTCGAGATTTGCTCGGTAAAATTATCTCACAGTTAGTGCGGTCTTCACCTCCGGTCTTGGACGGTGTTTGTGCAGCTCCTGGTCTCACTGGGACTGATGATTCCTGGTATCACTGGGACTGTCAGGATTGACAGCTTTCCTACGAGTGATAGAAGTCTCCCGCCTCTAAAGTATTCCACACGGACCACCTGGAACTTTGATCTCCTTGTCCCACAAGGAATCAGAAGGAGTTGCACCCTCTTGTCGGCATACTAGTCACCGACACACTCTCCTGCCACCAGTCACTTTTCTACAGTTGTCTTTCCCTTACTATGCCTCCCTTATCGGGTAGCACTTGCTCGAGCTCTCTCGGTTACCACAACCAGAGAGAATGACAACTTTGCAGAGCAACTGGTGTTCTGAGAAGCCCCCAATACCCCTATATATATAGGAGGGTCATGGGACAGGGTTCTCTATCCCGGGCAATGTGGGATTAAAGCAGTAGTAGAAGGGTTTGAGATTTTCAACAAAAACAACCAACTACGCCACCTGAACCGATCATTTCAATCATGAAATGGTCGGTTGGGGACCTGAGCCGAATCGGTTCACACCTGAACCAATTGGTTGGGACACCTAAAATGGTCATTTTACTTATGAAACGGTCGGTTCGCGGCCCTGGTCAGTTCCCAATTGACTTTTCCTCTTTTGTTTCGAATTGATCCAAATACCAATCCTTGTTCCAATCAAATTGGACAAGTGAAACGAAACAGAAATTTCTCACCAATCTGAGTTTCTCAACTTCTTCGGTGGGACCAGTTGAATCAATCGGTTCAACACTTGAACCAGTCATTTCACCCTATCTTGTGTCGATCGACACACCAACTGAGCTGATCGTTTCACCAAGCTGAGCCGATCGATTCATCTCATGATCTGATCAGTTGGGAGTGCAGATTGTGTAGAAATAGTCAATTACAGTTTCAACCAATATGATACTCTAATCAATCTGTCCAACACCTTAAACATTATGATACTAAGCCATCAATTGATTGAGTGTTTAATTGAACTACTAAACTCCTTCGGTAATCAATCTAAACATTGTTTGTGGACAAACTCCTCTTCTAGGTTAAATCCTATGTGTCTGACCTTGCAGGTCCCATTTCACATTGGCAGTGAAAGTCCATAACACTTATGACTTCACAAGCAAAGAGTGGTGCCTAGTCACACATCAGTGCTACCCAAGTGAAATAGAAAGTTGGAGAACAACTTTCAATCCTACAATCTGTGAATGGTGTTACAGTGAATGTATAATTCCTTTGTCACTGATATCCCAAATGAACTCTAGGCTTGGAACTGTCATCCTGTCAACGTTCATTCACTTTCTTGATCTCAGAGTAGATTGGAGGAGATATGTGTGACATCAATATCACATACTGATTCACACATGTGTGTGCACGCCTATCTCAATCCTACTCATCAAGTGACCATGTATATCAAACTCCTTCAGTAGGGACAAATCCCATATCTATCACTCACCCCTCAAAAGCTCCATGTGTCAAAGCCACCCAATCATCACATTTATAACAACCCATGTTTCAGGACTGCGTTTGATGATGTCAAATTGTACCCAACGACATGTGTTGAGTGTAGTGATTTCAGGTCAAAGAATCACACTCACCACCATCACTGTGAGAAATGACTGTGACTAACATGTCATGGTTCCATGTGTCAAACTCACGGTGGGGTTGTCTGGTACACTTGTTCTCTAACAAGTACCTATGTGTTTGGTTTGATATCTCCATATCATGGCTAATGAGATTCTATCATCAACCAACACCACAATCTAGTCTTGTGTGTCATTACCATCTATCTACCTTCCCCAATGACATATGACTAGGGACATAATAAGAATGTACAAACTCTTAGCATCCATATGATCTCATCGTTCAGGTCCTTAACCTGAAAGCATACATCATTGAGTACTGTCATTCTCTAGACATTCAATCTGTTCTATCATTATCTCATATGACTGAACCAAAAAGAATTGGAAGCTTTCCTTTGATGTTTATCAAATCAATCTTAATGTATCCCATCAATCATCCCATGATTGGCTCTCAGGGCATACATACCAACAAACTCCCTTTTGCACTACGAGCCAATCACCCTTGAATCATATTCATAGTGATCTTTAAACATGTCCCACATACCACTGTGCTCTAGTGCTAATAGTGAGTTATGGCAACACCTTGCCAATGTCACTATTAATTTCATGTCTCACATCTCTTCGTTGTACGTCACACGTATGAGATGGAGTTGTCGTAATATGCGATCTAGTATTCCTTTGCTAACCATTAGCCACATTGCATGACCGAGCATTCCTTACTTGCCATCAATGATCGGAATATCTATAAGTTCATCTCATGAACTTCTAGATCCAGATCCATATAGTATCGACTATTGTTCTCTAACACACGAATACTCGACATTTCCTTTTAAACAGCTTTATTGAAACGTTTTTATTTATCAACAAACATTCACTTTATATATCCCATATATATATATATATATATATATTGCGATTAATTTTCTATCCTATTCACAAGTTCGCATCAGTGTAACTCTTTACAGTGAACTCTTCCTTATTTCCATAGAACTAGTACTTCTCAAGTACTTATCAAGTTCTTATGGTATTCTAGTAACCCTTACTGGAACTAGACAGACATCCACTCGTCTTGTCCCATATACGGGTTATTAGGATGAGCATATCATATTGTCATGTCCTACATACAAGATGATAAATGCATTTTATTCTTGTTATGTCCATACATACAAGATAATGGGATGATTACATAAATGATAGATCTATATCTATTCTTAGTGTTCCCATTCTTCATAAGAATTGGAAACTTGTCCT
This sequence comes from Alisma plantago-aquatica, assembly GCA_963693085.1. Taxonomy (NCBI): domain Eukaryota; kingdom Viridiplantae; phylum Streptophyta; class Magnoliopsida; order Alismatales; family Alismataceae; genus Alisma; species Alisma plantago-aquatica. The sequence continues at coordinate 221,698,680 of OY856412.1, forward strand.
TGGGATACTAACTCCATGTATCATGGACAGGTTTTATCTTACGCTGAAGGGATCTTGTTATGTCCATACATACAAGATAATGGGATGATTACATAAATGATAGATCTATATCTATTCTTAGTGTTCCCATTCTTCATAAGAATTGGAAACTTGTCCTTGGGATACTAACTCCATGTATCATGGACAGGTTTTCTCCCACTAAATCTGTGCACGCTGAACCCTTCAGTACAGATCCCTTCAGTACAGAACCCTTCAGTACAGATCCCTTCTTATGGTATTCTAGTAACCCTTACTGGAACTAGACAGACATCCACTCGTCTTGTCCCATATACGGGTTATTAGGATGAGCATATCATATTGTCATGTCCTACATACAAGATGATAAATGCATTTTATTCTTGTTATGTCCATACATACAAGATAATGGGATGATTACATAAATGATAGATCTATATCTATTCTTAGTGTTCCCATTCTTCATAAGAATTGGAAACTTGTCCTTGGGATACTAACTCCATGTATCATGGACAGGTTTTCTCCCACTAAATCTGTGCACGCTGAACCCTTCAGAATATTCTAGAACATTTCCATTTCACATCAACATGTGGAATGTGAATATGCTCCCACTAAATCATAGATCCCTTCTTTATCTTTGTCATATCAGTCAAACCCTTTGACAATATTATCAAAGTAAAGATCCTAGTTCTGAGTTTCTTGTACTCAATCAATCACATTGATTAGTCCATTGTAACTTATAGACTTCATTTGCACTAATGGATTCATAAACCTTATAGGTTGTGTCACGTACACATCCTTGTCTTATTCCTCACAGGAATGCATTTTTAGTATTTGTATGCCAAATCTCATAGTCACTAAGTTGCAATTAACAAGAATCATCCTTCTCAAAATGTTATCCATGGGTCTTAACGCTTAAGACTCATTCACACTTATGGATTTCATCCCAATAGGTGTTACCATCAAGGTCATACCTTCTGGTTCACATGGAAGTCATTTCAGATGTAATGGTCATAAACCATAACTCAAAATTTGGTTCCTCATATTCATCTAGATAGTTGACTCATTACATGACCAACTCATCACATAGATATTTGAGGTGTATCTATCAAGTATATAAGAACTCACAACCCTTTGTGATTCTTAATGTCCTTTATTAGTGTAGGGTATTATTTATTTAAGAAGAATTTAGTTATTTGATAATTATCCTCTAACTCCTTAGAGCATGACTCCTTTTGATTTAGACATCACCACGCCTTAATCACGAGATCACTATGATACACTATCATAATCACACACAAGGTTCTCAAACATTTGGTCCAAGCATTTCATTCATTGATCTCATCAAGAATTAACACTTTACCAAATTCATACTTCATCTATGATATTCTTGAACACTTCAAGATGTTCATATTGGTATTTCTCTAAACACCAATTGAAGTATTAGCATTTGCTGCAATAGGTATGTAATATGTATTATACCTAATAGGATAATCATTCTCCCACTACCACTAGTGGAGATTGATTAATCATGTCCAGGAGATTCATGTCTCTTACTGGTTCTTGAACCAAAAGAGTCTAGATTTATCCATCATATGGAAACTAGAAATGAATTTCTCATGATTTATGCTTATTTTTTATTGTTTGAGTTATCATTAACTTTTATATATCATTTTATCTTATGCATACCAAGTACCACAAGATAAACAAGGCATTGCCAAAAAGATCATATCTTTGAAACATCAACCATATTGATAGCCATCTTGTCACTACAGGATGCAACAATAAAGTGTTTCTATTAGCAAATTGAAATAGCAGTTATAAACTCTATTTTTTGCCATTTAGGCTGAAATAAATTGAAAGGTACTCCTATCTATGGCAACAACACTTGCTCCAATGATGGGTACTCCTTTCTTGGTCCTTTCATAAAGGCCATCACTTCTTTGTGGATCTTGCATATCATATATGACATATCCATATCTTGGCATCATATACCTCAGATAAAGAAGTGGTTCATTTCATGATACCTTAGGTGGAGGTCTCTATCCCCTCCTTCTTCTTCTTCTTTTGTTCTTCCAGATATAGAGGGCAATTCCCTCTTTCACCCTCCCATGTGCCTTGAGGCTGAAGACGGCTTGGGCTACTGGCTAGCATCTGAACACTTCTTTGATTTGCCCTTGCCCTTGCCCTTGCCCTTGCCCTTAAAACTTACCCTTCATTGATCACATCAAACATTAGGGTTTGTCTTTCTTCATTATTGTCGCTACCATCCTCAACATGTATAATAACTTTGTCAACGGTTGTCAACATTGTGCATGTCATAGTTCATCATGAACTGTATGATTCTCACAACATTTGCAGTATCATACCAATAGCCAACTCATGGCTCAGAGGGAATCCTTCTTATTTAGGTTTTTCCACATACCCAATCACATTGAGTGTGTGAATACCTTACTAGATATCCTTTTGTCATGACATACTAGGACAGTGTCTTGGAGACATCATATGTCTCATGTTGTCTCTGCAACTCATAGTTCAGAGAACACAACATCAAGCACTCCACATTAATGGCATCCTCAGTATGCTTCCATAAGCATACTTTCATCCATTGATGTGGTGGAATCGAGTTCATCTAGTTATGGTATAACTAGGACTTAGAGCTTTCGCTCTTCGATTGAGAATACTTCTCAATGTCCTAACCAGTCATGGAAATATTCCCATTTAATTTGTTGGTCTCAAAGACCGATCACAAATAAAGTGATTATTGTTGAATAGCCATTTATTTTACAAAAGGAAATATATGCAATTTTAGTCCAAAACTCCTTTTGACTTATTTGATTGATTTGAAAGGTTGACAATATAAATCAGGCCTTTAATTAATTATCGCTCCCACTATTTTAGTTCAAATCGATAGCCCTCACCATCAATTCGGAAGATTCCAGCATACAATCTTCTAGTGGGAAAGATCCTGAAATCCTCTAAGTAATGGACCAGCTAGGGCTGTCACCCACAACTTAGATCTTCTAGGTAGGCAACTTTTGCCAATTGCATCATATGCAACTCTTAAAAGATGTCATGTAAAACTCCTTGCCATGATCACCTCCATGCCTCAAGGTGCCAGATCCTATCTAGGTCACCTTGTTAAGTCCAACCCAAAGCCAACACGATGGATATGCACCCTACTAGGGCAGACCCACATATCCATTCTTCATGCTTTCATGAGATAGATGGTGCACCACGCTTGGGCATACCCACTCTTGGCCGATCAAGCTTTTCATGTGTGTTACATTTGGAAGGCATCTAAAACTTTAATATTTAATGAGGTATTTGGTTTTATAGGTACATATACATATCCAATCACCACAATATATAGTATGTATCATATACATGCTATATCCCACAGAATACATGAGAAACGATAAAAGCGATGATTATGGCCATCCTAATGTGATTCATCGAGCCAAGAGGAACCACGGTCATCTAGGGCTACATCACATGCAACCTATACAAGATGAACTCTGTGCTTTGTCGTTCTGGGTTTGGTCAACTCATCTCCATGATTGATCGGCTCACCATCAGGCCAGTTGGTTTGGGTTCCACCAACCGATCGATTGGCTCCTCCAACTTATTAGTTCGCCTAGTCATCATGCATCTCCTCATGGCCGCCACCCGCTTGTCTCACTCCTCGAACCGGTCATCAACCAATCGGCTCACTCCTTGAACCGATCGTAGGGAACGTCAACTGATTGGTTCACTCCTTGAACCGATCATCTCAGCTGCCGTCAGGATGTCCGCCATTCTTCGACATAAAATGAAATAAAATCTATCCTATTTTACAATGTAAAAAGGGAAACCCCGAGTTACATTCAGGGAGAGAAAAGGTAGGAAAGAAATCTCGAGTTATCTTGAGTTACATCAAGAAAAGGAGGTAGGGAATCGGTGCGTAGACCGAGATGCAAGCAAACACATACTACCAAGAACACACATAGGGTTTATTGGCCATAACACGCTATACATCCACCACAAAACTCGTTTAAGGGTGACACATATCGAGTGCATTCATATTACATATCATATATGCATATTGGGATTTGTGGATTTAGGATTGGACATGCATAAATCCAATTTTATTTGCATCATATGCAATAAATAAAGGCGAAAAACCAAAATCGATCACATTGATAATCCTAAAGTATAGAGCAGTTGATGTGGCTCTGATACCATTGTTTGTTTTTAGGGGAGGCAGAGAAGGCAACAGAAATAAAAATTTTCTTCTCCCCAAACCCATAAGTAAGGAATCGCGTCAACATCTATACAGTAGGAAGGATGGTTTGTAGAGGCGTACCTTGTCCCAAGGCTTGCTCGGAAACATTACCTCACAGTTAGTGTGGTCTTCACCTCTGGTCTTAGATGGTGTCTATGCAGCTCCTGGTCTAACCGGGAATGATGACTCTTGGTCTCACCGGGACTGTCGGGATTGACAGCTGTCCTCCGAGTGGCAGAAGTCTCCCGCCTCTAAATTAGTCCACACAGACCACCTAGAACTCCGATCTCCTTGTCCCACAAGGAATCAGAAGGGGTCGCACCCTCCTATCGGTGTACTAGTCACTGACACACTCTCCTGCCACCATTCACTTTTCTGCAGTTGTCTTTCCCTTGTTGTGCCTCCCTTATCGGGTAGCACTTGCTCAGGCTCTCTCGGTTACCACAACCAGAGAGAACGACAACTTTACAGAGAAATTGGTGTTCTGAGTTGTGTTCTGAGAAGCCCCCAATACCCCTATATATATAGGAGGGTCATGGTATAGGGTTCTCTATCCTGGGCAATGCTGGATTAAAGTAGGAGTAGAAGGGTTTGAGATTTTCCACAAAAACAACCAACTACGCCATCTAAACCGATCTTTTTAATCATGAAACGGTCGGTTGGGGACTTGAGCCGATTGGTTCACACCTGAATCGATCGGTTGGGACACCTAAAACGGTCGTTTTACTTATGAAACGGTCGGTTTGTGTCCCTGGTCAGTTACCAATTGACTTTTCCACTTTTGTTTCGAATTGATCCAAATACCAATCCTTGTTCCAATAAAATTGAACAAGTGAAATGAAAAGAAATTTCTCACCAATCTGACTTTTCCAACTTACTCGGTTGGACCAGTTGAGCCGATCGGTTCAACACTTGAACTGGTCATTTCACCCTATCCTGAGCCGATCGACTCACCAACTGAGCTGATCATTTCACCAAGCTGAGCCGATCAATTCATCTCATGAGTCAATCGGTTGGGAGTGTAGATTGTGTAGAAATAGTCAATTGTAGTTTCAATCAATCTGATACTCTAATCAATCTGTCCAACACCTTGAACATTATGATACTGAGCCATCAATTGATTGAGTGTTTAATTGAACTACTAAACTCCTTTATTAATCCATCTAAACATTATTTATGGACAAACTCCTCTTCTAGGTTAAATCCTATGTGTGTTACCCCACAGGTCCCATTTCACGTTGGCAGTGAAATTCCATAACACTTATGACTTCACAAGCAAAGAGTGGTGCCTAGTCACACATCAGTGCTACCCAAGTGAAATAGAAAGTTGGAGAACAACTTTCAATCCTACAATCCATGAATGGTGTTATAGTGAATGTATAATTCCTTTGTCACTGATATCCCGAATGAACTTGAGGCATGGAACAGTCATCTTGTCAACGTTCATTCACTTTCTTGATCTCAGAGTAGATTGGAGGAGATATGTATGACATCAATATCACATATTGATTCACACATGCGTGCGCACGCCTATCTCAATCCTACTCATCAAGTGGCCATGGATATCAAACTCCCTTAGGAGGGACAAATCCCATATCTATCACTCACCCCTCAAAAGCTCCATGTGTCAAAGCCACCCAATCATCACCTTTATAACAACCCATGTTTCAGGACTACATTTGATGATGTCAAATTGTACCCAAGGACATGTGTTGAGTGTAGTGATTTCAGGTCAAAGAATCACAGTCACCACCATCACTGTGAGAATTGACTGTGACTACCATGTCATGGTTCCATGTGTCAAACTCATAGTGGGTCTGTCTGGTACACTTGTTCTCTAACAAGTACCTATGTGTTTGGTTTGATATCTCCATATCATGACTAATAAGGTTCTGTCATCAACCAACACCACAATCAAGTCTTGTGTGTCATTATCATCTATCTACCTTCCACAATGACATCCGACTAGGGACATAATAAGAATGTACAAACTCTTAGCATCTGTATGATCTCATCGTTCAAGTCCTTAACCTGAAAGCATACATGATTATGTACTGTCATTCTCTAGACATTCAATCTGTTCTATCATTATCTCATATGACTGAACCAGAAAGAATTGGAAGCTTGCCTTTGATGTTTATCAAATCAATCTTAATGTATCCCACCAATCATCCCATGATTGGCTCTCAGGGCATACATACCAATAGTCTTGTCATGGAGACTTTGATAATGTGGTTGATTTTGTGGAGATGAAGACACATCCAAGAGGAATAGTAGAGAGTATGTCACCACAAACCACACAAGCCCAATGATTACCTCGGCTGCCCAAAGTTCACAAGCACCAACCACCGCCTTGAGGAAATATACATCAACATATAAGGCACATCCAGCTCAGACTCAACAACCAAGAAGATAATAGTTGGTCCTAGAAAAAGAAGAATAAGTGGAGTAGGTGGAGGAGATCATTTTGATAAATCTACGTACATATTCAGGATCACACAACTATCTGGGTGATTCTGATGATGAGCATGAAAGAGAAGAGGTTCTTGATCCAAAAGAAGACAGTCAAGCTAGTACATTTTTCACCTTTGGCGTTACAATCATCACTATCAATTTTCTCACAAAACTGACACCATATCTCTATCATGTTGATTACTTAAACACACACATCACAATTGGTCAACTTTTGACGTTAAGGAAAAAATAAGGTACCTTCTTATTTGCAATATCAGTTTCTCTAAGAGAAACCGACTCATAGGCAAGCCCCAAATTTAATTTTTCATTTTTTTTTGGGAACGAAAGCATGACAACAGTTTCCAAGGAACCAACAAAATAACCCTTCTCCCTTTTCCACTCACAAAATAAACTTTATCTCCAAAAAACCTGTATTGTTGGTTTGGAAAGACCAACGACTTAAGTATGTGGTTTCTTTAACTCTATAGTCCATGTATTCTTGCCAACACCGACGTTTCATGTTTTATGAGATGTGCCCCATCAAGATTATGTTCCTCCTGAATTGGATTGTGACATTGATTGCACTACATGCACCGACATTGTAGGTTTGAGCTTTCTAGGTTTGGCATATGTTTCCTCAAGCATAATAGTTGAGATAGTTCCTTTTATGTTGTGAATTATGTTCTTGAAACTGACACAATAGGTCTCAATGAGGGTGGTGAGGGATATTGGGATATGATGTCAGTTTCTTAAGGGGGACTAACGAGATATATCTAACTATGTAGTCAGTTTGCAAGTAGGAAACAGTGAACACAACCTTTGTTTCTGGTTTTTGATGCAAACAGACGGTGAAATTTCTACTAATACCACCCACAAATTTTTCTTTCCCCCATTCTCTTTATTCCCTACCCACATGAGACCTATATATGGATGAAAATGACACTAGTTTTGTTGCTTTTAGCCATCATTGTCACTTCCAGTCATCACCATCACCTCCATTCCATCCCTCTTGGCTGCTACTACCGCTTCCAGCCATCAGCCATCACACTTCCATTTTAGATCCTACTTTCCTCTCTCTATCACCACCATGCCTCCTCCTCTATCAACCACCACTTCTTCTCCACTGTTGCTACTGGGAGATGTTGCTACTACTACTTCTTGGAGTCTCCGCCGCCATTGTCGTTGTTTCTTGGATCTTGGAGTTAGGATATTAGATCCACTGATCTTTCTTGGTGCTCCTCCTCCACCTCTATCTATTTTCACATATCCTATTCCTCCTCCTCTCTCTATTTACACATCTCCTACTCCTCCTATCCTATGTTACCATTGAGGTCCATCTCTCTTTTCAATTATTATGCTTTATGATGAATGTTCAATTGTTATCTATATGGTAAATGTCTTGTGATGATATATGCCTTAGGCTGAATGTGATGAATGTTGAGGTATAAGATAATGTCATGATCTATATTTATTATTAAATTGTGATGAATTTTCCTCTGATATTTTTTGTAAGGCCGGGAGCTTAATTATTCATTGTGTGCTTTGGACATGCCAGCAACTAAAATCAACATTTACATCTATGCTTAGACAAGGTGGCTTAGAAGAAATAAATTGAAAGGTGGGATTAGAAAGAAGGAGGTGTTTTTCTAAGGTGCCTAAAATTGGATTCTGATTGCAAGGGATGAAATACAGAGTCGCACCAGGTATGTGCACACAATCATCTCAAAATTGTCTCCAACATGCTTGGAACCTTGGAAGTGGTGCAAGGGATTCTGCCAACATGCTTATTGCTTTTGGATCATCTGAAAAATAGTTACATGTTGAATTATACCTATAGATGTGTGGAATTTGAGTAATTCCTTGGATTTCAGCTTCGATCACAGAGAGTGCTAAGATAGTGGATCTTACACCCATGATGCTAGCACTTGTTCTCGAGACAATGTCAATGTGCACACCCTCCCTCCTATTGTTAGAGTGGAAGGAAGCATGTGCAAAGGAGAAGAAGCCCGAATCAAGTTAGGCCTATGAATATGTTGGAGGTCATCTCTGATTGGCTATTTACTACATGGATATGGTGTGTGTTCATTCCTTGATGAAGGCAATTCTAGAATTGATGTTGGGAGGCTTCCCAATATGCAAAAGATCATTGCCGACTTGCCACACATGCCAATTGGCCACAAGTAGGAGTACCAAAGGTTGATCTTGACCAGGCTGTAGAATGATAATCACAATCCAAGTGTCTTTTTTAAGGTTGAAAAAGTCTAGTGGAAGTATTATACCCCTCCATGTCGAGTTGATGATCGAGTAGTCTCTGATTATGTGAAGTAAGGAGTCTGATGCATTATGACATGATGGGAATGTTATGTCAACTTCAATGCATCGTCTGTATTTTTCTATATTGTTGAGAAACACTCTATGTTGCAGTAGCCAAACAAATATTTTCATGCATTCTAGGATGTGGAACTTCCATATGTCGAACCAATTGCTTTCTAGACTAATATTTTTAGGCACCCTTAGTAACCAGTAAGCCAAGTTTGAAGTAAATTCACCTTGATCCTCATATGTCCAGTCCCAACTATTTGATCCTATATTGGGATCTAGTAGTGGGATGCTTTGATGTGTTCATGCACTATAGAAGGAAGGAATGCAACAATAAAGTCATGATCCCAATCTCCAGCATCAAGTACCATGGAGCTTGTGGTAAGGTCCTTCCAGTCGATTGGAAAGGTTCAAGAAGGTCCAACGTCTATGGAACGCAAGCCCGATATCCATCTATCATTCCATACATTGGTTGAGGTTTCAGATTACACAATTTTGAACATTCATTTGTGATGGAGGAAAATTTCTTCTTGATGAACGAACATACTGAAGAACATGGTTTATTGGTCAGAAACCCACAATTGGTGTATTATTTAGTCATGATTTTAACACAAAGAAGTTCACGTTTATTGGGGATGTACTAGAAATTCTTCAACATTAATTCTTGGTTAAGGTCTCTTGCATCCTTCAGCCTGAGGACTCCTCCTAGATTGGAAGAGGTGATATTTTTCCATGATACAAGTGACATTCTTTTTTAATTGTATCAATCACCAAACCAAATGAAATTCCTTACATACCTGTTGATGTCATCACATAGCCGTGGTGATAATCTAACTGATTGCATTACATATGATAGAATTTCCGATAGTGGTGATTTCACAAGAGTTATGTATCCTTCATGGGAGAGTTGGCGAGTTGACCAACTATTCATTCTTTCTTGTAGGTGATCACTATACCTTCATTTGTGCTTTGATTCAGACAATCATGAAGGAGTCGTACTCCCAGGTATCGACCCAGACCCTCTGTATGCCCAATGCCCAACTTGTTGTAGAATGCAGACCTTACCACATGAGGTGTGTTACGTGAGAAGTAGCATTCTGATTTTTCCTTGGATATCACCTGGTCAGAGACTATTCAGAACTCTTCCAAAAGATAAGCGATGACATCTGCTTGTGGGAAAGATGCTTCCACCATTAGCATGCTATCGTTTGCAAATAGACCATGGGAAAGCGGGGTGCCATTCATTGATAGCTGGATCGATTTCCATTGCTCAGAATGAACTTCATGAAAAATTGATTGGATTATCCATTCCAGACATATATGGCTTGATTAGTCCCCTTGTCGAACACCTTGGGTAGACTTGAAGGCCGGTAGAGGTGAGCCTTCATAGAGAATATATGTGGATCCACTGGACTTGATGTCCATTATTAGATGTATGATGTTACTTGGAAGGTTGACTTTATAGAGGGTATCTAAAATGAAGGGATGATGCATCATATCAAAAGCCTTTGATGGGTCTAGTTTAATACAAACCCAATGCTTCCCTAAGATCTTACTTCTCAATGAATGAATGACTTCTTGGACAAGTAGAATATTGTCTGTAATATGCCTTCCATGAATGAAACTAGGTTGAGTTATTAAAATCCAACCATGGAGGAGCGATTTCATCCATTACATGATGACTTTTGAGATGAGTTTGAAACATGTATTGTTTAGAGAGATTTGCTAAAAATTACTACAATGTTGTTGTTGTATTACTTTGGGGATTATCACCATATATGCATCAGATAGCTTGGAGTGGATGGTTTCTCTATTGAAGGTGTTTTTCACCATGAATACAACTGATCCACCCACCAGTGACCTATTTGATTGAATGAATTTACTATGATCCCATCATGGCTAGTTTCTTTGTTGGGTGCCATGGAGAGGACAACCTCATGTATTTCTTCATGGCTTGGCATGCGGGCAAAAAAATTTCTAGTCTGGTGAGTGATACATGGGAAGAGACCCATTTAGTTGAAGTTGGCATCTACATTTGTAAGAGGTGCTGCAGATTTGGTCATTAGGTTGTGGAAGTCATCCTTCAAAATGATATGTATAGATGTGGAGTCGGTAATCCAGACTCCTTCATTGTTGTGGATGTGGGATTTTATTCACTTGTCTCCTTACTTTGACATATGTTTGGAAGTAATTTGTATTGCAATCACCATTCTTAAGCCAGTTGATGTGCTCCTTTTAATGCTAGTTGGCCTACAATGGTATTTCTCTTACAAAGTAAAGAATTCAATTTGTTAGAAAATTGAAGGAGAGGAATTGGTTATTACCTGGAATTTGTTGAGCCGCTTGAGAGTGTTATATTTTTCTTTTATTTGCATCTTAGAGCATTTAAACTCCCATACTAGAGTTACCAATTGAAAGGATGGAAAAGCTTTGGTAAATGGTTTATGATTGTCCCACTCTGAAATAAGATCTTACTTAAATTCATGCATCATGAACTAGCTAGATTTGGTGTGAAAAATCATCGTGGACTTCCTATGAGCAACATTGTTGCTGATGAGAACATGATTGTGATATGAGTATAGATGGGGAAGCACATATACTATAAATTCACAATCTATGATGAGCCATGCATCATTGGATTTGGATATGTCAAGCTTCTCTCGCACATTGAGTCTTTTAAAGGTGAAGAAGTGGCCTTGTTCTTTGACTTTAGCAAGGCCAGTTTGCAGAAGCGTATCTTTGAACAAGTTGGAAGCTATTTTATCATATCTACTTCTTTTTTTCCCATCAGATCAAGCATTGTATAGAAATCTCCTGCAACTACCCATGCACTATAGACGCTTTGATAAATTTCCTTTAGTCCCTTCCATAGAAGGGGACGATTGTTTGGATTAGGGCTACCATACACAAAGGTTGTGTACCAACCTTGATTAATTCTATAGTGAATCAATTTCTAGTGGTTGACAAGTACTTCAAGATCACCGAGCCTAGTATCCAAGAGTAGCCATATTCCAACCAAGAATCTAAAGGCTTCAACATGGTGTGAAGAAGAGAATCTGAGTTTGCGAATAACATGAAGGACAATGTCACCACAACAACGAGTTTCTAACAGAGCAAGAAAATGAATTTTATACATGGATTTATATTCTTTGAGGAGGATAATTTTGTCCTCATATTTGTCTCCTTGGACATTTCAACAATGAATGTTAACCATTTGAAGAGGTTTGAAAAACTAGTAAATGGTGGCATCAAGTCTTATAGACTAGCCTCCATGACTAGGTTGGGTATCCTCCATGGCCTGGTTGTCCTCCTTGAAGTTTAGAATGCCTCTTGCTTCATTGCTATTGTTCACATTCACAAGAAATTGGGCTAGCTTCCCCTTCATTTTCTCCCTACCAGGGCTAACTTGCACTGACTAGCAAATAACCTTTCAGTTCTAGAGCAAGAGTATACTACCTCCCATCCCTTTGTCACCCCAATTAAAACTAGGAGTGCCTTGTTTAGGAACAACATTGCCTCTCAAATTGGAATGGGGTGTAGGACTCACGACCTTCACTCATATTGTCATCCACCGAGATCATATATATGTCTTCGGTAGGTGGAGGTTGTTTGATAGAGGAGGCTTGATGATCTATTGCCAGGTTCCCCGATTGATCAATTACTTCTTGGCACCCTTCTTCTTTTGTTTGCAATTTGTCACCATTTCCCACTCCTCCTCTTCGGTCACCAATTCCTTGTATGCCAAGACTTGCGCATCAACACCTTCTTGAGTTTTTGGAGTGGTGTTTCTTTGGCCTTGGGAGGCTGATGCACTTCAAGTTTTTTTTGGCATCAATTTCCTAGGAGTAGGGTGTGGATACTACCATGCACAGACTGGACTGTCAATGTAGAAGCATCATGGGTAGTGAATGAAGGAACAAAGGAACACTCCTTGTTGACATGACCCACTCGTTTGCATCTCATGTAGATGATGCTGGAAGTAAATGCTTGAAAGTATCAACCTCCACAGTGATATGTGTGAATTTTCCGCTATGGACAACCACCATGGTGTCATCAATCTTGATTGTCAGAGGGTTTGAAAGACCAATAGATCTGGGACTCTGGTCCGTACCACCAGTTTATGGGGCATAAGGTCAGAGGGTCTGAAGTCAGGGTACCAAGAGTGGACTGATAGGTAGTTTTCAAAGACAGTCCAAGGTCCTCTAGTCATGGCGGTAATGAAGTTTTCTTGATTTTCTAGTTGGATGATGTAGTACCCCATCTCCAAGTCTATTGACCGAAATATTTCCATCGGCTTCGATAAAGATTTAAGTCTAGTGTCTAGGGCTTGGAATCTAATGTTAATTCTGATGATTTTCACCACTACTAAAAAATTCTATGGTTCTAAAGGAGGTCGAATAGTGGTCAGGTTAACGATGATGGTTGGGACTAGGCCGTTGCAATCAATGCAGATATCCTCCAGCTTGATTGTGTCTGGTGAGACTTTCTTGTTGTAGGGGGGGACCCGTGGGTTGGAACCTATAGTAGCCACAACATAGGAGCGTAGTGGGTCATTGACCTACATGTCCTCATGCATGGAGGTCAATGACGATCCTCCTCCAACTACTTTGGAGGCGGCATCAAGAGTTGTGTCTGTGGAATGGGCTATGGTGAGGGTGCTGTAGGGATTTGGAGGGGATGAAGCCTACCCTAGGAAGAGCTTCCTTGACTTCTAGAGAGGCTTTCGTGATCACAACATCCTTCATTACCTGTCCCAGCCAAAACCATCAACTAGGGCTTAACAACATTATTTTCCCTTAATATTTATGCTAAGTGCATTATTTATTGTTCATAATGTAAATGTTGTATGGTTAAATAATCACACCTAGAAATTAATAAACCAAATTTGAAATGAATTTGTCTAAATTAACTTTATCTAGATTGAAATTAATATAAATTTACCTAAAATCTAAACCATAATCTCTAAAACTTAATCCATATAGTCTGTTGGTCTAGAAAGCAATCTGAGATTTACTCATGAGGAGTAAAACTTGCATAGTCTCTGGTTTGGGATTGTTCTTGAACACTTAATATCACTTAGGATGTAAGTGTATAATGTGTGCTTGATTTTCAAGATGTTTTTCCATCACTTCCCCAATTGTTCTCTATGTACATATGTAAGTGGGTATTTTCACATCTACTTCAGTGCACTTGAAGAACTTTGGGAAAATTCTGCCAAAATATTTTTAAAAATCAAATACAAATTATAAACTTACTAGTGAGATTAACTGCTCAAGAATGGAATAGGTGGTAGAAATTCATCATTACATTCTAAGCCCAAAATCCTAAATGCTAAAACCTAATATCTCTAATCCGTAATCCCTATCACTTAGCTTAGAAACATGGTCTAAGGTTTACTCATTAGGAGTAAATCTTGGATAGTTTGTGGTTTTGAGACTATTATTTAACACTTAAGCTCACTTAGTAAGGAAGTGCATAGTGTTTATTTCGTTTTCAAGATGTTTTTCCAACACTTCCCCATTTGTTCTCCAATTGAATATGTTAGTGGGTATATCCATCTACATGAGTTTGAGAACTACGAGGAATTGTTTCTGAAGTATTCTTGAAAACTAAATACACTTTATAAACATACCAGTGAGATTAATTTTTTATGAATAAAATAGGTGGCACACATTCATCAATATGTAGCTCACACCTGATTCAATTCAAACATATTTATTCTAAAATTGATGTAGCTAACACCTAATTGAATACTTATTTGACTTTGATAATAGAATGGTTCGATTATGATGTTCATTGTAAATTGGTGCACTTTAGAGTGTATTACTGGTCTTGATCACTTTATAATATTTGTGGAGGTACATAGGAAATGACATGGAGATAGGTTCTATTTCCCATGTAGGAATTATTGTAAAACTTGAAAGTCAACACTGCTGATGAAATCAAAAGTCATTTCATGTGCAATGGGATTGTACATGGCTATATAAAATGATACTGGCATGGAGAGATTCCTACTATGAGATCATTAGATGTCGCCAATGGTACTAGTACAGAAGAAGAAATTGATGTTGATGTGAATAAACCAATTCCAATAGACATGAATGATGGAATGCTAGATAGTTATGGGGTAAATCTTATTGATCCACCCTCCCTATTTAGAAACATTATCATGATCCTGAGAAAGTATCATACTTAGGTTTACTAAGTTTACAAAGCTGAGAGCTATGTTGAGATTGTATATCTAGAAGACTAACAAGAGGTGGTGGGATAGGTTTCATGTCTTTGTCGCCTTTGTTGAAAGAAATTCTTCCTCAAGGTAACGAGCTTCCAATTTCAACATACAAAACAAAGAAAATGTTGGCCCCAATGGGAATGGATATTGATAAGATACATGCAAACCCAAATGACTATGTTATTAAAAAAAACTATATCAATTTGGAAGATTGTCCAAAATGTGGGGTGTTAAGGTACAAAATGACAACTTTGGGTAAGGCCAAAATTGTCTTATAATATCACATTATTAACACTTGTTTACTATTACCATAGATGTATATAATTTATCTTAGCATGCAGAGGTAAATAAAAACAAAGATGTGATCCTATTACATGAATTGATTCTCACAATGGAAAAAATTGATTTATTGTATCATGAATTTGGTGAAGAAGTTAGGAATATAAGACTTAGAATTTCTAACCATAGGATGATTAATGTGAAATATTAAGTAGGAAACATAATACTTGACCTATTATGATTGTTATATATTGATTATTTGCTGCATTTCTCTTTTAATGAGGTGATTGACAATATCTCATGGACCCTCTAGGCACACTTGATGTAAGTCTTTTTGATATAATAGTCTTCCAAGTCCAATATATGTGTTGTGGGAGCATGAGCCTCCAGACTTTAGTTTATGTAAGTCTAGTAGAAGGAAGAAATCTCCAAGGAAGAAAAAGAAGGGGGGTTAACCCTCGTTTCTTTTTTTCATGAGATTATGGTTTTTGTTGAATCTTCTCGTGGAGTCATCTAGTATCTGATATGGTGCTCATTGAATGCTTCCTTCTTTCTTGTTCCTCGACCCACTGTAGATGTAAAGGGAGAGGGAGAGGCGGAAGGGGTGGTGGTGGCCGTAACCCTAGCGGGAGGGATGGAAAGGGGAAAGCTCCAGCCACAGAGTCGTCTTTGGAGGCTTCTCCGATCAACCAACAAGGGGCTGATGGAGATGGAGGTAGGTCGACCTCGACACACCCTGAACGCGCTAGTATGTCTATACCACGGGAGATGGAGGCATCGGCATCCACTCAAAATCCATCCGCGGAAGCTTCTCAGGCCCTTTCCTCCTCTTCTCAAGTCGCAGATTGGCTGCAGAGTAGCCGAGCGGACCGAACCCTGGATGAGATTGCGGTGCTCGAATTTGTCGAACCTTCGATTAAAGACGGGGAGCCGTGTGCATCAATTTCGAGTTCGGACTGCCCAGAACCAGATTGGGAAGATCATCTATCTGTCCGCTTCATCGGGAGAAAACCCTACAAAGGTCAACTCGAGGGCTGGATCAGGCGGCGATGGCGTCCAAGTGGCCCTATCGCTACCGTTGCAGAGGAGACCGAAGGGTTCATCATCAGAGTCCAGGGCCATAGCGAAAGGGATCGCATCCTCGATGAAGGCCCTTGGTTCATGGATGGTTCCCTGTTGGTAGTTAACGCCTGGAAGCTGGGGGCTCCTCTACAACCTATCTCCCTTCAGACGGCTCCTGTGTGGATAAGACTCGGGAATGCAGGGGTCCCTTGGACTCGTCAATGCATCGCTTGTGTCGCCAGTACGGTGGGTCGGCCGCTGGACTTCTCCGACCATTCCATTACAGTTGGATGCCTAGGTGACGCAACTACCTGTGTTCAAGTCAGTTGCAGCTCCAAAGTGCCCAGGACTGTTAAGGTGGAGGTGGACGGGGTTGTCAAGCAACTGAAGGTGGATACAGTGGCGAAGCCTCTGGTCTGTCCTACGTGCAAGCATTTTGGTCATCGGGCGTCCTCTTGCCCTATGAAGGCTAGGAAGGCCACCATGAAGGCTGATCTCCAGTTCAGATTCGGTAAACCAGGAAGTGTTCGACGAAATGTTGAAGTCATACCTGCTAAGGTAGTGATTGAACAGGCTGTAGTTCAAGATGGTATTTCCGGTTCCACTCAGGAAGAAGAGGGTCTACGTGATTCCATAGCAGAGCAGATTGTCGACTTAGTTGTTTCCTCCTCTGTTTCTCCTCAAACTCAGTCGAAGGGAGACCAGGCTCTTCTGGTGGAACCTGACATGTTTGGGTCTACTCCAGAGAGCTATACTGGCACCTTAAATCTCGATTGGGAACTTGAAGTGAATAGGCATAGAAGGGATGACCCTGGTTCTGAATCTTGGAAGATAAACAAGATTTGGGAGAGTTCAGGCTTTTCGGTTGAGTATTCTAATACTAAGGAAAAGCTGTTCACGGAAGAGGAGTGCTCCAGGGAGGACTCTACATTAGAAACTGAAGCGGAGTTGTGGGAGCATGAGCCTCCAGACTTTAGTTTATGTAAGTCTAGTAGAAGGAAGAAATCTCCAAGGAAGAAAAAGAAGGGGGGTTAACCCTCGTTTCTTTTTTTCATGAGATTATGGTTTTTGCTGAATCTTCTCGTGGAGTCATCTAGTATCTGATATGGTGCTCATTGAATGCTTCCTTCTTTCTTGTTCCTCGACCCACTAATTTCAGTGATGGATTTTGATGCTATGTGTGCGAGAGGTGCAAGATGTAGATTGTGGTTACTGACTGCTGTGTTTGGAAGTCTATGGTGTGATCTATAGGATGATGGCAGCTAGATTGGAGCTCTGTTATTCTGCAGATGGTTGAGTCGATTTGGTCTTCAATTCAGTGCAGTCCAAGCAATAGACTCGGTGTGGATATGATTGTCTACGCTCGTTGGAGTTTTGCTTCTTTGAAGTTGTCATGACCAGGCGGGGATTACATTTCATTGCAGCTCTAAGCTCGAGACACAAAGGCAGCTGGGAGTTCGTTTGCTTACTGTGTCTGCACACATTATGAGGAGGCTTCATGGATAGTGCAGCTCCTCAGTCTGGCTTGCGGCATTGCTAGTTTTCCCTAGTGCCTTGTGCTTGTTCTCTTTGTTTGTTTTTCCCTTCCTTGTCTCTTAGGTTTTTTTTTGTAATGATCTATGTGTCTAGATCATAGATCTTCTTTCTAGTAATCCTCTGGATTAAGAGGTGCTCCCTGTGTATCTAAAGTTTGGTTTCATATTATAGCATCACGCGCTTTCTCGACCAAAAAAAAATATATATGTGTTGTTTTTTTAAAATATTATGGTATATATAAAACTATATAAAATTGTAGGTGGACAGAAAATGCCAGTTAATGAACCTACTTTCAATGTTTTCCCATGCATTGATGGAACCATTAATTGTGCTCCCATACCCAATGATGTGGTCCATGTGTCTATCACAGTTGCCTATCCAACATGTAAAAACTCACCACCTCAAATTGGCCACCCCGAGCACAACATGGTAGGAGATGCAGAAGGCCACATGTTTGTGTGGCCCAAAGACAAATTTATATACAAAATTATAATAATTTTACATTGTATTTGTGTTTTTGGTTCTTTTCTATTTTTGTATATAATTGGAAATTGGTATGAGAATACATGCAGACCATAGCACCTAAGAAACCCCCAATAGTTCCTACTCCAAAGCTTTCAGTATCTACTTGTATTCCACATGAGCTATTCAATTTTCTAGGTCCTAAGTGCAAGGGGTGGACATTACCGGTTAGACATTATAGAAAAATGGTTGACTATGGAGGTATGTATTCAAGAAGATGCACAAGGAAAAATCACAATGCTAATGTATTCTTGTTAGATATTTGGAGCTATTTAGTTATGAGCGATTAAATACAACTCTTATAGAAGATATGGAAAGATCTTATGTCCAAATACCTATTCTATGTGAAAATATATGTTTAATTATTTTCTATATATTAATCCATTACATATGTTTTACATCTACTTCCATGTAGTGAGTGCATAGTTTGCATCAATCAATGTAGAATTTCCAATATGTGTCAATAGACACCATAATTTTGTAGTAGATTACTTATTTACCAATTTTAAGTATTTTCTACTATGAGGAAGAATGTGACTAGATTTCCTTTCAATGTTGCATAGGTTTCGAGCTTCTTGCTTTTAACTTATGAATTATATTTATTGTGGAATTTGAGTTTTCATTTGTGCTCCTTTTTACTCTGTAATATGCACTATGAATTGTTGGTGGTTGTCCTCAAGATATTGACTATGTATTATCTTGATCCCCCAGGTACCAAAATATTGACTGGGAGACGCAGTGAGAAAGTACCAATTGTAGCTTAAGTAACTTTTTTGTCTATTAACATATTTAACAATGTCTACGCAATTATGTGATTGTTCACTAATGCAACTACATTTAATAATTTAAATTATTCGGTTATATAATAATTTCAATAGACTAGAGGAACTATATATATAAAATGAGATCAATATCTTATAAGAATGTAGGGTATTTTTCTTACTCTACTAGATATAATGCTAACTAAATTTTCTTTTTAAGTATTAAAGTTTCATGTAATGTAAATGTATAGTACCCTATACAAGATAATATTGGGCATCACAATATGATGTGATGTGGTATATAGATGTGATTTTCAATGCTTCATCACAAGACATCCACTGTATACAAAAGTTGATATATACATTCTTGAATCATAAGCAAAGAGTTTCATTTGATAGTACAAAAGATGAAATTAGATTTGAATTGTGTCATTCTATTTGCAGGTGTACATATGAATTTGTATATGTGTGTGAATGAATCTGAACATAAATGAATATGATGAGAATTTGATTTGTACATGTGGATGAAAATGAATTGAATGTGAATGAAAAAATTGTGCATGTCTATGTGTGCATATGTGCATGAGGATGGAATGAGTGTTGATGTAGACTCCTATATGTGTTCATTATTGTAGGTTTTGCAGGTACCATTGTCCATTTGTTAAGATGAACACTTGCAGAGCCTACAGTTCTACCGAACTACATACTCCATCTTGCTAGATAGCTAGACAACAAGTCTATAGACCTATAAAAAATACAACACTACAACACCAATGGTACTAAAAAACCACATCGTGGTTAAGTGTCATCAAATTTTGGACTCAAACCAATATGAAAACCATCCTTATAACTTAAATTTTAATTGAAACGAACTACATGTCAGTTTTTTTAAGAGATCACTGACGTCATAAATATATGTTGTTAGGTTTTCCTAGTGGAAACTGAAGTTTTGTAGCCACCATTCTTGTTTTTTGGTAAGAGTCCTATGCTATTAGTTTTTCTAAGAAACAAGAGGATTAAAAAAATAAAAAATATCATATTTTTCTTATAAGAGTCCAATGTCATTGATTTTTCTATAAAAAACTAATGACTAAAACCCAAGAACAATTTCATATTTTTTCGGCAAGAGTCCTTCGCTGTCGATTTTTTGTTTTGCAACACATAACATTGGGAATGCCACATCAGTTCTCTCTTTCCCTAGAACTGACCATGAAGGCCTACAATTTTCATGCCGCCCACTTAGATGTCAGTACAAAATCCGCATCATAGGCCTGAAAGAATTGATGACACCAAATATATCTACACTTCACTGATTGGTGAGTGTCAAGAGGCCAAGTCCACGTGATTAGGAGCTACATCATTGCCAATAAATGACCACCGAGTGCAAATTGATCCACCTAACCCACAAAACTTTAGTATAAAAGTGCTTCTCATAGGATATGGTTGTGTGATGACAATCAATGCTCCTAATTTGCATCTTAGTGACATGTGGCTTGCTGAGGATTTTATGGGGAAAATCATGTTCCAAGTCCAACTCGATTAGAGAGTTGACAAGAGGATTCTTCATCACAATTGAGAAGGCCAATTTGCAAAGAGAGCATGCAATATGATTCAGACTTCTCATAGGATTGCATAATATAACATCTTCTGAACTCAATTCTCTCTTTGCACCCAATGGGAAGATGGTATGACACGTGGATAATGGGGATACATAAAGAACAATTGAATACTTCTACCCCAATAAGTAGGGAAAGAGTTGATTGGAGAGATCTTATTTAAGATAGGCAAGTCCAAAACAAGCAAAATTGTGACCCACCTACTCTTACTTCCACAAGATTTAGAAAACGCTATGTGTGCCAATTACGATAATCAGGGCTGCTACTTGACCCCTGACCCGTTCATAATGTACAATATGAGGAATGGATTTCTAGTAAATTTGGGAGAGAGACTAAGTGATCATATCAAATCAATTACCCTCAAGAGCACTAATCCATTTCAAATGGGAGGGGATTTGTAACTTCTATTGATCTCTTAGTGGGATACCAATTAGACCATGGTGAGATGACATTTGGGCCACATATGATGGATATACTACTTGATCAAAGAACAAATGTTCTTAAGGGTAGGGGATTCATTTCAATTTCATGTGAACAATCCTTTATATAATATACACCTAGAGCTACCATGATATGCATATATTCTAAGAAAGGAATGTGAACCACATTTGACATCAAAGTATTTATGGAAAGGTATGAGAAAGAAAACCCTAGAGAGATGTTTTTGCATTTAGCAAATCATTAGGTTTGAGAGTTCACTGCACCACCAGATTAGCAACATCAACTAAAGATCGGTACCCAAAGAGTCAGAAAGTAGGAAGAGACTAGAGATACTCAACAAACTATAATGAATGCCTACAACATGTCACTATACATGCAAAACTAGAAGGCATTTGTAGGACACATAGTAATATGTAAATGGACCAACAACAAATGCACTATCAAATAAACCACATGTACTTGTACCAGAATGCATAGGTGAAAAAAAACCCAAATGGAGGGTGGACTTGTGGGGAGCACAACAAAGATACCTTGAGATATTCCTGCCCCCATATAGACTATTAGGGGTCACTATTACTAGTACCCACCCCCTCAGAAAGGATCACCTGACCCACCACCACCATAGCAATTACTTCACCTTATCAACCTAATGAGTTGTTTCATACCAAGAACAATGATTCAAAAGATTGGGGTGGTATGATGGTAACCCCTATCGTTATCTTATTTTTGATCCAGCCTGCCATTTTTCTTGATTAGTTGATTGAGCTTCACTTTTACCTAGATCATATTGCTTTGCATACTTGCATATCATGCAGTTTTCGTTTGTGCATTTTTTGTGTAAAATTTCATATTTTTGTTTTTCATTCCATGCCATAAATTGCATGTAGATTTTTGTAATTTAGTGTGTGTTCTTATTTAGGATTTTATTTCATACTATTTATTGCTTATTAGGGTAGATCTTGATGTCAATAGGGACATTTGGCACCATTTTGGCAAATTTTATATAAACTTGATATTACTTTCCCTAGAAGGTGTTTGAACCCAATATGTACAAGTTGAAATGAAAATTATGACCTTTGACAAATGTATATCACATTCTCATAATTTATTACTAGATGTTCTAAATTTTTTGAATCTATGCATATGCATCACCACTTTCATGCTTGTTGAAATATTTGGTTGAAATTGCTCTAAGCAAGCCACAAGTGTTCAGGGATTTTCAGATCTCGTGATAAAAACATGGATGTTGTATTGTCTTATTCATATGGTTTTCCATTGATTGATGAAAAGTTTTGAAATAACGTGTAGGAAAATATCTTGTAATATTGTCCACATTGGTGACTCCTCCTTTGATCCACTTTTCTTTCATCATGTCATATATCTCCACCTCATGAAAAGACGCTAAAACAAAAAATAGTAAGAATTGTCTACTCTCCAAAAGCTTTGGTGGCCAACACTTCCTCCGCTCCACTTCACTGATGCCACCATATTCCCTAGCTACACAAAGGGAAAGAAAAAGAGAAATGAAGAAAGAAATACAAGATGATCATATGTAATGTTCATCTAGTATTATAGGATGGTTCTTTGTCATCCCACTTTGTACTTTGGTTTGATAACATGATTTGACTGGGCATGTTACGAGATATGACTCTAACTAGGTTCATAGTCACATTTACCCCCAAACAACACACTTTCCTATTTGATTGCTTGAAACTATAACTACCATTTTCTTTAGCTAATGTTAACTTATGTAACTTCCTTGTTTATTTACTAAGTCATTTTCCTTGCTCATGATAGTTAATCTTTGCTAGATTAGTTAGTTATTTCCCTTAGTTATTTCCCTTAGTTCTTGTCCTAGACTTAGTTAGTCAATTGTTTAGTCTAATCTTTTTTTGCCTTTGTGATTGTTAATCTAGTGTACTTAATTATTCTCTTTCTTGCCTTGATTAGCTAATTGTCTTGTTTAGTTATTATTAGGATTGCTCTTGTGTAGTTAGTGTAATTAACTTTCTTAATTTTTTATATAGCCTAAGATATGTAGTGTTAACTTAGGTTTGATTATTAATTTCCACTACTAGTTCACTTTGTGTAATTAAAACTCCAAAGTCAAATCCTAAGAAATCTTACACACACAATCAGAACCTAGTAAAGCAAACCTAGATCTAGTATCCCAAACTGTCCATGTGGATCGATCACTAACTTGCCTACTCTATACTATACTCTAATCCATGCACTACCGAAAAATGTGTTTTATGTATTTGAGTGTGCAAATTAGGGCCTACAAAATCTTTTAGCCCAAGTGTGCTTCATCTTGAGGCACACCACTACCTTCAAAACTAAAAAAAATCTATATTTGATTTTCTTATGAAATAGTTAGACCTCCAACCAAAAACTCAAATTCATCACGATATTTCTCAAAATCCATCGAAACTATACATCTTGGACATCACCTTTCCCTTCGATCTTTTTGAGGATGACCATGGTGTTTTTGACCATTGATATCATTGTTGAAGCTCTGATCTATCTACTAAAACTTTAGAAAAGGTCCTATTACCGTAATTTCTACCTAATTTGAGGTATTGATTATTTGCCCCCTTTTACTCCTTTTTGGGAATCTATGAGCAATGCTAATTCTTTTGGCCTTCATTTTCATTGAGGACACCATCTTTTGTTTCTCTGGTTGTGGAGGTTCAATCTCAGTGTCTTGTTTCAATGTTACTACGTAAAAACCCAGTTTTCAAATTTCACCTTATTTTAGCCATGAGAGAAGAAGGTTCTAAAGTTTATGGTCAATATATGGCCTCTAGTTGGGCTCTCTCAGTTTAGGTAGAGGTAAGGAACTTGAGTCTGACCTCTATTTTTCTACTTTATTCAAGCTTAGTCAAAGTTTTCAATCACGATCTCTTCATCGCCATGGTGTTTCTTTTAGATCTTGGTGACAAACAAACCCAGGGGGAAGACAAATGTTACCCCATCTCCACAACGCACTCGACCAAGGGCATTGCCGTATATCCATGAGCAAGAGTTTTAATCCCAGCATGTGTTTTCTCGTGGGTAAGGGTGCTGCTTGTCGAATGTGGATTGACCCACAACAACAAGCATCACACAGTGGTTTTATGATTTTGTCAGACACAAACAAGTTCAATGGTTTTTCTAATTATCTAAATGGTTCAAATATTGAAAATCCTTTTGGCATGAAAATATATGTATACATAACCAATGGAAAGATAAATTCAAAGGAACTTGGTTATCCTCATTTCCTTTCCTATTTTGATCCCTGAATGCCTTTAAATTATTAACGAACCCTGAAATTCTAGAAGTTAGGTTTAATATTAGTTATCAATGAATAATTATTGTTGAACATGTTAATTAGAATTTCACCAACCTCAACAGATCCATTAGAAGGTTATTCAAAAACTATGATTGGTTCATTAACTTTGAACATGACTAATAGATGTGTACATGTTATTATGTATGGAATACATGAAATGATATGAATTTATTAATTATACCTCAAATTTTTTATAAAGAAAAAATTATATGACCAGAATGGTGATTATATGTTCTTTCTATTTCAAGCGTTAGTATATACCTTTAATGCTTGTTAAGAATAAGATCCAAGAACAAGATGTAAAAGATTTCTAGATAACGACTAAGACAATGAACCTTATATAAGATCCCCACTAAGAGGATCCTCAAAGAAAAATAAGAGGCACTTAGGAGGAATCCAAGAGGCACTTAGGAGCAAACTATAGGATCTTTGAAGCAAACTTAAGAGGCACTGTGGTGCAAAACTATAGTGCTTAAGTGAAAATTTGAGGATTATATAAGTAATATATAATGACAAGAATCTATTTTTTTATTTTTTGATGTTGGATGTTTTATTTTAAAGTATATGTTGTTTTATATTAAAAATGTTCAATTGCACTTATTTACATGTATGGGTGTGGTTGAGGGCACGATGTCTACAGGTGAGGAGAAACAACAAACATAGAGCCATATGATATACAACTCAGGTTTTATAAGGACTCGATTTGGTAGGATGCCCCCATATGATATAATCCATTAGAATTTATATTTATTTTCTGATGTGTAGTTCGTTAAAGATCATGTACTAAGAAATTTTTTTGCTTGATATATTTATACAAACAAATTGAGAACTATTTTAAAACCTTTGAATCTGCTGAATGTGGTGTAACTTCCATGAGTGCAATCACATAATGGATAATGTGTCTTTGCTTCTGCATGCATGGACTTTTGTGTGCTTCAAATATGTTACATTTATGGGATCTGAGTAACACTATGGACAACCGCAAAATGGTAAATAATTCTCATCTTCTTATGATAGGTATCCTCTAGATTGTTTTAGGATATATAGCCAAGAGACTAGAGAAATTGTTGTTGTTTGAAGAATAAGTGAGGATGAGAATCTTGACATGAATATGATCATGAAGTTTTAAGCATATAAGGACAATGTATTAGGGTATAGTGTCTATCTAATTCAAATTTGAAGTAGCACAACATTAACCGTGGCAACTCGCCACGCTAAATGAGATTACTCATACCAAAACATTGATCAAATTCAAATCAAATGCATTACCAAAAAGGCACATAATAAAAACTAAATAAAATTTCAACATTCCATGAAAAACATCTACACAAGGGTCCAACTACATCATGTATCAATACCAGACATCTTTACATAAAATACATGGCCTCAGCCAAAACTTGTATACAAAAGATGAGGTCCACATAATTACATCATTTACATTCCTAAAGACAAACTTAGGAAAATATTGAGTCGATGTACATGATACACAAAATTCCCTGCCCGAACTTGATAGTACATGGATGTCTCTAGGACTCTATACTAACGAAACCAACCTTTTTACACTATTGTTCTTCAAATTGTGGCTCCTCATCAGTTTGTGTCTGATGGTGCCGTCGATCACCTGAAAAGATGTCGTGACCCACGAGGTGAGACACATGTCCTAGCGAGATATATAAATTGAAAACATCTTTTTCTTACTAGTGTTATGTATTTTATGCAGTTTAATTAGATATTATTATAGAGTTGA
This sequence comes from Alisma plantago-aquatica, assembly GCA_963693085.1. Taxonomy (NCBI): domain Eukaryota; kingdom Viridiplantae; phylum Streptophyta; class Magnoliopsida; order Alismatales; family Alismataceae; genus Alisma; species Alisma plantago-aquatica. Next base: position 221,725,259 of record OY856412.1, read on the forward strand.
ATGGTTATATAACATGCATCAAGATAACTCTAGCTACATTTATAAGTATAATTAATTTCTCTTACTTCATTATAAATCATCTACAAATTAAAAGAATCAAGGCAAGGATCATGTAATGACCCCACCCCTCAACAACCCCCAATTAAGGAAGGCCAGGAAGCTAGAGTCATTGTACCAAAATAGGATCATATGGTTTTGCACATAATCATAATAATTAATTAATTCTACCACAACTAGGCCTAAAATAGGATAAAAAAATTCTTTTCACATACCTTTCAAAAATAGGATTTCGTACCAAAGGAAAGAACTAGCTAACTATAATCCACTGAACATTATATATCCTTATTCTTTTCAATGTCACTTTTTATTGAACCTCCGCTTTCCATTAAGCTTGTAGACATAATTGCATATTATCCTAAAATGCCGAAAAACAAAATGACAGTCAGTATAAAGAATTATATTGGTATGTGGGAGAAGACAAAAGTTTTCATATAATGGTAACAACACAACCACAACAATTATTTGTTACAAAACAATATTTACATTTTCTAGATAACCTCTCAACCATTTTTACTCAATCTCTAGTATACCCTTCTAGGGTCTTATCCCTACAGTGGACAAGAAGGCCACCTTCTCAATCTAGAGCCCATGTATGGAGTTGGTCTTCCCAATCTGTGGCCTGACCTAGATGACCTTCCCAATCTGGGGCCTGGTACAATCTCATGGATCCTTCCCAATCTGGGACCTGGTTTGGCTTCATATGACCTTCCCAATCTGGGGCCTGGTCTTTGGTCCTATCCATGACTCTTCATTTCCTTCCTTTCAAAAATCCATAGGTGGTAAGCTGGGTTCAAGTAGGTTATAACCATACTTTATTTTTGTCATAGTCACTGTATAGATTGCAGGAAATAAAATCCATCCAAGCATTTAATTTCAAACAATTGATAAATCCTCAAAAATCACCATGAAATTAGAGAGATTAGCCATATGTGTAACCACATACCTGATTAGGAAATCTCAGAATCCAACAAGATAGCTAATGCAACCAAGAGGTCCAATCATCCAAGCCAAGCAATAGATCAAGCAACTTGATCATGAAAAACATATATAACACCTAATGGTTACAATTGCATCCAAACATCTTTTATTGGCTTGGGATTCTATTCTAGGGTTTCTAAGCCTTATTGGAGTTTCCTTAGGGTTTCTTTGTTTCCAAACTTTCATATTCCCATTTTACCCTTTTTAGGTCAACAAACCCTAAAAATACTCTTTTTTGGTCAGTAACCCTAAAAATACTCTTCCACTTAGAAAAACTCTAATTACTCAAATTATCCAAATTAAGGGTCTTCATTCACAAATTAGTTCAAGAACACCATTCTCATGCCTTCTTGATGGATTTCCATAATATAAACCATTAAACCTCACAATTAACAAAGCTAGGGTTTTTAAGCCCATTGATGCACATATATAAACATGGAACCCTAATTAAAAAAATTATGAACAATTAGCATCCCATTAGATCTAATCTATCCTTTTTATGCCAAAAGGCTAAACTTTGCTCATAATAGTCAGGGAGCATAATTAGATCCATTACGCCTGGGCCCACTTTCCTAGGCTCTAGTAGAGTTTCATGAATGATGACTAGCCCCACGGATCACCACCATCCTTAACTGTGTGATTTGTCCTCACTCACACACAAGATGGGGCCAACTTCCAGACTGGTCACCTATCCTATTACTACTCCAAGATGAGCATGCTTAACTAGGAAGTTCTTTAGGGATGGGCTCCTAAAAAAGGAGGTGAACCTTGGTGATATGGGTAGTCAAATCATTCCTTATAAGATCATTCTATCTGAGGCCCCAATTTGGGGCCTGGTTTTTGGTCCTAGACATGACTCTTCATTTCCTTTCATTCAAACATCCAAAGGTGGTATGCCGAGTTTGTGCAGGTTATAAGCATACTTTATCATAGTCATAGTCAGCTTATAGATTTTAGGAAATAAAATTCATCCAAGCATTTAATTTCAAGCAATCGATAAATCCTCAGAATTCACTGTGAAACTAGAGAAATTAGCCATAAGTGTAGCCACATACCTGATTAGGATGTCTCAGAATCAAGCAAGACAACTAATCTAACTAAGAAATCCAATCAACCAAGCCAAGCAATAGATCAAGCAACTTTATCCTGAAAAGCATATATAACACCTAATGGTTACAATTGCATTCAAACATCTTTTATTGACTTGGGATTCTATTCTAGGGTTTCTAAGCCTTATTAGGATCTCCTTAGGGTTTCTTGGTTTCCAAATTTCATTTTCCAATTTTACCCTTTTCAGGTCAACAACCCCTAAAAACACTTTTCAACTTAGAAAAACCCTAATTACTCAAATTATCCAAATTAAATGTCTTTCTTCACAAATTTGTTTAAGAAAACCATTCTCATTCCTTCTTGATGGATTTCCACAATTAAAACCATTAAACCTACAGTTAACAAAATTAGGGTTTTTACGCCCATTAATGCACATTTACAAACATGGAATCCTAATTAAGAAAATTATGAACAATTAACATCCCATTAGATCTAATCTATATGCCAAAAGGCTAAACTTTGCTCAAAATAGTCAAGGAGCATCATTACATCCATTACGTCTGGGCCCACTGCCTTAGGCTCTAGTAGAGTTTCATGAACGACAACTGGGCCCATAGATTACCACTAGCCTTAACTATGTGATTTGTCCTCATGCGCAAGTCGGGGTCAACTTCTCGATTGGACACCCAGCCTAGTACTACTCCAAGATGAGCATGCTTAACTATGGAGTTCTTTAGGGATGGGCTCTCAGAAAATGGAGGTGCACCTTGGTGATATGGGAAGTCAAATTTATCCTTATAAGATCATTCTATCTGAGGCCTAAATCTTGGGATGTTATAATCTCCCCCATTTAGTCTCTTGATGTCCTCGTGAAGGATCATCTATATGGCCTCATAATCTATCCCCATTTCAGTGCATACCCATATGGCCCACGTACACCCATCTCCTGACCACGACTGTGAGTGTAAGGGTGGCTCCAGCAACTCAGATATCCCTTTCCAACATGCCTGGACACTACCAGTGCAAGGGTGGCTCCATCAATTCAGATAGCTCTTTCCAACATGCTTGTACCGCACAACTCAAAGACTGGCATGCCACAGGCCCATGTGGGCCCCACCTACTGGAGGGGAATTGTCTCTAATACCATTTGTAACATTTGGGCCCACTGCCCTAGGCTCTAGTAGAGTTTCATGAATGACCACTATCCCTACCGATCACCACTAGCCTTAACTATGCGCTTTGTCCTCACTCACGCTCAAGTTGGGGTCAACATCCAGACTAGTCACCCATCCTAGTACTACTCCAAGCCGAGCACACTTAACTATGGAGTTCTTTAGGGATGGGCTCCCAAAAAAGGAGGTGCACCTTGGTTATATGGTTAGTCCAATCATTCCTTATACGATCATTCTATTTGAGGCCGCAAGTCTTGGGACGTTATAGATCATCATCTAATGTGATTCACCTAGTAACCCTAACAGTTATGCTACTTGACTAGTTTACATATTTTATTAAACCCTGGGTAGTTTGACATGTACAACTCAAACTATTAGCTGACCACTATGAAGTCAAAATCAGCTCTGTATAAAATTGAGGATGAACACAATCCTAAAATCTCTTCCCCTCATCCAGTACAAGTAACAACCATACTAAATAGCCTAGTTAGCCCTTGGTACACATGATAAGGCACTAGAAACTAGGGCATATCACCCTCAAATCTAGTTTGTGACCACAATCACTCTCAATCACTTCCACATCTGAGACATAGCCTTGACTTCTCTCCAAAATCTTGGGATCAAGATGACAGGGATATACCCTCCCTACACCAACACCTATTCCATAGTAAATGACTCTGAGCTCCTTTCAGACTCACTGTACACCAAGTTCTGACACTAGAATGGTTGTACCGACTTAGGGCACTACTTAGTTTGGGTTACACTTAATTTCTTAAACCAATTACTTACATTTTTATTACATCAATCACGTTACATATATGCACCACAAGATTCTTACAAAACTCATTGGGATTCACAACATCAGAAGATATAAAACATATTTAAGAAATTCCATAACACTCATCTGTAGAGTAAGTAATCATCTTTGGCCATCAAAGATCAACTTCACAACTAGAGAAAGTCGATCCATAAACATCTCTATGATCGAAATATTACTTCATGTAAAAACATCATCAACACTAAACATTTATCATGAAATTTCACCATCTTTAGTTGGAGTTTCATACAAACCAATTTTATATCACCATAATAGTAGCTCAAGTACTAATATTTTAAATTTTAGGTCTCTCGTGCTTAATGATTAGTTTAAAGTTCAACAGGTGATGTTCATAAGGTCTGAAGTATTACTGATGTGTTTGGATCATCACTTTGAAATATAAAACAACACTCGTAAAGGCCATCAATTAGCATTTATCAGATTTGTAAAGCAAAATCAACTACATTCATACAGGAGGTAGGTAAGAAATGCATTCAAAGTTATATAACTCTCTAGATAGAGTGAAGAAATCTGAACTTGAAGGTGGAAACACCCAAAAAATCACCCAAACATCAATCTCAACTCAATAAAGCCCCAATAAGTTCTCCTCTTTTCATGAACATGGTGGAACTAGGGCAAGAAAGAAGAAAAAGAGAGTACCAAACCCACATGCATAGCGTTCTAGAAAAGAAACACCAAGAAAACCATGGAACTCAAATGCAAGATGAATGGAGGCTAAAGAACAACAAGAAAACAAGTAAAAGATCAAGGATCTTACATGATAAAATTAGGTATCCAAAACCTTAGATCGGTCCAAGGAACCTCAATCCTAGCACATGCATCTGCCAAAAGCATGAGATCACCAACCTCGATGGACCTTCGTGGACCAATTCTCTCCAGAAATCTCGTCAGACTCTATGATTGATACTAGAGCTTTGCCAAAATGAGAAGAAAGGAGAGGAGGGAGAGGTAGTATTTATGGGTGCTAGAGATAGGTCTTTTGTTTTTTAAGAAATCTGTCAGCTAATTAATCAAAAATGTGTCGGTCAAAACCCTTCATCGACCAACGCATGAGTAAAAAATCCATATCGGTCAAAATATCTTAAATCTTCAGAATCTCATTGGGCAACATAAGTACACTTGTCACAACAAAGACATCCATCACCAAAGAACCATCATCCATTGAAATTCCATCGATCACCAAGAAACAAGCGATCACCAAAAAGCAAGTGATTGTCGGAAAATTGTAAGACCCCTGACCTAGATTTTTAGCGAACCTTGTTTTCTTACAATAATAATATGCTTAAAGCCTTAATATAATCTATTGATATGCTTTAATAGCATGTGACATTCTTATGCTTTCAATTTGGTCCAATTTTCATAATGTTTGAATTAGTTATGCTATATGTGTGTTTGTTTGGGACCAAGTTGGAATTTATCCATGCCCAGTGTTTATCTTACAATTTGTCACATGTTAGATGTGCCTCATTTGTTTTAGCTTCATGAGAGAGAGAATGGTTCTTAGGGGTGTCTTTTTGTACTTTGGATGTTGAGGTGGAATCATGTGTAGATGTTAGGGTTTGCTTTGGTGCCTTGTGTATAGGGTTGACCTTGATTGAGTGTTGACCTTTGAGTTGGTTTCCAGAGCAACACAACTTGTTGTGTCTTAGGCCTTGGTGCATTCATTCGATGAGGTTTTGAGTGCACCTAGTGTCCTTGGTGATCGAAGAGCCAAGAAACCCTAAAATGCTTTCTATGCAATCAATGACCCTTCTTTGTTTCCCTTCGACCAATGAGCTTTGTGGGCTATGTTTCTCTTGGACCGATGGTCCTTCAGACCAAGTGAGGTCACTTATCTACCTTGGTTTTCACAACCCTTATTTCATGTATGTATTGAGTGTTTGCATGTCTGAGTTTTGGAGGGACAAGTGGATTTAGTGTGTTGGCACCTAACCTTCTTTACCTTTCTCCTACCCTTGGGTATTTATACCCCTCTCTTTAGGTGCAAGTAATCTTTTTCATACTCTTTTGATCTCTCTCAACCTTGGAGCTCATCCCTTATCATCTTGGTGGTGCAAAAGAGCTCAATCTTCGAGCAAGGTAGTCGAACCCTTACATGTGGTGATCTTGTGTTGGATCATCATCATTTGTTGTTCCTTGGGTGATCCTTGTGCTTGGTAAGTGGTTCATCCTTATTGATCTCATTTTTCTTAAAACCCTACCCTCTCTTTATCCCCTTGACTAAACCATGGTTCTCCATGGTGGTCTTCTTGAGGAACTTCTCTCCAATAAAGGTTGAATCCATGGTTGTCCATGGTAGTACCTATGCGAGATGGAGATCTCCTATTTCCCCTTTCTTTTTTAGACTAGGGTTTGCATCCTCTTCTCTTGACCTTTCCTTTGAACTCAGTTTGCTCTTCTTCTCTTGAGGTGATCTTGATTGGTAATGGAGTTGATCCAAGATATGGTTTATTTCTCTCTCTTGGAGCTTCATGGCTTGGGAGTTGATCTTCACCTCAAGGTGGGTTATATAACTTTCCCCTGAACTATTGTTGCACCTTAAGCTTACATGCAAGCTTTTCTATCTCTGAAATGTGATTATATATTGCTTGATAATGATATATTGAACTAGGGTTTATGATTATAAGGTGATCTCGTATAAATAACTCTTTTTCCTATACCCTAATTCTTATACCTGAGATTTTATAGATGGTGAGAACTTGGTTCTTGCAAGAACTCCTTGAAATGTTGGTTTTATCTCCATGGTCATAGTTCGACTATATTCTAGAGCATAGAAGTTTTTGATTCTCAATTTCATTTGTTTGATGTATGGTTTTCTCGCTCATATCATGGCATGGGTTTTCTATGATTTTATGATCACATCTTAGGGTTTTGGATGATGTTTTCCTTGAAGTACCTCACTCCTTGATGTTTTGATTTCATGTTGGTAAACCACCTATTATGGTCATTCCAAGATAGAGATTTTCTCTCTCCTAATGTTATTCATGATATGGCCCAAGTGATCAAACGTTTGGTGATGGTTTTGGGTCACCAAGTTGGTTTCCTTGAGAGGCCGCACATATGACCTAGGTTCTTTAGTCAATGGGGTCGTCCTTTTTGTTTCCTTTGGTCACAATGTTTTGGACTCATGGGTTTTGTTGATGGTTGAACTGCTCATTTGGTCAATGAAGGCCTAGTGGTTCTCTTTGGTCACCAAGAGATACATATTCTCTTCAGCCAATGAAGAAGTAGGTCTTCTATTTGATTGCTTGCTTTGGTGATGGTCTTCAACCATGCTGGCATGCTCTCTTTGGTCTCATAGATATGTGACCTACAATCCTCCCTGCTCGATAGTAATCCCTAGGCACATGGTTGCTTTATGTTGTTATCTAGTGTGTATATACCTTTATGGAATGATATGTGATACATGGGATGGCAAGTTGTGAACCTTGATGTTTATGTTTCCAATTGAGATGGTTATATAATATTAGTTTTATTTTATACCATTTTTTGATAATATGGTTGTTAGTTGATAATTCCACATTTGGTTTTGAGTAATCTCTCTTTGTCGCAATGGGTCATCACAAAAATCATCGACCATCGAGAAACAATAAGGGTCACCAAGAAACCATCGACTGATGAAGACACTACGCTGTCTAGTCTCCATCAATTTTTTTAATCAAATCCAAAGGAGAAGTAAAATTTAAATTCTTGTCTATATTATGAAGAAACTCAAGAAAGTTTATGATCTATGTTCATACTACCAAAAAAGGATAATTTACATAAAATCCACAAATTACATAAATTTGTATAACTTGAGCAAATAAGGTATGTTTTGGCTCAAATTATAAACTTAGTTTCAGTTTCATTCTCCAATGTGACATCACTAACCAAAGTTAATTTTCAAGTTAAGTATAAATTTAATCCAATTAAGCCAAATGATTACGTTTTCAAATGAAGCAAGGTTAGGGGTCGTGTGTGTGTGCCAGTGTGTTTGGTTTACTATTCCATGTTCTATTTATTTTTAAGAAGTATTCACAAATATTTCCATATATAAGGTTTTGTTACAACTTAGAAGTAGACCATGTGGGACTAGAGAGTCTCTTGTCCACACAAATATCACACCACTTACACATACTACAAAGTGATACAACTATTAGAATTTTAGTCTCTAGATCTAACAACCCCCCACAAAGTCTAATAGTAAAGAGCCCATCAGATAAAGCTATCACATTATGTTATCACTAATGTTACCTTTTAGTTTGAATCACTACTAATATTACCCTCACAAGAACTAGGTGAACATGCATCTTCATCCTAAACCTTAGTTGTATATTTTTCTATTGACAACTTCATAATAGTGTCAACAAGAATGCTTTTTAAGGTTGTTCTATATGCATCCTTATCCTATATGATGATTGATTTTAGGGAAAAAATCAATTCCCATATTGTAACCTCACAACAATAATCACTTAGCTAGGCATCTCTAAGGATGTAAAAATGACATCCTATGCTAAGACTTAATCCATTCAAAGAATGGTTCTCTTACTTGTAGTCTATGATGCTTATAGGTTTCCAGGAGACATATATAAGTTCAAAATAATATAACATAATGTTATGTGCTATAATTCATCTGTATGAAAGAAGTCATTGTTTTGACTTCCATCCCTAACCACAATTTATCCACGAGGACAACAAGATTCCTTTGTCAATGGATCTACTGTATTGTCTTTGTTACCAATGTAATCAAAAACCATAACCCCATCATATACCACCTCCCTTATAGACATTAATTTGACTTGGATGTGTCTGGTTTGTTTCTAATTGTACTTAGAACTCGTTAAGTTTGAAATTGTCGTTATACTATCACAATGAATTGATATTGCATGAAGTGTCTACTCTATCATAGGTAATCTAGATATAAGTCCCTTTATCCATTGAACTTGCATCCCAGTTTCATCTAAAGAACACAACTCATACTCAAATGTGGACCTAGGAAGTATAGTTTTTTCTTAGAATTCTAGATGACAAAACCACTACCTATAAGAAACACATATCTAGATACCAAATTACTCCCAAAGTTCTTATCTATCCATGTTCTATCACTGAATTCTTAATTTCCATAATGAAAATTAAGAGAAGAAGTTGCCTTTATATATCTAGGTACACTATTTAGAGCTTCCCAATGGTCTGCACATAGTAAATGCAATATCTGGTCATATACAATACATAGGATATGTTAAACTTCCAATTATTGGAGAGAACCTTAATTGATACACACATATGTCGCTTTTACTCTTGAATAAATATAGAGAAGGATCATATGGACTTTACATAGGTCTAGGGGATGTATAGTAAAATATTCAATTACTTTCTTAACAAAGATAGATTGAGAGAGTTCTATGACATATGTGCATCTAATGACTTTAAGCCCTAAAATTGTCTCTACAACTCCCATAGTCTTCGTATGAAACTTACTACACAAGAATGACTTAATCTCATTTATAACTCTCATATAGTTACCAAACATAAGAATATCACATGTATATTAGCAAAGAATGAACACCCATCATTCAACAAACTCTAGTAGACACGTTATCAAATTTATTTGAATTGAAGCCAAATGACGATATAACATTGTCAAACTTTTCATTCCATGGTTTAGGGGCTAGTTTGAACCCATATAATTATAAAACAACTTTACACACTTTAGACACAATCCTACAAGTCAAAAATCTCTCTAGCTGATCCATGTATATTTCCTTTTAAAGATCACTATGCAAGAATGCAATCTTCACATCCATCGAATAGAGTAGTGTGGTCATACATAGATGCCACTAAAATAAGCACTCAAATGTGGTCATACATGAAAAAGGAGAATATGTCAAAATAATTAAATAATTCTTTTTGTGTTTACCTCATGGAACCTAATTGGCCTTGGACTTGTTAATATAACCCTTTAAGTTTAGTTTCTTTTGAAGATCTATTTACATTCAAATGTAGTGCAACCTTGAGGAAAATCCACCAAATCTCAAGTTCCATTTGAAAGAATGGATTTTAATGTTAATGACTCCCTTTTAGGATTTATCCTCACAAGATGATATGGAGTCCTATTAGGATATAAGATCATCCTCAATGTTGTATATGACATAGTAGTTTTAAAATTAATTAGATATCCTTGCATGATTATTTCATCATGGTTCAATTATTAATTTTAGAATCATTTGATGTAGAAATCACTAGTATAGATCTGACGTTTAATGTCACACTTGCCAACGTCAGTTCCTAAGAAAAATCGACACCTATCTCTCAACAACGTCAGTTCTTCATGAAAATCGTCAGCATTTGTAAAGTCCTACCGACTTAGAAAAGACATGGGTACCACTTTCACGATAATGTTAGTTTTTGTTCATAGAAACCGACGATTAAATTTCCTATGAAATACAATTTTTCTAGGAAAAATATTTTCCTTCAAAATTTTCCATCCGTAGTTAGTTTTGCATGTAACTGACGATGAAGTGTTTGTGCCATGTCCCTGTGAAAAAAATTATCCCCCTCAAATTGCTTATTAGAGTTCAGGTCAACTAAATAACTGATGACTAAGTCCAATTGGTGAGACTCAATTTTTTTTATTGGACTTCGTTCTATGTCGTCAGTTTTTTGAGGAAATCTATGACTAGGTGTTTTCACTCCATGTTCCCACAAAAATATTTCCTGTTCCAAATTGCTTCTGCTTCATTGATTTATCTTGCTAAACTGACCACTATACCCTAACCCAAGGTCAATTTCTTTTATTTGGATATGTAGTTAGTCATCCATTTTATAAAACATAACTGACAACTATCTTTAAACCATTTTGTTAGTTGTTTACCAACCGGAGACTATGGCCCTAAACCTGGGTCAATTTTTTTTGGATATGGAATTATTTGTCGGTTTTGTCAACCGTAACAGACGACTATCTCTAAACTGTATTGTTGGTCTCTCTTTGAACCGAGGACTATGGCCCTAAATTGTGGTCTATGTTTTGTGTGGATAAGGAGGTGTCATCGATTTTGTATGAATAACTGACGACTACATGCTTTGTTGTCAGTTTTTCTAAACAATCGAAGACTATGAGTAACTTAATAGCGCCTGTGTGAAACATGATTTCTCCTAGTATCTGTTTCATCGTGATTTTCACCTAGGTCTCTAGAAATTTTGTTGTCTTTACTCAATCCACCACTGCCTCTGTCATTTCTCTTCCTCCAACCACGACTGTTCTAGACTTTTTTCATTGCTCACTGCCGCTCTTTCTCCAGCCTTCGCCACTCTCACTGTGCTCTCTTGAGGAGTTGTTCACTGTCAGGAGCTTGGGCCTGAGGATGCTGGAGGAGTTGTTGTGATCACCACCTGAAGAGCTATTGTGCTCACAACCACCGAAGCTTGGGCATGAGGATGTCAGAGCTTCTGCTTCCCCTACTTCTAGGTAGGTCACATATCCCCAAACTGCCAACTGCCCTCATCACTTGTTAAAATACTAATTTCCCTCTATTTAGCTAGTGTTAATCTAGATTCCCTTTTTCATACATTATTGTAGTTACCTTATTGATAGTGAATCAATTTTTTACAATTAGTCACTTATTTCTCTTGCAGTGATTAGTGTAAATTAGGATTGCTATATCTTATTTAGTGTAGTTTTCCTTCTTCCCTTAATTTTTTAACCTTTATTTCTAGTTTACCTTAGGTCATCTCTCCCTCCCTAGGTCATGAATAATTTATGTGTGATGATCATCTTGATGATGAACATGCATGTACATTGGAGATGTTGAAATCAATGTTATAGAATATGGTACCTAGACTAAGGTATGATTAAGATTACAAGTTGTTGCTATTGTAAATCAACTCATACATTGTTTATAATCTTAGGACCTCTTTGAGGGAAACTTTTCAAAGATCTAGTTAAGATTCTCAAATCAAGTTAGTTCTATTAGTTAACATTAATGTTTTCTTTCTCTTGATTAACTAATCTAAATGGAAAAATGAATTGAATTAAATGATGTTACATAAACTGTAGGATATGAACGATGAAACTAGGATCATAGCTATAGGAATGACAACAAACATGTATTTTGTTGGCCTAGAAAACTGTCTGAGATTTACTCATTAGAAGTAAATCTTGGATGGTCCTCGGTTTGGGAATGTTCTTGAACACTTAGTCTCGCTTAGGATGTAAGTGTATTATGTATATTCAGTTTTCAAGATGTTTCGTCAACACTTTCCCATTTGTTCTCTAAGTGCATATGTTGTTGGACATTTGCCCATCCACATTAGTGTACTTGGAGAACTGTGGGGAAATCCTGCCAAAATTTTCTTGAAAATTGAATGCATATTAAGCACTTACTAGTGATATTAGGTGTTTAATAATGGGATAGGTGGTACACACATTCATTAGTAAACCCTAAACCCTAATATATAAATCATAAACCCTAATATTTTAACCCTAAACCCTAATATTGAAACCCTAAACCCTAATCTTGAAACCCTAAACTATAATCTATAAACCCTTATCTCTAAATCTAAAACAATAAATCCTAATCCATTTGTAAATCCTTAACCTAATATGTAAACCATAAACCCTAATACTTGTTTTCTCTATGATCATAGAATGGATAAATCATGGATGTTCATTCCAAATCACTACACCCCAAAGTTTATTATTGGTCTAGATCAGTTTATAAGATTTGTGGAGGAACATAGGAAACAACCTGGAGATGGGTTCTATTGTCCATGTAGGCATTGCAGTAACCACTTGAAAATCAACACATGCAACAAAATCAAAAGTCATGTCATGTGCAACGGGATTGTACATGGCTATAATGAATGGTACTGGAATGGAGCGATTCCAAACTTGAGATTTGTAGATGTTGATAGCAGTACTTGTGTTGAATAAGAAATTGCTTCTAGTGATGTAGATGTGAACGAACCAATTCCAATAGACATGGTTTATGTGATGCTAGATATTTGTGGGGTAGATCACACCAATCCACCTACCTTATTTAGGAACATTGTGCATGATACTGAGAGACCATTATACATAGGTTATACTAAGTTTATGAAGGTGAGCCATGTGTTGAGATTGTATAATTTGAAGGCTAACAATATATGGAGTGACAAAAGCTTCACGTAATTGTTGTCTTTGTTAAAAGAAAATCTTCATGAAGGCAATGAGCTTCCAATTTCAACATATGAATTTAAGAAAATGTATGCCCAATGGGAATGAATCTAAGAAGATACATGTGTGCCCAAAATGATTTTGTGCTATTCCAAAAGGACTATCTAGATTTGGAAGATTGTCCAAAATGTTGGGCATCATGGTATAAAATGATGACTTAGGGGAAGTCCAAAACTGGCTCTCCTGCCAAGGTGACGTGGTATCTACCTATAATACCATAATTTCAACACTTGTTTTCCAATCTGATGGATGCAGAGAATTTAAGGTGGCATACAGAGGTTAAGAAAAATAATCATGGGATCCTACGACATGCGTTTGATTCCCCACAGTGGTAGAAGATTGATTTATTGTACCCTGAATTTGGTGAAGAAGTCAAGAATCTAAGACTTGGGCTTTGAACCGATGGGATGAATCCATGTTGCACACTGAGCAGCCAGCATAGAACTTGGCCCATTATGCTTGCTATATACATCTTCCTCCCTTGTTATGTATGAAAAATAAGTATGGTATGTTGTCAATGTTGATATCAACCCCTAACAACCTGGAAATGATATCTACGTTTATCTTGAACTTGTGATTGATGACTTGAAGAAGCTCTGGGGTGAAGGTGTGATGACCTATGATGCTTCGTGTAGAGAGACATTTCATTTGCATGCTATGTTGTTTTGCATTATTAATTACTTTCCAGCATATGAGAATTTGTCTAGATACAGTGTAAAAGGATCCAAAGCATGACCTATATGTGAAGAGAACACTAATTCAATACGACTAAAACATGGCAGCAAGACTATATATCTTGGTCATTAAAGGTTTCTTCTAAAAGTCCATCCTTATTGAAAGTTACGCACGTTCAATTGATCAAATGAGGAATGGAGTGCCCCAAAACCTATACCAGGGGAGGTTGTTTATGAAAGAGTAAAAAACTTTGTCAATGAATTAGGTAAGAGATCACATTGTACCATTCCCACACAGAGTGACAAATCTTTATTCAAGAGGAGGTCAATATTCTGGGATCTTCTTTATTGGAGTTCTTTGGTAGTTAGGCATTGTATCGATGTCATGCATGTTGAGAAAAATCTTAGTGATACTGTGATTGGTACTTTGTTGAATATACCAGGTAACACTAAAGATGGCATCAAATCCAAAATGGACCTACATGACATGGGAATAAGGAAAAAATTAATAGAAGTAGTTAGGAGTGATCAGAAACCATATTTACCTCCTGCTTGTTACACGTTGTCTAGAAAGGAGAAGAAAACTTTTTGTGAGTGCTTTCTTAATGTTAAGGTACTATAGGGATACTCTTCCAACATCTGTAGACTAGTATCAATGAAATATTTGAAGCTGATAGGTCTTAAATATCATGAATGTCACTCTAATGTAATAAATATTTCCTGTGGAAATTCAATCTATATTGCCAAAGCATGTAAGGTCTGCAATCACCAAATTTGTTTCTTCTTCAACACTCTATGCGCTAAAGTTATTGATCCTGAGTATCTGGATAAGTTGCAAAGAGAAGTGGTTGTTACCCTATGCCATCTTGAGATGTATTTTCTTCCTTCATTCTTTGATATCATGGTGCATCTTGTTGTCCATTTGACTAGGGAAGTGAAAATGTTGGGCCCAGTTTTTTTGCATTGGATGTATCCTTTTGAACAGTACATGAGTGTTTTTAAAGGTGATGTTTGAAAGAGTTATTGTCCTAAAGGGAGTATTATTGAGACTTATGTGGTGAGGGAGTATTAGGACTTTTGCAATGAATTTCTGAGTGGCAATGAAGCTCCTGTAAATGACAAGAATATTAAGGACTATTCTGGCAAAGGGACTTTAGGAGCATGGGTGGATGTATCAGTCGTGAGCTGTGGGAACAAGATCACTTTTATATTTTATAGAACATTAATGAAGTGATTGTTTATATCACTAATTATACCAATTTCATCAAGACAAAACATCCAAAAGACAATTCAATGTGGCTTGCTAGAGAGCATAACATGACATTTATGAGGTGGTTTGAAGATAAAGTCTTACGTCAACTATCTCAGACACCAAATAATATTGCTGAAAATATCAAATGTCTCACCTTTAAATGAAAAATGAATTTTATGTCTTATAAAGGGTTTGACATTAATGGGTTCTCATATGACACAAAGCGTCAAGATGATAAGAGCATCTTCCAAAATAATGGGTTCACCCTTCAAGCATCTTCATTGTTTTTTCTAATGCAAAGGGTAAGAGTCTACGTGAAGCTAAAATGTCATATCACAATGTCACTAAAGACATATGAGAATTTGTCCACGTAGATTTCAAAATTCCAATCTTTAAGTGTAATTCGGTTGATAACACCAAAGGAGTTGTAGTGGATGAATTGTATTTCACATTAGTGAATTTTGTGAAGATTGGTGAGAAGTATGAACCATTCATAATGGCATCATAGATGAAGCAAGTATTTTATATCGATGATCCTAGAAATGAAAAATGGTCGATTGTTCTTCATGGTAAAAGACAGTTCATTGAAGATCCTATAGATGAAGAAGAGTACTATGCCAAGTATGATGATTCTAGTCCTTTCTCAGTTGGCTTGCCCAGACCAAATATTGAAACTAACATTGACTTATATGCATGTGTAGATCACATTGAGGGAATGTTAATTGCTAAAAGATCTCAATATTAGAGGCATGCTTTTATTTTTTTAAATGTTAGATGTGCATTTTTCAACCTTATATTTCATTGTTTGACTATTTTATGACATTTTTTTAGAAGGCGTCTGACCATAAGTATGATGACTGTGATGATCATTACCATGAGGACAATCAACATCACCATGTACACCTTGACACTAGTGTAAGTTGTGTATTTTACAATATCTCTATCTTATTGTATTGTTTAATCACATTTATAAGTTAAATCTGTTTATGACCTATATGTGTTTTTTTGTCAATTCTAGGTTGATGATGTACGTGTTGGGTTTTACGTGGTCAGAGTAGGAAATAGAAACAAAAATTTTACTTGACCATAAACCCATATCCAGTAGATCACATCAATATCTATGTAATGGGAAGGATGGTTTTAGCGAGTTATACCTGGTCCTAAAGCTTGCTCGGTGATTATACCTTACAGCTAGTGCAGTCTTCAACCACCTATCTTTGAAGGCATCTGTGCAACTCCTGTTCTTGACCCAGACTACGGTTGACTGTCATCCTCCTGATCGGAAGAAATCTCCCGCCTCTATAGATAGTCCACACGGACTATCGAGAACTCTAGTCGTTCTAATGAACAGACTGGAATGAGTTGTCCCCTTCTGTTAGCATACTAGGCACCAACACACTCTCCTACAACCAGTTGCTATTTTGTAGTTGTCTTTTCCTCGATGTTCCTTCCTATATGGGCAGAAATTACTTGGGCACTCTCGGTTACCACAACCAGAGAGGACAACAACTTTGCAGAGCAACTGATGTTCTGAGTTGTATCTCTAGAGAAGCCCCATGTACACCTCTATTTATAGTAGAGGGTAGGGTCAGGGTTCCCAGTCTGGGCGGGAGTAGAAGGGTCCCAAATTTCTATAAATAATTTGCACTTCAACAGGCCGGTCATTTCATAACTGAAACTGTCATTTGGAAAAGTGAGATGATCAGTTCACTAGTGAACCAGTCGGTTGGGAGTATGAACAGGTCGGTTCACCTAGTGAGCCGGTCATTTCACTTCCCAGACGTACCTGCAATTGAATTTCCTTATTTGTTTCTAATTAATTCAAAGATTAATTATTGTCCCAATCAAATTCAACAAGTGAAATGAAAAACCTTTTCTCACAAATCGGGAAAATCCAACATTGCTCGTTTGGACAGTTGAACCGATCAGTTCACTAGAGTGAACCGGTCATCTCATTGACGATGAGTTGATGAGTTCACCCAGTGAACCGGTCGGTTAGTGGTCTAAATTGTGCAGAACACAATCAATTTAGTTCTCAATCAATCTGACACTCTAATTAGTTGGTTCAACACTTGAACTTTATGATTCTGAGTCAAGTCTATTGATTGAATGCTTGATTGAGGACCTAAACACTTTAGTAATCAATCCAAACATCATTCATGGATAAAATCCTCTTCCATGTTAATTCTTTGTGTGTGACCCTATAGGTCCCATTTCATGTTGGCAGTTAATGTTCATAACTAGCTTATGACTTCACAAGCAAAGAGTGGTACCTAGTCGCACATCAGTTCTACCCAAGTGAAAAAGAAAGTTGGACAACAACTTTCAATCCTACAATCTGTGATTGGTGTTCTAATGAATGTATAATTCCTTTGTCTCTGATTTCCTAAATGAACTCAAGGCATGGAGTTGTCATCCTTTCAACATTCATTCATGTTTCTTGAACTTGAGCAGACTGTATAAGATATGTGTGACATGAATATCATATATTGATTCACATGTGCAAGCACATGCCTTTCTCAGTCTCACTTATCAAGTGGCTTGGACATCGAACTCCCTTAGGAGGGATAAATCCCATATGTATCACTCACAGTCTATCTCATGGGTTCAATCCACCCAATCATCACTGTTATAACAACCCATATTTCAGGACTGCGTTTGATGATGTCAATGTGTACCCAATCACATTTGACGAGTGCAGTGATTTCATCTCTAAGAATCAAAATCACCACCATCACTATGAGAGATGATTCTGACTACCATGTCAAGGTTCCATGTATCACCTTCATGGTGGGTTTGTCTGATACATTGTTCTCCAACATGTATCTATGTGCTTGGTTTGATATCATATATCATGACTAATGAGACAATATCATCAACCAACACAGACTCTAGTCTTGATGTGTCATTGTTGTCTATCAACCTTCCATAATGACATCTGACTAGGGACATAACAAGAATGTACATACTCTTAGCATCCGTATGATCTCAATGTTCAAGTCACGTACTTGAAGACATACATCATTGAGTATTATCATTCTTTAGACATTAATTTTGCTCCATCATTTATCTCATATTTGATTAAGCTAGAATAAATTGGAAACTTGCCTTTAATATTTATCAAATCAATCATTATGTATGCCAATCCAATCATCATATGATTGGCTCTTAGGGCATACATACCAACGGACTCCCACTTGCACTTAGAGACAGTCACCTTTGAATCATATTCTCAGGGATCTCTAAACATGTCCCACATGTTTCTACTGCACTAGTGCAATCCAGTGAGTTAGCAACACTTTTCTTTAGTTGGTATATTGCATGTTTCACATCTCCTCATTATACGACATTTCATATGAGATGGAGTTTCCATAATATGCTACCTGATATTCCTTACCTAACAATTTTCTCTATAGTTTGACTTAGTATTTCTACTTTGTCATCAATGGTGGGAATACCTATAAGTTCATTTTTATGAAATTCTAGATCCATATAGTATCCTCTATTTTTCATAACACAAGGATACTCAACATTCCTTTTAGAATTAAATGGCCTTTTAATTTTACTCAGAACATTTCCTTTTAACAACTCATATTTACTTTTATATTTTGTATTTTGTGATCATTTTCTGTCATTTCAGAAGCTTGCATTAGTGTAACTCATTTACACGCAACTCTTCCTCTTATTACCATAGAACTAATCCTTTAATACTTCACATGTACTTAAATAAGTTCTTTATGGTATTCCAGTGACTCTCACTAGAATTAGATAGACATCCACTTGTCATGTCCATTACATATGAGATAACTGGATGAGCATATCGTATTGTCATGTTCAATATAGACAATATGATGAATGCATATATATTTTCTTGTCATGTTCAATAAATACAAGATAATAGGATGATTACATACATGATAGATCCAATTGTGAATGCTTAAGATGTCTATTTATGTGTTCCTATTATTCATAAGAATTTGGGACACTAGGCATCTGAGAGACTAACTCCATGTAATATGGACAAGTTTTCTCCTACTGAATCTTTGCACATTGAACCCTTCAGTATAGACTTCCAATGTATGCTCTCTCTTTATTAGGTCAAGAGAATTTCAAAGTTATGTCTATAGGCCTCTATTCCTATCACATAGGACATTTCTCTTTATTCCCTTAAAGAAGGTATTTCCACACCAGTTTCATTTTATTCCTCATCATCATGTGGAATACGAATATTCTCTCACTAAATCTTTGTAATCACAGATCCCTTCTTTATTTCAATATATCAGTAAAACCTTTTGACTATATAATCAAAGTAAAGACTCTAGTTCTGAGGTTCATCTATTTAATCAATCGTATTGATTAATCTATTGTAACTTATAGACTGCATTTGCATTAATAGAATTATAAAACCCTTCAGGTTGTGTCATGTACACAGCTTCATGTTATTTCCTCTAGGAATGTGGTTTTAATATCCATATGCCAAATTTCATAGTCTTTAAATTCCAATAGCAATCATGATCCTTTTTTAAATGTCATACATGTCAGTCTTAACACTTAAGACCCAATTGCACTTATGCATTTTATCCCTGTAAGTTCTACCATTAAGGTCATACCTTATTTGGTTCACATGGAAGTCATTTTGGATCTTATGGCTTCAAGCCATAACTTAAAATTTGGTTCCTCAACATCATCTAGATAGATTATTGGCTCATCACCATATGATCAATTCATCACCTTTGAGTTTGTAGGATATCATTATCCATCAAGTTCAAGGTGTTTTCTACTAGATATATGAGGTGTATATGTTACATAAGGAATATGAGAATCCACAACACTTGTGATTCTTAAGCTCCTTCTTGTACGTTTATTTAGTGTAAAGCATGTTCTTTAGAAGAATTCTACAATATTAGTTATTTGTTTGATGATCATGCTCTTACTATTTAGAGTATGATTCCTACTTTGATTTAGACATCATTATGCCTTAATCATGAGTTCTCTATGATACACTATCATAGTTACTCACAAGGTCCTAAAACATTTGGTTTAAGTATCTCATAGTTTGATCATATCAAAGTATTAATACTTTGACCAAGTCTGTACTTCATTTATGACCCTCTTGAACACTTCACGATATTCATATTAGTGTTTCACTAAACACTTTAAATGAAGTATTAGCATTTATTTCTATTAGGTGTGTATATATGTCAATATGTATTATACATAATAGAGCATTCAGTCTCCCACTACATCTAGTGAAGATTGACCTGTCATCATGCACAACAAACAAGTCATTCATATCTCTTGGTTCATTAACCAAGAGAGTCTAGCTTTATCCATCAACATGGAACCTAGAGATGAATTTCTCATTCATTTATTTAGATGATAATGCTAATTAATTGTTTGAGTCATCAATAACTTTTAGGTATCACGTATTTTATCTTATGCATATCAAGTACCACAAAATGATGGCCCTCACCATAAATTTGGAAGATTTTCGTGTACAACCTTCTCGTGAGCAAGATCATGATTTCCTCTAAGTCATCGACCAGCTAGGGCTGTCACCCACAACTAGAGTCTTTCATGTAGCAAACCTTTGCCAATTGCATCATATGCAACTCTTGATAGATGTCATGCACAACTCCTTTCCATGTTCATCTTTATGCCTCAAGGTGCTTGATCCAATCAAGGTCACCTTGTTAAGTCTGACCCAAAAGCCAACACAATGAATATGCACCCTACTAGGGCAGACCCACATATTTACCATCACACTTCCATGAGATAGACGGTGCACCACGCTAGGGCATGCCCACACTTAGTCGGTCAAGATTTTCATGTGTGCTACTTTTGGAAGGCATCTTCAACTTAATATGTTTGTTGTGGGGTTTTAATATGCTTATATATGCATATAAGTATCCAATCACCACATATATAGTACATATCATATACATGATATATCCCACAAATGAAAACATGCAATAATGATAAAGTGATGATTATGGCCATCCTATTGTAGTTCTTGGAGCCACAAGGAACTATGGTCATCTAAGGTCTACATCACATGTAACCTGTTATTGATGAAGATCTTACTTTCCAATCCATGTTGACTGGTTTAACCTTTGATCTAGTCGACTAGCCTCTTGGTCGATCGGTTGGTCTCCTCCAGTCAGTCGCTTGGCCCCTTCAGATGGTCAACTAGTCCAGTCCTCTGGGCTTCTCATTGGTCCACCAACTGCTCTTCAATTGATCATCTCGGTCCATCAAGCATTCATCTTCAATCTTCGTCATAGCAAGAAATAAAACTAATTCTATTCTACATAATCTTTGTGAAACCTCAAGTTACATTCGAGGGGAGAAAAGGTAGAAGAGAATCTCGAGTTATTTTGAGTTACATTCAGAATAGAAGAAGAGGACTAAGTGTGCAGACCGAGATGCAAACAACCATAACCAAAAACACACATGCACATAGGGTTTATAGGAAATAATCATGCTACACATCCACCATCAAAACTATTTTAGGGTGACACATATTAATTGAATATATATACCATATCATATATGTATATATTTGTTTGGGATCATGTGGTATTAATCAGATATTCACATTAAATATTCACATAATATGCAATAAATAAAAGATGGTAAAACTAAAATCCGATCATATCAACTATCCCAGAACATAGAGTATTGACGTGGCTCTACAACCACTGTTGGGTTTTGCATGGTCTGAGTAGGTAGCAGAAACAAAAATTTTACTTGACCATAAAGCCACAACCAACAGATCGCATCAATATCTATGTAATGGGAAGGATGGATTTAGAGAGTTATACCTGGTCCTGAGGCTTTCTCAATGACTATACCTCACAACTAGTGTGGTCTTCAACCACTTGTCTTTGACGACGTCTATGTAGCTCCTGGTCTTGACTCGGATTGCAGTTGATTGTCGTCCTCCTGAGCGATAGAAATCTCCCACCTCTATTGATAGTCCACATGGACTACCGGGAACTCTAGTCATTCTGATGAACAGACTAGAAGGAGTTGTCCCCTTCTGTCGGTGTACTAGTCACCAACACACTCTCCCACAACTAGTTGATGTTCTATAGTTGTCTTTCCCTCGCTGTTCCTCCCTGGATGGGTAGAACTTACTTGGGCTCTCTCAGTTACCACAACTAGAGATGACAACAACTCTATAGAGCAACTAATGTTCTGAGTTGTGTCTCTGGAGAAGCCCCATGTACCCCTCTATTTATAGTAGAGGGAAGGGTTAGGGTTCCCAGTCTGGGTGGGAGTAGAAGGGTCCCAAATTTCCATAAATAATTTGCACTTCGGCAGGAGAACCGGTCATTTCATAACTAAAACAGTCATTTGGCAAAGTGAGTTGATCGGTTGACTAGTGAACCCGTCGGTTGGGAGTGTGAACTGGTCAGTTCACTTAGTGAACTGGTCGTTTCACTTCCCAGACTTGCCTACAATTGACTTTCCTTATTTGTTTCTAATTAATTCAAAGATTAATTTTTATCCCAATCGAATTCAACAAGTGAAATGAAAAACCTTTTCTCACAAACTGGGAAAATCCAACACTGCTCGTTAGGATAGTTGAACCGATTGGTTCACCAAAGTAAATCAGCCGTCTCACTCACTATGAGTCGATCGGTTCACCCAGTGAACCGGTTGGTTGGTGGTACAAATTGTGCAGAACACAGGCAATTCAGTTCTCAATCAATCTAACACTCTAATCAGTTGGTTCAACACTTGAACTTGATGATTCTAAGTCAAGCCTATTGATTGAATGTAAGATTGAGTACCTAAACACTTTAGTAATCAAGCCAAACATCTGTCATGGATAAACTCCTCTTCCAGGTTAATCAGTTGTATGTGACCCTATAGGTCCCATTTCATGTTGGCAGTGAATGTCCATAACTAGCTTATGACATCACAAGCAAAGAGCAGTACCTCGTCGCACATCAATGCTACCCAAGTGAAAAGGAAAGTTGGAGAACAACTTTCAATTCTACAGTCTGTGATTGGTTTTCCAGTAAATGTATAATTCCTTTGTCTCTGATATCCTGAATGAACTCAAGGCATGGATTTGTCATCCTTTCAACGTTCATTCATGTTTCTTGAATAAGAGCAGAATGTCTGAGATATGTGTGACATCAATATCATACATTGATTCACATGTGAATGCTCATGCCTTTCTCAGTCTCGCTTATCAAGTGGCCTGGACATAATACTCCCTTAGGAGGGACAAATCCCATATCTATCACTCACAGTATATCTCATGCATCAAAGCCACCCAATCATCACCATTATAACAACTCATGTTTTAGGACTGCGTTTGATAATGTCAAATTGTACCCAATCACATTCGACGAGTGCAGTGATTTTAGGTCTAATAATTACAATCACCACCATCACTATGAGAGATGATTCTGACTACCATGTCATGGTTTCATGTATCACTCTCGTGGTGGGTCTGTCTGATACACTATTCTCCAACATGTATCTATGAACTTGGTTTGATATCATATATCATGACTAATGAGACACTATCATCAACCAACACACACTCTAGTCTTGATGTGTCATTGTTGTCTATCAACCTTCCACATTGACATCCGACTAGGGACATAACAAGAATGTACATACTCTTAGCATCCTTATGATCTCATTGTTCAAGTCATGTACTGTAAGACATACTTCATTGAGTATTGTCATTCTTTAGACATTAATTATGCTCCATCATTTATCTCATATTTGATTGAGCTAGAATAAATTGGAATCTTGCCTTTGATATTTATCAAATCAATCATGATGTATGTCAATCTAATCACTATGTAATTGGCTCTCAGGGCATGCATACCAACAGTACATCCAGAGGATCTTGTTCTTCTTGACGAATAACATAAAAAAATAAAAAATAAGGGACATCACCTGATGAATAAGTTGATACAACAAATGGGTAAAGACCGAAGATGGTTGTTCATGAAATCCTTTTGGAAAGAATGGTAGCTCTTTTTTTTTCATATCTAGGGGTTCTTACTCTTATCCATTGTAATATAGTATTATAATCTTAGCATAAAATTGATAAAAGAAAGATATACTTCATATGGGAAGAACTATATGTGAGATATTATCATTTGCAATTTTGTTTGGAAAACTATTTTCAGTTTTATTTTTATGAATATTCCAATAAGTATACAAACTTTTACAGAGCATATATGACCAGGATGAAAATCTACTTTGTAGAAAGGTGATGCAACGCTATGGGTGGGTACTGAGGAATTATAGGACAAATCTGACAGAAAATGCATATGGGAAGCTAATAAGAGGAAGACGTCTACCACTGACCAATGATGTTATCTTGACCCAGAGACGTGGGCGGTGTTTATTGCTATGAAAAAAACTGATGAATTCAAGGTATCAGGCCTCATTCCCCATTTTGAATACAATTTACCTTGACGTTGATTATTATGTTTTACTTACCAATTACTATTGATTTTTGTCACTAACTAGACTGCAAGCGATGTTGAAAGAGAAAGGTGTTCAAAGAATGAGCACAACCACACGATGGGTCCAAGTGGCTAAGAAAATCTTTACCAAAAGCTACTATAGGTGTATTCTTCTCAGCAACCTACTCCTGGGACTATTGAGTCCTCTATTACTACTACAAAACCTCTACTTTGTCATGATATATGGATAGATGGGAGGCAATTAAAAGAAATTACCAACCCCACAACTACTAAGGTGAATGTAAAAATGGTAAAATTCAACTCTCAGAGCAGTTAGTATTGATTGTTATGTTTTACTTACCAATTACTATTGATGATCATTAGCGGGAGATCCATGCACTAAGGAAACAAGGCAAGCTCATCCCAGAGGGCACAAGGGATGAATTGGCAGTAGATCTAGGTAACCCAGATCATCCTAGATGTGCTAGGGATACATGCACTGGTTTGGGTATAAGAGTGTTCTTTGGGTCATCCGAGTGCGAATCAGACCAGAAAGGGGGATTCTCAAAATAAGAGGTAAAAGAGTTAATTGCAAAGGAAATTCAGGAAGTAATGAGACAGTGAGAGGCTTCTCAGTCAGCTACTTAGACAGTACCAACTGTGCCACCCCACTCTTCATATGAGGTGGACCCCTCCTATGACAGAGGTGGTTGGGAGTAATCTTGTAGGCTCGACACCTAGAACGTCCGTTGTAAGTATTTTTATGACATAGTAGTCTTTTCAAGATGATATGTTTAGGTATATATATAAGACTCTATACAAATTTGTAGGGGTTGTGGCCATACCATTTAAAATTACAAGAATATGTTGTTGTTGTGGGCAAGACTTACCCACCCGTTGTAGGTGCCACGCTTCATGGTGCTCCATTATCCGCCGATGTGGTTCGTGTGTGCCCAATGCTTGTCTACGAAGCTTATAAGAAGTATCCTCTACCATATGACCACCCCGACACTGAGATGATAGGTGAAGCAAAAGGCGGTGTGGTCGCATGGCCCAAAAGGGGGAGTTATCTATACTGATCATGATGTATGGTAAATTGACATTACATTTGTATCTGAATATACATGGCAATTGATATGAAATTATATATATGCAGGACATAGGGCCTAAAAAAACCCTTACAACTCGTCCTCCTTCACCTCAACCTTATACTCAATTACCTGGTTGGCTTGCACATGACCTATTCGAATCGATAGGTCCTCCATTCAGGGGTATGACACTACGGATAGGTGAACATGAAGAAGATTCATCTATGATGGTTTGGAACTATAGGTCAACATTATGATACTAGTATATTTCTATAAGATGTTTTGAGTTGTTTAGTTATGCTTGGTTGAATATGTTTGTGATAGAACTTTAGATATGATGAGATCTTATATAGCTATATACCTCATTTTATATATGGTGATCTATTTTCTTATATATTAATGCATATATGATATATGTTTTGCAACCACTTACATATGGTTTGTACAGAGTTTTCAATGACCCATGTGGGACTTCTAGTTCCATCCTTGATTATCGTGTAATTAAAGACCCTGCATCTATCACCCTATATTGGTATACCACATTTAAATATTTTAGTAAAAAGGAAAAGAGCTTTATATTATCTCCATACAATGGTGGGTAACTTTACTTACTTTACTTCAAATTTTGACTTAAAAAATTACATTTCATTGTGGATTTTAAGTTATATTTTTTGCCTTCTTATCACTTAGGAATAACCATTGGGTATTATAGGTTGTTGTCCTTGTGACACTAACTATTTATTATCTAGATCCTAAGGGTGACAAAATAGACGATTGGGGACACGATTTAAAATTTTCATTATTCACGTCAGTAAATTTTTATATTTATATATGTTAACATATATATATTACATGACTATTTACTAATGCCAATTCAATGCATTACAGTAACATATAGAGCTATAAAACTATTCAAAAAATCTGGAGGAAAGGTGGACACAAAAAAGAAAGCGATAGTTTGAGAGAATGTTGAGGTAGTTTTCTAATTACAATGCATATGTATGTCAACTATGCTTACTTTTATTTATTAGCATTGTCTATGTTGATATTTATAGTGTTCTATACAAGAACACGGTTGGGCATGCACATACTACGTGATGAGGTATATAGACATGATTGTCTGATATGAGACAGTAGACATCGATGAGATATATAATGCAATCCATATATATAGTCTTGATCATCATAAGTATATAGTCTCATTAGATAATATGAACATATCAAACTTATTAATTATACACATCATTCTCTTGATAGGTTTTTAAAATGAAAGACTTCGATACACTAGAAAATCTAGTAGACATAGGCATGCCATATATGAGAGAACAACTAGATGAGGCACAAGAACAAAGGGAAGAAGCCTTCAAAAGGGAAGTGAAATTTGAATTTGATTGGGATAAGGAATGACTTTTCTAAAGTTTGATATCATTAAATCTATCTCAAAAATGTGTTGCTTATGTTGCAAATTTAAGATGCAAGTAAATTATTGGTGCATATGTGATGATGATCTTTATACATGTGTGTGAATGTGAAGATGAATGAATGCATTATTTTTTTACGTGTCATGAGAATGGAATTGGCATATATATAAATGAAGTATCATGTGTGCAATGAATGTGAAGATTTATATTTGCACGTGTGATTGAAATGGAATTGGAGAATGAATAGAATTATATGCATATATTATGTTTGATATTGTAGGTTTGGTGGCCTGTTGTTGAACTGAACTCACATGATGTTGTTAACCTACAGTTCAGAACTCCACTTCTGAACTGTAGGTTTTACATCCTACTGACCAGTCGAAAAGTAGGTATGTAGGCCTGTCATTTAACAAAAACTAAAAATTAGTCATCGGTAGAAATAAAAGACCGACACTATAGTTCTAAACTGTCAGTTTTGGTAAAATAACCAACATTAAAGGATAAAACCAAAATGGCCATGCAGGAAAGTAGGACCTTGCTGGGTAGCATATCACAGTCATTGGTTTTGTAGATTTAATCGTCACTACACATCATAGTCATCAGTTGTTTGGTTCATAACCGACACTAAACATCATGATAGGTGTCGGTTGTTTGGTTCATAACTGACACTAAACATCATGATAGGTGTCGGTTGTTACCAAAATGATAATGTAGGGTCCTTCACTAGTTACAAATGTGACCTGGTATGGCTCTTGTGAAATCCGTTTTTGGAATGTAATTGATGCCTAAGACTCCTATCCATGTCATTTTCTTTTATCCAAACAACCGAGGCTAGATATCTGGCATTAATATTTCTATCCCCAAAGAACCAACGTCTTAGAACAGTGGATGCAGTGTCTCCCACTTAAGTTTTGGTCTATAACTGACATTATAGGGTTGTTTTCATTTAAGCTAGAGATAGTTTCTGTACTAGTGAATAACATACAAAAAATGAGGCCCCATAGTGGACATCCATACCACTTGTTTTGAAATTGAACTTATAGGATTAGAATCTACTTAAAAGATCCCTTTGGGGTACACCAATATTCATAAGAAATATGTTCTCAAAGAATGTTGCATCATGGAGTTCAAATATATTTTTGCAATCCATGCCAAAATCCTCTAATCTAATATCGATAAAAAAATTTGTATGCATATTTTGTCTTCACATAACCCCAGAAGATGGTGCCCATGTTTTTAGGTCCCAACTTTTTTCTCTTATATTCTGCGATAAGTAGTTCTGTAAGACATCCCCAAACTTTAGAATATTTTAGACTTATAATTTTACCATGACAAGAAGATCGCAAGACATATTAAAAACTCACCACACATACAATTGGGTAACCCAAAACATTGTGATAGAGTACTGACCATACATATTAGGGCCCTATTTTTTTCATCCTATCATTTCATTATATCATGGTACTAAGTAGTTTCCTTATGAACAATACCACCACATTGTTAATATTTTGTGAATAGGTTTGAGTTATACTCTCCACCCCAATCAAACCTAACTCTTTTAAGGACCTTACATGTCTGCATTTCTGCTTGATTGATACATATTTGAAACTTTTTCAATTCTTCATCATTAATTTTAAGTAAGAAAATATAAAGTATCTACTCGAGTCATCAATGAAGGTTATAGGATATCTTTTACTATCTCTAGTGGTTATACCATTGAACTAAAAAATGTTAGTGTGCAACAAATCTAATGCATCAAATTTTTTGTCAACGAAATGAAAAAGTTTCTTGCATTGTGTAGCATGCACACATACAACAAATTTATGTTATCTATTAATGGAATAATTTATAATAAGATTAATACTCATCATTCTTCTCATGGAATCATAATTAACATTGTCCCAACATTTCATGCCAAACATTGGATGATCCCACATACAAAACAATATAACTTTCATTCATATTAAAAAAGAAATAGAAATATGTTTTACATGAATCTTAAATAGATCTTCTACATCACGTGTAATCCTTTTCGATAAAACAAACCACTACAAACTTGAGTCGGTACAACCGTATTACATTAAAATCCACCCTTAAACCATTCCAAACCGATATAGTACCACTGAGGATATTGTCTTTAATCATGGGGACACATCTCACTCTATGAAGAGTAAGAACCTTTCCAAAAGGGAACGTCAAATACAAATTGCCTTCTTCTTTGATTGCATATTTGGAGTTATCTCCTAAGATTATTGACATGTTGCTTCAGTTGGGTAATATAAAAATTTGGACTTGTCAACACAAAGATGCACATCTACCTAAATATTAGCAAACCAATACACTGTTTTAAATATATTAAGACATTTATGTTTAAGAATCACATAATCATTGTTGTTGGTAGAAGTCCTAGTCATCATGTTGACCAAGTATTTATCATCGACCACATGCTTCTTAGACTTCTTGGATGGACACTCCTTATCCCAATGTCCAACCTGATCACAAATGCAACACAATTTCGTTTTGATTTTCTTTTGGATCTTACCTATTGGTTTATGATTAATATTTTGTTTTCCCTAATGATCTTGACCACCCTTCTTTCCTAGTGTAACATTGATCTAACTAGTAAAATCTCCCAGAAACAACTCTTCCTTCAACTATCTTGAACTTTAGAAATTTGGCAACATATTTCTCCATAACGAGATCTTCAAAATTATAGTTGATCCAAACTTTTATGAAGGTCCTTAGCGGTATTGGCATAAGAAATAATTTATGAGTCAAATGGAATATTTGAGAAATCTGATAAATAACAACATCAACGTAATTCATCTCTCTTTTTCTATCTAGCTTCTCTAACATTTTAGGGCCTAATTCTTCCAATTAAAATCTAATACATGAATTCATACCACCATTTTCAACTAGATCTTCATTCATTGTTGCCAACATTTGAAGTGAGATATGTTAAATTTCTCTATGTGGAAGACATGCCAATTTTATCACTAACATAAGAGGTACCTACCATGTTAACAAAGGATATAATAACTCTTTCTCTAAGATTTTAGGAAATATTAATTGTATATCACACAAAAATACAAACATGACACTTCACAAGATAAGAGACAAGATAAGAATCAAATAACAATAAACTAAGAAGCATAGATAGAAAATAAACAAACAATGATAAGAGCTTATCCCAGAAAAACCCACCCTCAGAAGGACTTGCCTTAGAGAAAAGAGCATCCTAGCAACACATTTTCTTCCTAGGATGGAAATTCACACAATAAGGACAGTTACCTTGTCACGAGTGAACTTCGAGCACTCCTATGTCGTCTGGAGTGGATCAGTGAGAAACAATAACAATTTATCATAGAAGCAAGAGAAGGAAGAAAAAGGAGGTTCACCCTGACTTTAGTCATCGCCACAATAATGATAGACTTAATGAAAAAATATTCAAGTGAGTAATCCCCATCACCATGGAGGTGTATTTAAGCAATTTGGATGAAACCACCTTCCTTTCCCTCTCTTACATGATCACCCATTTCCAAGATAGAAACATCAAATGTATTAGTTATGCAATTACTAGAATTGTAATTGAAAATAGACAACTCATGTTCGACCTCTCTACAAATTTTCAATTACAGCCCAAAAGTTCGAATACAACAGGTTTAATACAACTTAAATGTAGCACATTCTGTGATCCAATTTTTCGACTAGTAAAATACATGTATGCAGAAGCAGTTTGCACCACTCAAATATAAGTATTCAAAGTCTATCGCACTTCTTAAATATGAAATTGAGATCTATTTGAATAATAGTCAAATATGTTTCATGAACAAGTAAAATTTTCATTTTAAACTTTGTATTATAAAAAGATAATGATTACCATTCTCCCAAGTCCTAATGCCCGGGGCCCATGTCTAGCCTTGCCAAACCCAACGTGGCGTGCGTGTGTGTGGTCCACCATTTTCTCTTCTAGTTCTTTGAAGAAGGTATGCTAGACAGAAGAGTTTCTACTCTAAACACACTACACATCACTAACACACACTACAAAGTTCTACAACCATTAGACTTTTAAGTTCTGAATTTAACACTAAGTATACATTAGATAACCACTACATTGATCCGCATAGCAGTATAATAACTATACAACATATGCAATGAGTTATACCTCGATCTATATAACTTGATAAAATAAGTTCAATATATATAGTAATTCATATTTCACATTGATACTCTCAATCATACATTTTTTAGAATATTATTTATCTAAAAGCAAACATATTCTACTTTGCAAATATTAAAATTTACTCAAAGTCCTAATATAAGTAGTAAACAAAAGTAAGTTTTTAATATTCTTTAGAACATTGGATCTTTGGTCCACCGATACATCATATTAATTCAATTTATTTTTTTTCCATAGGTCAACCAATTATGAACATTAACTAATTGCTTGGTGACATAGAGTCCCACACCACCAAGATATAGTCTACCCCCTTCTCTTATCTCATTTGATGACTACTTTTTTGTGAAGAAATTCTTGAAGAGGTAACCAGAACTTAATAAAATATTCCTAAATGTATGGTGGCGTGCTATGAATATGATAATGGCATCTTTACACCTAAAAGCATAAGAGTTTGTCATTTATGTAGAGCGTCAATGAGTACTAGTGTTAGGGTGACATAAAAAAGGATTAGGACCATAGTTTTAGAAATGGAAGACTCTCAAAGTTGCATGAACCATTATAAAGTCTTTGGCTTCCCTAGTTTAACATACTTTCATTCTTAGTTCATATTCGATGTAAAAGGGACAACTTCATTTCCCTTGGGACTTTCTTCTATGGAAAAAACCATTAAACATATTATCTTTTTGTCATTGAGGTGAAAAAGTTATTCTAATATTAAGCCAAACTTCAATTCATACTAGATCATCCACACCCACAATTTTTTTTAATGTATTCATGCCTTACCTGCTAATCATAAGTCATTGGAATGTGTTGTCATACTAGTAAGAGTCATTCCCATTTATCAATAAATGATCTATACATATCAATGGCTTCTTATAGTTGAAAAGTCTTGAACTAAATATAAATCCCTTTGCCAATATATGAGTTGTGAAGTTTGTCTAGAGTACTTTGTGGTAAATATCGAGGAAGGTTATATATGTGGTCAATTCTTTAAGCATACTGAGTGATTTGTTGTTGTGTTCCTGATCTAGAGGATATCCTCATGTGACCTTTCAATGAGCATGAAGCAAGGTAACCCCTCTCTCATTTATGATTCCCATTTGTTTATGTTGTGAAGTGATTTTATGATACTCTTTGGGCTAGTTCAACAACAAATAAATTATTTGAGTCATGTTTTTTATTTGAGGTTTGCTTAATATTCGAGATTTCCTTGTTATTTGAGCATTGATTTAGTTTTACATAGTAGGACCATCTACCTATAATCTCCCTCAAATCATAACTTTTACTAATTTCTTCCTCCTTATTCTAATATTTACTTTGCTAATATCTAAGAGAAACACACTCTACATCCACTTCACCTCAAGTATATTATGAGTTGTCACTGCTATAACCGAAGATGCCTATGTAGTCAAATGTTTGGAGGGATAGGGCTTCCATCTTAGTTACATTGGGATGAAAAGTTATTCATCTTCACATACTTCTAGCCTTGTGTCCAATTCTCATCAAGATGCACCAGATGATTGATCTTCTGATGTGTTCTTACAGAAGATAAATCATCAATCTGGAATAGACTCTAAATAGGCATCTCCTGTAACTACCCCACTCAGGAGTTTTCAAGATGTTGTCTCTGGTAACTGTCCTACTACTTTATCTTTTCTTGATGATGATGATCTCAAATCTGTCAATCTAGAGGATATCTACATCATCAACTCTTTAGGACAATCTAAAATCTGAATCACAGATAGTGCTCAAGCTATGCCCAATAAACCTTGGTATTATGCAATGGTTGTCAAGTCGATTGGATGGTCTATGAGATACCTAACCCTTTGCGATAAGATTAAATCCTTTTGGAAACTAGTGGGTCACTAGAACATTTATGAATTAAGTTTTAAAAACTTTTTGGTTCAATTTTTATGCTTTTAGGACTATGATCTTTCTCTCACGGGAGGGCCTTGGTCTATATATGGTTTCTACTTAACTGTCTATCAATGGTCTCCTACTTTTGTGCCCAACGTTGGTCTACTCAATTCCATCATTGTATGGGCAAGGATTATTAACCTTCCAGTTCACATGTACATTATGTTCATCTTTGATCGCATTGGTGAGATACTCTGGGTAGATTATCATACCATGAATTGTTTGAGAAGCCACTTTACCCGCATTATAGTCAAAATTGATACAACTATTCCCGTTCTACCTGTTGTAATTATCAAAGGTACTATTTACAAGGTTGTGTACAAATAACTACCCTTGATCTGTCTATCTTGTAGGAAACTAGGACATCATCAGAAAGACTAACCATTACATCAAATTTGGCCAGAACACCCACAACATCCATCTTCATGTAGGGTTTTGTTGGATTTTAGAGGAGTATCGATGGGAGGTTCAATACAGTAAATCTATTTCCTCCAAACGTGTGGTTCAAGATAAGCCAAGCCAACACTCATGTAAAGGAAAGAAAATTACTTAAACTCAAAAGAGGCAAAGTTATTCAGTTAACCGTTTCCATTTATTGCATGATATGGATGGTACAAAGGGGGATCCAAAACCTATGCTAGAAGATGATTCTTCCAAACATGGAAAACAATAACATTGCCTAACATTTGGAATCAGAAAAGGAAATGTCTGTTTGTTGTTGTTAGATCAGTAGGTGATGGTGTAACATCTAAACAAATACATGTGTCTCCTACTTCCGCTCTAGTTACTACTCCTCTGACCACAATTATTCATCTGGCTTCTCACACAGTAAATACTCCTGACCTTGTTGAAGTTATTAATCATAATGTTCTGGACATGTCAATGACTGATCAATCTGCCCCTCCATCAACTCTTGTACTACCTATGGATTAAAATGGTGCCCACCTCCTTCTTCATCACAAGCACATATTCTAGTAAAATCGGGAGGGAACCTAGGGGTTCTAGTGGAAAAATGAAGGCAAAACCTTATCTTACATGAAGTCAGGTGAAGAAGAGATTAGAGAATGACTTTTCTTCTCCGAAAGAAAGTAGGGAAGATCAATCTTAATTTCATGATAGATATCCTTTGTTGAAATGTTTGGGGTATAGGAAATAGCCTCACCTAAGATAGTCTTTAAGAGTTGATAAGGCTACATAAACCTTATCTTGTTGCCATTCTTGAACCTTAGATATCTAGTTTTCTTGCTGACATAGTCATTCAAAAGTTTGTCTATGATTGTTCCCTTAGAGTAGATGCACAAGGATTCTCTAGTGGTATATGGATGCTCTGTCTATCTCACACTACTCAAGTGACCCTAATTAAAATACATCAACAATTTATACATTATGTTATAAACAATAGATGCTATGTTACTATTGTTTATGCTCATCTCTCACCACCTATAAGGAACCTACTCTAGAATCATCTGATTCACATTGGGATGTCTTTGATTCACCCATGGATTGTAATGGGTGACCATAATGTTTTTCTTTCCCATTCATAGAAAATTGGGAGTGATAATTTTCAATTCTATGAATCATCTACTTTCAAGATTGAATCATGCATGAGGATTTATCAGATTTTGGTGTTTTTTTGGATATCCATATACTTATAAATCAAGAATGCTTCATGAAAGGCTTGCCCATGTACATATCAACTCTCAATTCCCTTTATCAACAAAAAATTATTCTGTCCATCATCTAATTTCTATTCATTCTGACTATAACCCTCTTCTCTTCTTCAAATCTGTACATCCTTCATTTAAACCAATCTTTAGGATGATGATGAGTTGGAATAATGATGATTCAATCAAGCACCTCCTATCCGTACTATGACATCCTCGATCTAAATTCATCAAGTCATTGCATCAAATGAAGAAAAATAGTATTGTGTGGGATGTAGCAACAAGATGACTGTAAAGAGTGGGATCCTAAAAGGGAACCACTTCCTACTAAATTTTTTAAGAATAGAAGCTCAATTCCAAACACACCCATAAGGTATCTTGGAGTGGGTGTAAAATCTTCAATTCTTATTAATGGTATTTAAAAAAACCAAAGTGTAGTAGCAGAATAAAAACATGACTACATTCAATTTAGTTCTTTATCATTTAGTTATCACCAAATGAATTATGTGACATATTAGATTACATTATTCATGTATTAGATTATTAGGATCATTCTAACCTCAACCTTGTATGGTCAAATCCAAAAGATCAAAGTTCTAGGGTAGGGTCCAAGATCTAGTATGTTACAACACTCCACCCCTTAAATGGATTTCGTCCTCAAAATCTATTGATCCAAACATCAACAACCAACTACTCTCCACCCCTTAAAAAGGTTCAACCTAACAAGTCAAACTAATCAACATTTAGGGTTACCCACATAACTTTTTCATTGTGAAAGTTTTAGATATTAATGTTTTTCATGTATCCAACTAAAAGTCATACCAACTAGGGTTGAGATTTAGGTCCTTGTGTCTCTAACCTAGAAACCCTACAAAAGCATCCAAAAAGTCATAGGGTAGGTCAACTACACCTTTATATCAAACCTAGTCACAACTCCAAATTAGGGTTAGATTTCTATTCCAACTATTTCTAGGGTTTCACTATCCATACTTCTTCATTGTGACTTAGTTCAAGAAAACTTCGATAAAATCCAAAGAAAGCATTATTTTTGTATATATAGTATATAAGGAAAATAAGTTGTTGTGAAAACTTTTGCAATTGAAAACTGAAATAAGGGCCCAAAATCAACACGAAAACCAAGTCACAGTATTTCCGTAATAGGACTTCTTATCTTACTACCTTCTTATAACTTAATTGCATCCTCAAGTCAAACCACATGTCACATCAAAGATCAAATCTAGGGTGAACATCTCACCTAGAGGTAACTTAGCAAAGTCAAGGGTTCTAATGGGGAGACAAATTTGAAATAGTTAAATTCGGACTACCATGGGCTATGATACCATGTTGTAAAGAGTGGGATCCTAGAGGGGAACCACTTCCTACTAAAACTTTGTTGAATAGAACCTCCAATACAAACACACCCATAAGGTATCTTGTAGTGGGTATCAATTTTTCAAATCTTATTAATGGTATTCAAAACAACCAATGTGTAGCAGCAAAATAAAAACATGACTACATTCAATTTAGTTCTTTATCATCTTATTATCACAAAATGAATTATGTGACATATTAGATTACATTATTCATGTATTAGATTATTAGGACCATTCTAACCTCAACCTTGTATGGTCAAACCCAAAAGATCAAAGTTCTAGGGTAGGGTCCAAGATCCGATATGTTACAATGACAACAATAGATGATTAAGCATCAAATTATAAATAAATTTGATTCTATTCAATGGTAGCAGGGACTTCTTCTTCTGAACTTGATGTATATTGCAATCATTTACAACAACAGTATGATATGTTCATTATTAAGGAGTTAACTAATATGAAAAAAGTGTCTTATTAGGTGGCTGAAGGATGGCGATGCCAATACCTCTTTTTTTCATGATTTTATGAAGTCCAGTTGATAACGTAATACAATATGTTTTCTTCTGAGTGATACAAATGAAGAAATGGCGGATGCACAATCCTTAAAATTACATATCATGACCTTATTTAAGCGTCAGTTCTCCTCATCATACACACCTTCCATGACTAGTCTCCTTCAAATCCCTGCAATGCACAATCTATTTACGATCGAATAAGCCAATGTTTTTGCAATGATTCCTTTAGAGCTTACAAATTTACAAACCCTATATTCTATGGGTCACAACAAAGCATCTGGTCCTAATGGTGTTAGCATGGAATTTTTAATTGGTCAGAAGAAAATTGTGAAATTATCAATTCTACAAACTAGATCACTTTCTCTAAGTGACTTTCCAATACCTGACTCTGTATGTAATGTTATTATGGTACTATACCAAAGGTAAAACACCCAAGGAGATGCAATCAACTCCGGCCTATCTCCTTGAATAACGTCTGTCTAAAACTCATCTCAAAGATTTTGGTTAATCGTTTGAATTTTTATATGGTGGAATGGATATATGTAGAACAATTGAGCTTTATTCCTAGAGGTTGAATCTAAAAAAATATCATTCTCTTTCATTAACTAGTTCTTAACATGAGAAGGCCTACTTCATGTCCTGCAATGGCAATAAAAGTTGACTTGGTGAAGACATACGAGTGTATTCCATGGACCTTTATACTTGACACACTTATTAAAATTGTCTTTCCCTCAAATATTACTTCCTATATATTTAATTCGATTTGGGGTTCGAATATCCATTGTGTATAATGGTGAAAGTTTACCAGACTTCAAGGCATCCAGAGGACTTTGGTAGGGTGACCCTTTATCACACTATTTATTTGTTTTATACCTTAAAAGACTAAGCTTGTTTATTCACAATGCAATGAACAACAACTTATGGAAACTGTTGAAGTTGTCATGTGAGGGTCCTTTCGTATCCCAAAATGCCTTTTCCAATGACATTATACTCTTCTCTAAGGCATATTTGGCTAATATTGACACTATCATGAGGTGTTTTCAACCTTTTGAGTATGCATCAGAACAAACAATTTCCTCAAGCAAGAGACTTATCTTCTTTTCAAGCAATGTCCACATTTCCTTGTAGAGGCATATTTGTGAAATAGAAGAAATGACTACAATAGATGACCTTGGAATCTACTTGGGTGTTCCATTTATCCATGGACACGTCACCAAACAAATGTATTCATGTGTTCCCGACAAGGTTCAAGCTAGACTATCATGTTGGGAAGGACATACTCTCTATATGGCTGTATTTGCCTAGAAAAATATTTTCTAATGACTATCCCTACTTGTACTATGCATACTTTGGTTCTTTTGATTATTATTTGTGAACACATTGGTCAAATGGTCTGACGCTTCATTTGGTGCAGAGGTGCTTCACAAAACCCTATCTCTCTTGTAAGTTGAACCAATGTCATCACACCTAAAAAACATGGTGGCCTTGGTTTAGTATCCATGCATGGATGGAATTGGGCATTTTTAATGAAATCACCTTGGGATTTTATATATGAAAGGAATTCTTAATGGGCAATATATCTAATATAGAAGTACAAGTCTTTTCAACCTAATTCTTGCCATCAGATAACATCCTTCTAGAGAGTTGTTGGCCAATTGCTCTTGGAGACCCGCGGGGCGAGATTCCGCTTTAGTTGCTGCCAAGGCTTTCAATGATAAGAAAGCAGGGGCGGCGTGATAAAGATCTTCCTTTTCGCCGGGTCTGACACATTCTCCTTAAAACAAGAAAGGATAGGAAAATAGTGATACAAAAGAATCACCTAAAACAATTATCTCTACAACATAGTTACAAAGTGATAGGTAATGGACATCACACCTCTGTATGGTATGATAATTGGATATCGAATACCTCAAACCAAACATCTCTTCTTACAAGACAAATATTTGATGATCTATAAGATCTAAAGATTGAGTCAATGGTCTCGCTTGATAGAGAATGGTATGTGCATTATTTCCCCTCTGATATTGTAGTTCACATTCTATCTTTCCCTCCTCCATGAGAATGTTTTTCTAATGATTCATGATCCTGGTTATTAACATCATCTGGTGTGATTTATACATCACCAATTAATGATCTACTTATGGTAGAGAAGACAGTAATATTTTTTGGATCTTGGGACAAATTGTGGTCCTTAAAACTCCCTTCTAAACTCAAATTATTTCTTTGATTGGTTATGCATGAAGAACCCATAACAAATGCACAGAGAGTGCATCAACATTTTCCCTCTTCTACTTCATTTCGAGTCTATGATGCAGTAGTGGAAGATATGATTCATGTCTCAGAGATTGTCCACAAACTCTTATCATCCAAAACAAGTTGAAATTCAAAGTCTATCTCCCTCACTTCCTTTCTCAGTCATCTAGATAGTGGATCAATTCAATTATTTCTTTATCATATGACCATATGATACTTTTGGTATCTCTTGTTACAAAATCTATTTAGTAATGCTTTCGCCTTTTGAAATGAATGGCATTGTGTTCATATAATTGTTATTTCTTCAATCTATATGGCTTCATCTGTTGCTCAGGAACTCAACACTAATGATTGTATCATCATATATCACATGTATCACCACACAACTATATGGAACCCTCCACCTGAAGACTATATTATAGTCACTACTGACGCCTCTGTTATCAATACATAGAGTTCTATTGTAGTAGTGGCACTCCAATGAGATGACTCTTGGATTTGTGGATGGTCATAGAAAATTTTCACATCATCAATTCTTGAGTCTGAAGTTGTTGAAATCCATCTTGCTTTTAAAAGCTCTATACATTTCCTTACAGAAATCTCCTTGTTCATTCATATAGCAAGCTTGCTAGATCAATTATTACAGATAATGATTATGGATACCTGAGTGTAAATACATGGTTTCATTCAATCAAGTATCTTACCAATCGACAATGGCAGGTGCATTTCATAAAATGTCTAAGATAAGAGAATATATAAGCTGAAAACTTAGCCAAGTTGCATAGACATAGCTCTAGAGTCTTTACTCAATATGAAAACACTCCATAGGGTTTACGTTTCTAGAAAATATACTTACAATACTTTGATGTAATATTCTTATAACATGCTTCATGCATGAATCCATACGAAAATAATGTTTCCCCCACAAAAAGATAGTAGATAATTAGATCAAAATTAAAAAAACAAAGAGTATGAGTTTATAAGATCCTATGGGTGAAGGCACATCACAAAAATCACCATCATAATGAGAAAATATGTCACTCCTATGCACAAATGATTACAACCACTTGCCTCCCAGATTTAGTCACCACCAACTCTTCATATTGCCTCCCAGTGCTAGTATGAGAGTGGAGTCAAATAGTCTATTGCCCCTTATACATATTTGAAAAATAACGTACTAGGAATCCCTTGTAGATCCAACAGTGGGTAATTGTAGGTAGAGAAGATGAAAGAAGACAAGCCAAAACATGGTGATGTAGTGGGCTAATGGCAAGGTTGTAGACACCACACACAACAACTATAAGCTACTCACAACAACAAATCAGAACGAATCTTGCATCCAATAGTTCTTTCAGACTTAGGTATTTCCAGTAGGTTTCTGTGATTCTGGAATGTGTTAGAAATGACTCAAGTATGTCTTTTATACAGTTAAACATAGACAACAATATATGCAGCCAACTAGTGTTTCCCCCTCTAATATTTATTGGTAAATTAGTTCCCATGTACATGGTTCTTTAGACACAGCTAAATAAAAACTAAAGGGACTCAGACCAACCAAGAAAAGGGTTAACAAATTTGAATGGAAAATAGGTTGAGATATTTGTTTGAAGACAATGAAGGATTGGGCGGATCAAGACAATTGATTTTCCAAGGCAATCTCTTTGGGGTTCCAAAATAAAATACCAAAACACCATTGAAACAAAATAAAATAAAACAATTTTCATTTATAAAATATTAAATCATACACACACTGTACTGAACTAAATCGGGTCGGGTGTGGTCAGGCATGGTGTGTGTGTATGTATGTTGTTTTAAATTTATCAAAGCACAATGCACCAAATAGTTCAATCATTCTTAAATTCAAAAGCCCCAAGAAAGGCTACACGCCTTTGGTTTCCACTTGGAACCCTCTGACTTATAAAGTGAGCAATGAGTGTAAAAAATGGCTAAAAGGTTTGAAATACAACAAACTTCATGGCTGGATACAGCATTCCGCCAAATATTTCATAAACCTCAAAAAAATTACAAATGACAAAAAATATAAGAAATTCGGCTAATACTTTGTCTTTCAGCATAGGTAGCTTGTGGCTTATAACCTTGTCTATCAATTTGCATCCGGAGAGACACAGAGAAATATGTCTTGAACCAAACTATCTGATTCGATTTCAATAAACTATGCAAACATGATGAGGTCACGCGGACATGTTCATATGATGTGCACATTATGACCTTCACAAGAATCTGATTCTTGAGTGCTCTAGTGAGTATGTGTGATTGACATAAATCCTGACCTAGGTTTATACTCACATAGTAGGGATCTCCTAAGGGTGTAATGTCTACTACTACACCCTACCAAACATATGACCTTGACCCAATTGAGAGCAAATCTCTTCTCTACTAAGAGGGAACCAAAGCACAAAAACCATAGGAAAGGGTCTAGAGAACAACTACAAAATGTTTGCTTCTACCACACACATGAAAAAATTAGTTGTCTCTTTGAACCATTCCTCATGGGGTCTACAATTTTGGAATGGTAGGATTACCACTATAGTGTTTGACTCATGGGCAAAAGATCCATTCCCCTTGATGCACTAAGTACTAGATTTCTAGTTAGACTTTTTGTGAGAGGATAATCAATATTCTCTGTATATTTAACAAACCATACACATATAACACCACATGTAATGAAATATCTCACCTCTTCACACCTAAATCTCATAAATCACTTACATGGGTTACCCTTAATTTGTTTAGCTTTTTCTATGGCTGACATACTATCACAATGAATTGATATAGGAGGAAATGTCTTTGAAACTACAAGTACATCGAGAAAAAAGTTTCTAAGCCGATCAACCTTACAACAAGCTAAATCTAAGGCTATAAACTCACTATTCATAGTGGATCTAACCCTCACAGTTTGCTTGTATAATTTTTAAGAAACTACAACACCACATAGGAAAAACCCATAACCACTAGTTGGCTTGGTTTCATCAGAGTTAACAATTCAATTTTCATTTTTATATCCTTCTAACACGGTTGGTAAACCAGTGTAATGAAGGCTATAACTCATTGTATCTTTAAGATACCAAAATACTCTAACCAAAGCTTTCCATTGATCA
Source organism: Alisma plantago-aquatica (assembly GCA_963693085.1). Classification (NCBI taxonomy): domain Eukaryota; kingdom Viridiplantae; phylum Streptophyta; class Magnoliopsida; order Alismatales; family Alismataceae; genus Alisma; species Alisma plantago-aquatica. The sequence continues at coordinate 221,767,449 of OY856412.1, forward strand.
TCATTAGGACAGATAATGTACCTACTTAGCCTACTTATAATAAATCAGGTATTGAACAGTTGGCTAAGTACATCAAGCTTTCTATAACTTGGGCGTATCTACTTTGATCCACATGATTACCTTTATTTGTCTTAAGATATAAAGATGGATCATATGGGGTAGTAAAAAGCAGACAATAGTACATATCAAGTATATGTAAGACATTTTCTATGTAATGAGATCAATTTCAGGAATTAATAAAAGTAGATCTACTCAATTTAATACCAAGAATTACGTCAACAATTCCTAAATCACTCATATCAAAATTCTTGGAAAGAAAAGATTTAGTTTTAGAAAAACCTATAACATTGTATCCAAAGATTAATATATTGTCAACATACAAGAACATAATCATAAATTCCTTACCAATAGATTTAGAATAAATACATAGAGCATATTCATTAGCAGTTCAACAATAAGATAAAATAGTTTTATCAAATTTTCCATTCCACTGCTTGGGTGCTTGTCTTAGACTATATAAGGATTTTACAAGTCTGCAAATTTGTGTTCTTGTCCTTAAGACTTCAAAGTCCTTGAGTTGATCCGTATAGATCTCTTCCTTAAGATCTCCATCGAGGAAGGTAGTCTTTACATCCATTTGATGGATTTCAAGGTCATGTGTCACAACCAAGCCAACAACGACACATATAGAGGTGATTTTGTTACTGAGCATAGGTGTTGAAATAATTTACTCCTTCTTACTACTTTTAAACTTTGACTACCCCTTAAACTTATCTATTCTACCATATTTCTTTAACTTCTTTTAGAAGACCCATTTGCATCGAATGATTTTACAACCTGATGGAAGATCAATTAGAATCCAAGTATATTTGTTAATGATGGATTCTATTTCACTATCAACAACTTCCTTCTAGAAACCATCATCCTTTGGATATTATGGCATCTTCATAGGTCTTAGGGTCTTCTTCTACTATAAAGGCATAGAAGTCTGAACCAAAGTTCTTTGCTACATTATCTTGTTTACCCCATCTAAAGTCATTTGAATGCTCAGCTACCTATCGGGTTCATCAATTTAGGTTTAGGTGTGGGTATGTCAGTAATAAGAGTTGAATCTGGGTGGGTTCTTTAAGGTTATGAAGTTTCAACATTTGAAGGACCTTCACCAACTTGTTTGTGAAGACTGGACTTGAAGGGAAAGATTTTTACTTAGTAAACATCCTCCACATGTCTGATTTCTAGTATGGAGTTTATTTTAATATCAGGGATGTATGAACTTATAACTAGAAATATATTTGTGTTGATATTTCTAACATAGCCTATGAAAATGATATCAATGATTCCGGTACGAAGCTTTTTCTTGTTGTTTTTAAGGATTTTAAATTTGTCCAAGCACCCTGAAACTTTAGGGTACTTTAAAATAGGTTTCCTTTTAAACTTATCTATGTGTTTGTAAGGGATACATATCAATACATAGTTAGCGGTTAAAAGAGCCTCCACCAACATTCTTTGATGTAGACCACATTTGGCCAACATGGCATTAACCATATCAATCAAAGTTTATTTTTTTCTTTTAGCTACACCATTGCATTGTGAGTTGTATGGAGACATGGTTTCATGAATAAAACCATGTTCTTCATAGAACCGCTTAAGTTCATTGAAATTATACTCACCCCCTCTTTCACGTCTAATTCTCTCAAGGTTCTTCTCTATTTGGTTTTCTACTTATGACTTATAGATTCTAAGTTTTTCCATTTGTTCATCTTTAGTTTCAACAAGTAATGAAGCAAGATTTAGAAAAATCGTCAACAAATGTCACAAAGTAACACATTTTGTCATGAGTAAGAATACTATTTAGATCACATACATTGGTATGAACGTGATAAAGGGAATATGTGTTCCTTTGTACTAATCTAAGGATTTGATAGGAAATTTATCTTGAATAGATATTTGGCATCTAACATAGTTGAAGGCTGGAGTTTGGGGAATCAAGTCCATGTGAACCACATATTCCATAATGTTCTTGTTCATATGTACTAAATGAGCATGGAAAATAACACAAGAAATGATAGTAGAAAGGGTAGCGAAGCATTTTTCACTAATATGAGAAGTGCCATTACAAGATGAGACATTGAGCTTAAATAAACCCCTACACGTGTACCCACACCTATGTAAGAATTGAATCTAGAAATCACAACTTTTTTCCCTTGACACAAAAGAGTGTAACCAAATGACATGATTAAGCCTTTATTGAATAGGGTTTTCTTAAAACTAGGAACATATAAAAAAAATGTAGTCTAAGGAATTTCCAAATTGTGAGCTTTAGATCCATATGTCTGTAGCCTACAATCTGCTTCACTGACACATCATGACTCCAAGAAATCCAATCATTGTTGTCTATGTGATAGGTAGAAAAAGCAAAATGATTGATGTAAGAAACCACTCTGAATTCCATCCACTAATGACCACTAGAAGAAAGGTTAACACTTAAAATAAGAGAATTAGAGATATCTAACCTTTCAGAAGATGATGCATCAACCCCCATATTGATCATGTTCACTTATACTTTCTTATTGACCTGGTTAGTTTGCTTACTTTGACCCTTATGATCCCAAAAAACATTTGTAAGATGACTAGTCTTGCCACATGTTACCAAATGCATTGACCCCAAAAATTAGAGTTCTTATTATGACCAAGATGATTGCCTTTCTTGAAAGATTACTTCAAAGTAAGATTGAACTTGTTTGGTTTTTCTTGAATTTGATATCATCCATTAGGTTGACATCGATATTAACCACAACATCCTTTTCCCAAACATGGAATTTAGTTTGAAGGATTTCACTAAGGAGGGAATGGTTAATCTATCATGCCTATGATGAAGGGTCTTGGATAAGTCCTTAGAAGATGGAGGGAGATTTTCAATTAGGGCTTCCACTTGCACATTTTCCTCAAGCTAATAACCATCAGAAATAAATTTGGGGACAAGGTTTTGTTACTCAAGTACTTAGGTTGGAACAGACTTACTATCCACCATATGTTATATATACCATCTAACAAAAGCATGTTATTCTAGACCATCATCTTGCATTTCAATGTTGTTGTCTAATGATTGCAAAAGCTCAAGGGAAAAAGGTGGTAAATATAATAAATCCCATCAGAGTGAGTAGACTTGATCCTACAATGGAAAATGCAATGTATTATTTGGGTATCTTAGCAGGAGAAGAAGGAGAAGAGGGATCTATATAATTTGCAATCATGATATCAAAAGAATTAGGAACAAAATTTGTAGATGGTTCACGTTCCTTATGTGATGTTGTAGCAGACCTAAGGAAGTGAAACAAAATTTCATCTTTTGTTGCCAATAAAAAAATATAACCACATGGATTTTTAGACCTCAGACTAGTTATGCTTCCATGGTCATCAGGGTTCTAGGGTCCATTTTATGTAAAGTGTAAGAATCAGATTAAGAAAAAACTAGTAACTAGAAAGGTGATTTTGTATTCACTAATCTTGGAAGATATTTCAAAATTCTAATTACTGTTTATAAATCTTATTCTATATAAGGTATCAAATAATCCAATAAAAATTAAAGAATAAATATCATGTATTTATAAGAGCCTATGGGTGAAGGCTTGTCACAAAGATCACTATCATGAAGACAAAACATACCATTCCTATGCACAATCTTGTATAACGACTTCCTCATAGATTCAATCACCCCTACTCTTGGTACTATTTATTTGTACTAGCCAGAGAGAAGTGTTAAGAATCCTATTAACCCTCATAAAGCTAGAAAATCATTCCACATGAATCTTGTTTGGATGCACAACAATATATAGTAGTAGGTGCAGAAGAAAGAAGAAGATGTGTTGGAATAAGGTGATGTAGTGGGGTGATGGATGCCACACACAACAACTATAAGCAACACACAATAGCAAACATAAAACAAATATAGCACACAACAATTCTCTCGCACTCAGGTATTTCCAATAGGTTTTTGTGGTTCTAGGATGTGTTAAAAGGGCTTAAGTATGTCCTTTCTATAGCCAGACATAGCCAATAAGATAAGCACCCAAGTAGCCATTTTTTCCTCTAATATTAATTGGTAAATGAGTACCCATGTGCATGGTGTTTTGGGCACACCCAAACAAAAACTGAAGGGACTCAGACCATCCAACCAAAGGGTTAATGAACCTGGATGGAAAATAGGTTGGGAGATGTGGTCAAAGACAATAAAGGTGTGGGCGGATCAAGACAGTTGCTTTACTAAGACAATCAAGGAATAGAAAATTGTGTGCCCTTAGGAGTTTAAATGACAACATTAAAACACCAAAAAAACGAAATATAATATTTTCATTTATAAAAATATCAAATCACATGCAATACAATGAACCGAATTGAACCAAACCAGGCAGGTTGAGGAGGGGCATGATGTCTCACACACACCTGTGCTATTTATAATTTTGTAAAATCTTAATACACTAGACAGTCCAATCAGCCTTAAATTCTAAAGTCCTAAGAAAGACCCACAGTGGACAACCCTCAATTTTAAAGTGGGCAATGTGGGACAAAAGATGGTTGAGAGGTTTGAAATACAACAAATGTTGTGGCTTGAGTACAACATGCAATTCTTGAGAACACAAAGTTCTAGACAAAGAGACAAGATTGGTTGAAGGATGGTTGTGACCATACAATCACTGAGAAAGCAATTGTATGTGGAGACCACTATGTTCCCTATTTCACTAATTGCTTCATTGACAATAGAGGAGAAATAATCTTAAATAGTTTTAGCCCATTTTCATATAGTATCAAATTTACATTAATAAGAACAAGCATCATTATGAATAGATATAAAAGGAGACAAATAATAGTACTTTTTCCTATGAGTCTCATATTTAGGATGGATCACTATTGGTATTTTTGAGGTGGTTTCACTGTATGATAATTTTCTTATAAAGATTTTATATTGGAAAACTTGTCCAAACCTCATCCTTGATTTTTGTGGCTAATTTAATTTCTATATATATAGTAAGATGTCAAAGACTAGTTTGATATCTTAAAAATAATGAAATGAACCTATATTAGGATAACTCATATGCAATTAGATAATAACCATTTTTCTCTTTAGAAATGGATGATGGTGAATTTTTATCAAGTTAACATGTTGTAGTGCATTTTTGTAAAATAGAAGAATAGTGATGTTTCATATCAAAACCTATAATCTTACCCTATTCCATAATTAGGAGGTTAGTAGGCTGGTTCCTTATATTTTACCAAACAAGGATACAATTATACCTATATGCATATTGTTAATGCATATAACCTGATTAATTCAATTGTAACCCATAACATATATAGGTTTGAAAATAAATATAACATATTAAGTGGGTTAAGGTTCTACAATCAACATTTTGTATCATAATACACTCATATTAACATAATGACCTATATGTGTGCTAACATATATGTAGTTCATGAAACATGTCACATATTTTTCCTTTGTTAACTAATATGCACATAGTGGATAAAATATATCTAATAAGAAGTAGAATGCGCTTAATACACGTATTAAAATAATAATTGGTGTTTCCATGTCCATAAATATGAATTATGTACCATTATATTGATAAATATTGAATTAATGGATTTAATAGATTAAGTAGGTAAAATATTTAAATTCATACATAATAATATACAAAAACTCTTTTGGTAATAATGTGAAGATAATAGGACTCTAAATATAAAATAATGATGGTAATTATGTAATGTTATAATATTATAATGGTGATGAGCCTAAAACTCTATTTGTATTAAAAATCATAAAAGAAAATTCTAAAACCCAAATCTAATGTGAAAATCGTGTTCATTGGGTCCCAATTATCATGGCTGCCAAATTTCACATTAATTAAATAATTCTAGATGTCCTCATTTCATGATGAAAAGAATTATAATATAAGAAAAAAATAATTTAATTGTTGAATGGATTCAAAATTGGAAAAAAATCTCAAAATCGGAATCTACATGTCCTAATTAGTCTAAGTGACAAAATTGAATATTGTTTGGACCCTGAAATAAAAAGGAAAAAAACACTCTAAAATGTTTAAATCCCAATGAAAATTGGTTTTCCCATGGTTCCTCAGATTTAGTGATAGCTTTATGTGGATTCAGCAACAGCCGTCAGATGTTTTGCAAACGCGAGTCCTCTTATCTCATACCTCGGATTGGGGCCTTTCTCATCTTTTCATCTTTCACATACCTCGGATTCAGCAACAGCCGCAAGATGTTTCCTTTCTCATCTTTCTCACCTGCTTTCTTCATCTATTTCCATTCTTGTAATTCAATTTCTTCTCAACTACCCTCCTCGCACAATTCTTGTACCACAAATCCTAGTTCTTTTCCTTTTATTTTTTGTTTACTTACCCTATGGAGCCCAGTTGCTTGAACACCTGCCTCTTCATACGTTACCACCCAACATGCAGGGGGGGTCAGACGAGCGCTACAACGGCAGCGACCCGTTGGAAGGATAGCTCCCGGCTGAACAGGGTCCCGCACTGGACGAGGAAGGAAATAACACAAGCATTAGGATATTAATCGATACTCCATTCGTTGCATAGGCTGCTCTAATTAAACAAAGTGCCCCTCAATTGGGTAACACTGACTCACACACATATCTCGTGCTTACAGACATGCGAAAACTACTGCTATGCTTTACCATTCCACTATTAACTGTTACTGACAAATTCCCCCATTACTAACCAATTGCCCTGGTGCCAGCGGCTAAGGCGCTGCCCTTATTGGTGGATCAGTGGTGGTCCCGCCGGGTTGTGGTCTCGGCATGTATCAATTCCCTTCCTCAAGACTGCAATTGCATCCTCGTAGTTTGTCTAGCTGGGATAGGTGCAACAGAGCTCTTCATATTGATGCCAGGTAGGTTCAGATGTTGGCTGGTTGACCCAGGCTATTAGTGTAACGACCGTCTCGCGAAAACAAGATTAACTAATGCGGAATCGTTTATCAAGCAGCGGATTAGCGAAAATCACTAAAAATTAAAACTTTTTGCAAAGAGGTCCACACATAATAAATCTTTTTCTTCAAGAGCCAAAGTATAACACATTTACTTTTTAGATCAAAGGTACATATCATGCATCCTCTCTTTCTGAGAATTACAAGTATCAGCTGACCTGTTAAGCTCAACACAGGTAGTATAAAATCTCGAGACACTGATCCAAAATCTTGAAAGCACTAACTACTACTCCAAAGACTTGAGAGTACAGAGACGACACATAGGACTCTATATACAACTATAAATGTCATGACAGCCAATGTCTCCACCTGAGACTTCACTGTTGTCTCTGCTGCTACTGCTGTCCTTCACCTACTGAAGGATTCCTGTCTCCTTGTCCGCATCTACCTAAAAATGTGATTCCCACGGGGGTGAGATAATTATAAAAATTTCCCCAGCGAGAGATATAACTCTCCGCCAGTAACATTGTTATTGCAACTTAAGAAGATAAATATGAATGGAAGAATCATATTTGTATAGCAGCAGATATTTTAATGTCTAACAGATTAGAACATTATTCGATATCAGAAGCATTACAACTATAACTTGATAGAATCAACATGTCATTTATCCTTTAAGGAATATAAAGAACATGTATAACATCTATTCAAACTACAGAATCATTACCACTGCTTTAACTCTCTTCAGGATTAGATCATATATCTAAAACCTGGTATTATCATTGTGGAGTCATGGCCCGTAGCCATACTCTTTTCATAAAGTGTTGGGATCTTAATCCCTCAATTCACCACTGGAAATTCTCATCCTTTCACAATTTCAATACCCTAACCATGTGATTCTGGGTGTTTAAACCCTTAGCTCATCACTTGAGCATTGTTACCACTTCCTTAGGTAACTAACACCTTTAGGTCATTTGACCAAGGTAAGTATAATACTTGATGCCTATTAACTCTCTTGCTACCTCTTATCAGACAACAAGATATATTATGGCACACAAGGCCCAATAAACAAATTCAAATTAATAACATATCACAGCTCATACCTGGCTATGCCCATCATCTCATGATACCTGCATGGTTAGCACATATGATAGCAGCACATCAATTATCTATCAACATTATGCAAAAATAATGTATTAATAATTCAATGGTATTACCCTTAATCCTTTACCAGGATTAGGATTTCCATCACACATCTCATGTATCATTCATCCAATCATATTGGACTTATATCACAACAAGGTATACCAGTATTTGGGGTGTTGGATATGATATCTATCATATCTTGATGTCTCACTTCCCTCAACACCATTAACTTTCTTACGTTCACATACTTAGCTTGTATTAGGGTATTACCCATCTTAATACTTTATGCACCAGTTTATCACATTCATCATGTAAAGTAGTGATCAATTGTCACTTACTTGGAATATACAATTGTTGCCAATACTATGGATTCATACATAAGTCAGGAATTAATAAAAAGACCATGTTAGGTCCTATTCAAAACAAACTCTAAGTCAAACATAGAGTACCACGGCCGTGCAACCAAGAACGACCGTGCAAAGAAAGTCACCACGACTGTGCTACCTTGCACGGTTGTGCAAAGTGAATCCACCTCGGTCGTGCTACCTTGCACGGTCATGCAAAGGAAAGATACCACGGCCGTGCTGCCTAACATGGTCGTACTACAGGAGTTCACCTCTTGAATCCTATTCAAGTATGAATTCTATTCTTTCATTATGGATTAAGGTTTCACATATCATCTCCCCTCTTTTAGAATAGGGATTGCATATAGCATCACCCTTCATTAGAGTTTCATAACACGTTGCCCATAATTAGGGTTTACTAATCATTTCCAATTAGGGTTTCTCATGAAATCACTCTCAATTAGGGTTTCACATGGATGCACCCTCAACTATGGTTTTACATGGATACACCCTCAACTAGGGTTTACTATTCATCCTAATTAGTGATTTCATATGTAGACAACCTCTTATTAGGTTATATATGGAATCAGCCTCAATTAGGGTTTTCATCATGTATTGGATCCATGCATTTGTTATGCATTATTAATTAGTACCATTAAGGTATCTCTCACCTAATTACATTAGGTTTCCAAAAAGGTTTGATCAATTGGACCTTCAATAACATGAGGCACCCAAATAGATTAATCAATAGAACCTTCAATTGCACTAGGTATCTATTTGGATTAGTCAGTTGAGTCTTTGATTTCATTGGGTACTCAATTGGATCAACCCATTGTTCCTTCAATTACTTTAAGTACTCAATTGGATTAACCACTTGATCCTTCAATTGCATTGGACATCCAATTGAATTAACCAAATTGAATCAAAAACGGTTTGAAACCGTTTAAGAAAAAAGCTTTGAAACTGCATGGGTCTCAAACGGTTTGAGACCGTTTGGTCTCAAATGGTCTTGAGTTGAGACTGTTTGGTCCAAACCTCTCAAAACCGTATGAACCAAAAAGTCAATCAAGACATCCACAACACTCAACTCTAATCAATGGAACTTCAACCAATTGGATCATCAATTAATCATCAATTGAATCATGAACTCACCCCTCAATTAGAACTTCAATTAGGGTCTGATCTCAATGGGATTAGGGTTTATAGTCACCAATTAGAGCTTTAAAGTTGATCATCAGTCAAGCTACTAATTGAGTTTCAATTGATTGCATTGGATCTTCAACCATTGAGTTCATGGAACCAATCATCAATTGGACCTATGCTCATACTTCAATTGAGTTTAATAGGTCAACCTTCAACTGATTTGACCTTCAATCGACCCTCAATTGGTCATTAATTAGGGTTTGACTCAATTGATTTAGGGTTTGGAATCGATGATCCAACAATACCTATCAATGCAAGATTGATTACTTTGAAATTATTGAACCATCATCCAAATTGGGCATGACCTGACCCCAAATGGTCTTGAGGTCGTTTGGATGACCTCAAAACGGTCTTGAGACCATTTTCCCATGTCCACATCATAATCCAAGTCAATCAATCAAAGTTTGAATCATTGGATTGACCACCAGATCAGCATTGCATTGTATATCAGCTTGATACCTTTAGACCTTAAAACACCTAACCATACTCAACCCTAGACCTCCAAACGGTCTTGGGTGACCACCAAACGGTCTTGATACCGTTTGGATGAGCTCCAAATGATTTTGAAACCGTTTGGCTCATCCAACCTTTGGATTCTAGTGAAAATCCATCAAGGATTGGTCTATCGAGTTGATCAACAATTCAGCACTTAATCACCAAGTGATTTGGTACCTTTGGACCTTTAATTGGTTAACTATACTTGTACCCAGACCTCCAAACGGTCTTGGGGTGATCCACAAACGGTCTTGAAACCGTTTGGGTAATCCCCAAACGGTTTTGAAACCGTTTGGGTCATTCAACCCAAAACAATCAACTCAATCAATTGCAAAATCAGCACTTAGCCGATTAGGGCTCATGCCCCATCTTTGGATATTCAAATACTTAATAATATCCAACCCTAGACCTCCAAACGGTCTTGGGTGACCCCCAAACGGTTTTGATACCGTTTGGGTAATCCCCAAACGGTTTTGAAACCGTTTGGGCTAATCAACCCAAAATATCCAATTAACTCATTGGAATTTCAGCACTGTTTTCAATTAGGGTTTGCCCAATTGAATAGCCTTCAACTCGCGATTCCTTGGGAGTTAACCCCTAAAATTTGTTGAGTCATTATCCCACATCATTAGGAACAGTAATTCCAAACGTTCAATGCTTTTTCAACTCACTCAAATGGTTTTGAAACCGTTTGTCCAAAAAGGTCAAGTTAATCAGGTTGAAAATCAGCACTTAATCCAATTAGGTTTACCTAATTGATTAGCCTTCAAATCACGATTCCTTTGGAGTTAATCCCTAAAATTTGGAGGGTTATCAAAAAACATAATCATGAGGAGGAATACCAAACTGTCAATGCTTTGTCAACCATATCAAACGGTTTTGAAACCGTTTTCCCAAACAGGTCAATTTGATCAGGTTGAAAATTAGCACTTAATTCAATTCGATTCGCCTAATTGATTAGTCTTCAACCTATGATTCCTTTGGAGTTAACCCCTAAAATTTGGTGGGTTATCAGCGTACATAATTAGGAATAAAATTCCCAAACGGTCAACGCTTGGTCAACCATATCAAATGGTTTTGAAATCATTTTCTCCCAAACGGTTTCAAACCGTTTGCCCTTAAACGGTTTGCTGAAACCGCATAACCAATCAAATTAAAATGATTTGGAGTAGCTATAAAAACCGTTTGGCTTCGTACTTTTCTTTGGATAATCATCTAGGATGATTTCATCATCCCCTTCCTTCTAAAAACCAAGAACAGCAACCGTTCTTGATGGAAATTGCAGAAAAGAAACAAGAGTGTATCAAATTGAAGAAATCAATCAACAAAGCATAGAGAATTGATGCAATAGCAATGTTTAAGGGTTTAAGTTATAAAACCCACCTCGAATTGAGCTCCAAAGCTCCAAGATCACGGCAACAATGGTGAATGAAGCTTCCTTCACTATTCCAAGGGTCGTCCTCAAGCTTTGAGTGAAAAGAATTGGTTAGGATTGGAGAGGATATCGAAATAGGAAGGAATCCATAATTTATTTTTGATTTCCACCATGGAATCAAGGAGAAATGAATTAAGAACCTTACCAACAGGTTGGGAGTCGTCCTCCTGATCCTCCCTATCTCCTTGGTCGGTTTTGCAAGCAAGGGGAAGAAGGAAATCCGAAAAGGCCTTGGTTTGGGCTTGGAAATGGCACTTTTATAAGGAAATTGATGAGAGAGAACATGCCTTATTAAAATGCATTTATTCCCAAAAAGATGGCCGCCTCTTCCCCCCTTATCTTCCTTAGGGACGAGGCTATCTTGTTTTCCTCTTATTCCTCTCAATTATCCATGATTTAAAGAAAAACAAATTAAGCACCTTAATGCTTATAACATTAATATCCCATATGTGAGTGGAAATTACTTTCCTTTATAATAAGGTGAGTGGAGTTTCACCTCCTTTAGATATTTTCGTTCCTTATCTTGTCAAAAGAGCGTCCATCCTTATTCAAAATCAACCAATAATATTTTGGTTGAAGGCCCTTTAATTAATACATTCATTTTTGCCCTAAATTGAATTAGGGTTTCAATTAAGATTAAATCTTGATTATTTTAATATCAAGATTCTCTCTCCTCCAACTTAATTCAAATGAGGCACCCCTATCATTTTATTTGATCTACTTGATGAAAAGAAACATTAGGGACCTTATTGAAGTGGTAATTTGCATATTGAACCCTAGGTTTTGGGTAAATTGCACATTATACCAAAACTAGGTTTTAATGCACAAGGATTGCTTTACAAGCTTAAACTTGATGCCCAAGCTTGTAAAAACCATACCACTACATCATATTCATTCTTATGATGTCTCAACAGCAGAGGAATATCTTATCATGCAACATTTGCAATTTAACCCCTCAACTTGGGTAATTTGCACTTTAGTCCAAATAAGCAAACATTGCTTCAACATTGTTCAAACAGGACCAAAATTGAAACATAAGTTTCTCATGAGCTCTAATTACTCTTCCCAAGATAAGATTAAGAATCTACTCAACCTTATTAATAAAAACATCTAGGGTTAATTCATAACCCAGGTTAGGGATGTTACAATTAGTACTTTAGTGGATGTTGCTCAACCCTTCTTCACCATGCGGCATTGGAGGATGCAGTCAGGGAACTTACTTGGTCCTGGAGATGGTGGCTAGAAGATCGATAGTTAAGCAGGTGCCGCTAGTGTTGTCTTGTCCAGTTTGGCTTTCAGTTGGCTGATATAGAAAACTGGATGGATTCAAGACTGGTCCGAGACTTGACCTTGTATGTCGGTGATCTGAAATGGCCCGAAAAAATGTGGGGCTAGTTTGTTATTCGAGCGATTTACCAGTGTTGACTGGCAGTGAGGTTAAATATGCAGATAGACCCAATCATAGATCGAGAAATTATGGTCTGAGTAGTGCTTGTTAGCTTTATTCTTCATGTGATTTTTGTTTTCATGCAAGTTGGTTTTAAGCTAGTGCAGATGTGTGGATAGTACTCTCCGACTGCTTGAGATTTGGAGGTGCCCTGAACATTTTATAGTAGAAATGGGGGTGGTGTGTCGTAGATGATTTCAAATGGTGTGAATTTGACGAGGCATGCCAATTTTTATATATTGTATTTGTACTCCACCCAGGGAATCTAGCGTGCCCACTCCTTGGGGCAGATGTCATAGCTTGTGTGTCCCCCAATGGTGTTGCCATGGTTGTCGGCGAGGATGCCTGCAATGAGCTCTAAATGCGGGCTAAGGTAGATACTCGCATGATAGAAGAGGACAGGACTCCTTGTTCGATTGTATACCCAACAGGTTCGAGTTTCCTGTCTTTATATCATGATCTTGTTGGAGGCCATCTAGTGTCCGTGCCTCATTGTACAAGACAACGATCCACTCAGGATGGATTTGCATGATTAGAAGCATATCTTCATGGTGTCATGATAGAACATTTGCGGCACCGTTGGCACTTCCCGATTTATACTCCACCTAAAAATCAAAGCCAAAGAGTTTCACCAGCAATTTCTGTTAGGATGGTGTGTCAAGTTTCTTCTCAAGGAGGAACTTGAGGTTATGGTGGTAAGTTCGGACTATGAAGCTAGTGCCCATCAGGTACTGGAGCCACTTGGTTACTACTGTTGTGAGTTCTATGAGTTCATTCTCATAGGTTTGAGTTTTCTTCTTGCGCCTTTGAGAGGCGGGTGCTAAAGTAGGCAACTGGGTGCTCGAATTGCATCAAGACTTCCCCAATTTATCTCCCAGACCCGTCACATTTAATGATGCATGGATGATTATGGTCGGGAAGTGCCAACACTAAACGATTCTAGAGTGCTAGTTCATCTCTGTGAATGCTTGCCCTACTCATGGGACCAATAGAAGGCATCAAGCAAGTGTGTCAGTGCTGCTGTCATGGCTGCATATCCTCTTATGAACTTCCTCTAGTAGCCGGAGAGGCTGAGGAATCCCCGCAGTGCCTTCAACGGTTTTAGAGGTGTCCAAGTTGAGATGGTGTAAGTTTGTCGAGGTCTTCTACTACCCCATCTACCGAGATGATATCCCAGGTAGCCCACTTGAAGTGCGACGAAGATGCATTTTGACGACTTCACATGTAGTTGGTCCGTCTGGAGGATGTGCAACACTTTTTGGAGGTTGTCTTCCCTACATTGGCTATAAATCAAAATTTCGTCAAAAAAACCAGGACAAACTTGCAGAGGATTGGCATGAATATATCATTCATCATGTTTTAGAAGGTGGACGGGGCATTTGAAAGGCCAAAAGTCATGACCAAGTATTCATAATTCCCTGAGTGAGTGGTGGAGACTGTTTTGTTGTGGTTTGGTGGATAGAATAAGATTTGGTGGTAGCCAGAGTATAAGTCTAATTTGGAGAAGATGTTTGCATCGTGGAGTTCATCGAGGAGCTCGTCGATGACTAGAATAGGTAGTCAATCTTCATTTGTCTTAGCATTCAGTGTGTTGTAATCCACACAGAGCTTCCATCCACCTTCTTGACCATGAGCATCACTGACGAGAAAGGACTGGTGTTGGGTTGTATGAGTCCTTACCTCCTTGGTCCAGTAGATCTTGGATCTGCTTGTCAAGTTCTAATTTTTAAAAGAGAAAATAGAGGTAGTCAGGTAGCGAGCTCTGACCACGACTTTGGACTCATCAATGAGGTGGATGTGGTGGTCCTATAAACGCGCCAGTGGCATTTGAGTCGGTTCTGCAAACACGTTGTCGAATTCCTCTCAGAGAGCATATACTATTGCATCCTAGTGTGATTGCTCCTTCTGGATTCTAGCCGTAGTTGTGAGAAATAGCACATCGCATGCAGTGTTGAGGAATTGTCCGGAGATATCTTTTGTCATCATTCCCACTCTAGGTGTGTTGAGACCCACGAGGGTGAGTGGTGGTGAAGCCTATGGGAAGGACACTTGATTTTGGCTGAAATGCCATAAGGATGGATCGTGTTTCTCAGGACACTCCACTCCTAAGATGGCATTGTAGATGCCTATTAGTAGGAGTAGGAAATTTGCCTCCCCGGAGTAGGATTGCAATTGGAGTGGTAGGTTGCTAATGGCACCTGAGTACTCTGTGAAGCACTATCCTTATACTTGGACTCACCCATGGTGAGGGTTGATGAAATTTTTTAGTTGGGTAGGTATTGGTTTGATGTCTAGGAAATTGCAGGAACTTCTTGACTCTAGGAGGATTAGAATCTTCTAGTTGGTGATAGTTTCAGTAAAACATGTCAGAGCCAAGGTTGAATCTGTTGTGTGTTGTGTGGGTGGTGATGAGGGTGAGTCAGGTGGAGGTGGATTGGTTGGTGGTGGGATATCTTCTAGACTGTAGGCATCGTCTTCATTGTCTGAGTCATTGATTAATAGAATCAGGTTTGTGTATTTATGGTCACAGAAGTACTTCTCATTGCATTTGAAACAAAGGTCCTTTTCCCATAGATCTGCTTCCTCTGCCTACGATAGACGTTGGATTGGTGTCGTTGCTCGTGTTGCTCGCGATGGGGATGATATTGTCACCTTCCCATTCTTCTCTATTCATGGTAGGTATTCCATGAGGCGTGCTCGTTGAGCTATTATGTGTCTGACCATGGTGGTGTCGACTCCTTGGATTTCCAAAACTATCTTCATCTCTTCACGCAATCCCTCGAAGAAGTACTCTAAGAGATGTTTCTCTTGGACATCGGAGCAGTGGCTGTCCATCAAGGCAAATTTCTATTGGTATTCTACCACCGATCCTGTCTGGTAAAATTGGGATAGCTTCTAGTAATGGTTGGGCAAGGACATCTTATCAAAGAGGATGATAAGGTCCTCAAAATAATCTTCCCATGATGGATTACCCATCGATTTCCTGTACATGATGAACCACTCAAGAGCTGCCTCTCATAGGTGAAGGGTGGCTACCTTGATTTTTCGCCGTCTATAATCTTGCCCAAGTCGAACTGGTACTCACACAACATAAACTAGTTGTTCAGTAGTGTGAGGTTGTCGCAGGTAGAGAATTTGAACTTCAATTGCTTGTTGTTTTTGTTCTTTACCGGTGAGTCTTTTGGAGAGAGTGGTGTCGGTGTGCCCTTTCATCCTAATCTCTCTTGAGATTTATTGCATGGCCATTGACTTTGAGGTTGAGTTCTTGCAGCTCCTTTTGGAGCAACTCGAAGGCACTCTCGTGTGCATTGATGATTTGCATTTACCTAAGGTACAAGTGGCGGAGCAATCACCACATTTGATCGGGGATGCACATGGTGACACAGGGTGGTAGGGTGGGATTTGTTTGTGGAGGTGGAGGGCTATCTTGCTATGGTAACAATTTGTTACCAACCAATGGGCATGGGATTGCAGATAGTCCATGCGGCAATGAAGACTCATTGTATGGGTTTCATACTGGTCAAGGAAGGAAATAACACAAACAATAGGCTAATAATAAATACTACATTCATTGCATAGGGTGATCTATTTAAACAAAGTTCCCCTCAATTGTGTAACACTAACTCATGCACATATTTCATGCTTACATGCCTGTGGCCACTACTTCTATGCTTTACCATTCTACTACTAACCATTACTGACGGATTCCCCCATTACTAACTAGTTCCCCTGGTGCCAGTGGCTAAGACACTACCCTTGGTGGTGGAGTAGTGATGGTCCCACCTGGGTTGTGGTCCTAGCGTGTTTTACCCTATTTCCAAATTCTATAAGGATCCTATCCCTCACACCAAATATCCTATATATACCAGATATCCATCATATTCTAGCTCACATAAATCAATCCCTATTGTTCTTTCAATCACCTTCATCACATGCCTGGTCCTCTAAGCCTCACCTTGGTCTTGACCTCGAGCAAGTTTGCTTGACAATCAACAACCCTACCTTGCCTTCGAGAGGATTCCCTCTCTTTCTTACTCCTCTAAGAAGCTTTTTGAGTGAAAATTTTTAGTGAAGTGGGTAGGCTAGCAATATACCTCTTTCTTTGTATAGGGTACGTGTTCTGTGATCCAAAGTTAGACTACACAATTAGGTTACAATTTTGTACTAGTTAATTGGATTGTGGCATTTTTTAGTGTTGTCAGACTCAAAAATAGTCTTAAGTTTTTCTTTTTCCTACTCTTGGTGTTTCTAGTTCGTTTGTCATACCTACCATGGCATAAGGCTCCTATGGAATTTCTAGACATACCAATACTACACGCATAGCTTATAAGACTGGAAAAAGATGGCGATCTCCAGAAAATCTTTTCCAAATTTGCTTTGTAATGGTTTCACGATTTGGGAGTTTTTTGGTGTATCAATGATGGACTCTGGAGGGGGTGAATAGAGGTATAAACACTTAAACAAAAATCATTAGACCATTAAGTATATCACAAGATAAGGTTGCTTATATGAAATTTGACTGCAACTAAACATACATACAAAGGATCAGAGATATTGAACAAGCACAAGTAATACAAGCTATGTATAGCGGTTCCAAACTTCAAACTAGGATATGTACATCTACTACCTAGAGAGGTCATTCTCTAGGGATTTTCAACCATGTCTCACTCCTTATATCCCATAATAAGAGTTACAACATATGCCCTTCCTTTTCTAGGACTAGGATACCTAGCCTTCTATTTGTGAATAAGGGATCCAATAACCTTGTAAAGGACTTACCTATCCATGACCAAGAGTATACTACCTTACCAAGGAATTACCCACTTTTTCAATGAGTCTTCCGCATTCTTCAAAAACCTACCGACTCTTGCAACAAGTCTTCCACCTTCAAGGATTTAGCCAATCTTGACTTGGATGTTCTGCCATTGACTTCACCTCCACCAAGGAGAATCTTTCACCAAGGGACTCCTTTTCTTCTTCTTCACCTCTCTTAACCAAGAGAGAGAACCTTCATCTTCATGGTAGAAAGATATTTGGGAAGGTGGAGGAAGTGAGAGCATCACAAGATATACATGTAGGAGTAGCTCTCTTATAAATCTCCTACTCACTCTATGTAGCAATTGATTAATCTTAGGAGTGGAAGGCGACTCTTGGAGGCATTTGAGTATAATATAGGGACCTTCATAATGCTTGGTTAACCATGGGATGCAGCCCAAGGGGTCCTATTTAAAGTTGAGGTTGGCTACTAGCCAATAGAGGCACTTATGAATGAATTCTATCTGTTTGGGGTGTTGTAATGGATATATTTTCAATTTTTTAAACACTCCACTTATTCAAGAAACTTTTTACACTTTTATGTATAGTGTTTGTGGTTGTGTTTACTTTGGGGAAACTTGACTGACAAAACTATGCGACAAAACAATTTTGAGTTTCCAATCAAGTTTATCCTTGATGAAACTCAGCCAATGGCTTAAGATTATTTTGTAAGTGCAGGGTATCAGTTGTGTTTTCATCGGGACATCTTGATCGATCCTAGAAGTTACCAAGACCCACACAAGGTTGTTGGTTGAGTTTCATGTGAGTGAAACTGGGCCAATAAAGGTGCATGTGATGAATTTTGGAAAATGCCATAAAAGTGTGTAATATTGGATTTAACTGATCTTGATTTTTTCTAAGATTAATTACAAGT
Organism: Alisma plantago-aquatica; assembly: GCA_963693085.1. Taxonomy (NCBI): domain Eukaryota; kingdom Viridiplantae; phylum Streptophyta; class Magnoliopsida; order Alismatales; family Alismataceae; genus Alisma; species Alisma plantago-aquatica. Next base: position 221,786,168 of record OY856412.1, read on the forward strand.
CATACAATCATTACAAGTGATTCACGACATGACTTTGATTGATTTAAGGCCTTTTCCACAAAGTGCACTTGCATTGATTTTAACTTGTCTTTCTCCAAGTTAGGATGTGCAAGTTTATGTATATGAAGTGTGTTTATACCTCATCTAAAATCACTCAAGTAGAAGCATTAGATACAAATGAGTGGAATGGTTAGTCATAATCAAAACGAGGGTGGTTTAACCAATTAGACCTTGAGTTAACATTATCCACCTTTTTGAAGATGACAAACCATTCCATGAATGTATTGAAAGCTTCCAAGTAAAATCATACCTTTGGATAAACCTAAGGGCTTCAATAGAATTGAGTTGATATGATCCCCCTCAATTGATGCTAATGGAGTTGATATACTCCCCCTCATTTGATGCTATTTCTCCCGCATGGTTAGCTTTCACAACATTTGTAAAAATTATGTTTTTTACTCATATATGTTCTCCCATTTACATAAGACATGTGTTCTCGCCCTTTGTCATTTCAAAAATTAGGGGTTGAAGAGATAAAACACAACTTGTTAGAAAAGGGAGGGTAGAACAACATAGATAAGGGATTGTCCGAGTAATGTATGCAAACATAACCAATACATGCATTTGAAAAACCCTATATGTAATTCTAGCAATAATTCAGGAAAAATAACAAAGGGTCCTTGAAATTATAACATAATGTACTGGAGAAAACTATTAAAGCACGATTTTGACCCTCAAGATGACAAAATTCACCCAAAAAACATCATGGTTCATTTCTAAAACCATGTGTCTTTTTTAAAAGGTTGTTTCTACATAAAAAACACTAGTTTTGCACCAAAATCTGACATTGGAGCAGAAAATTCAAAAATTGTATAAATTCTTCAGATTATCCAATTTTTTCATAAATGTAGCTCTATTTGTTTCACATCGCAACACTATGAAAGTAACTTTTGATAATATATATGCAAGTTATGGACTAAGATTGAGCATATGTGGAACAAGATATGAGCATAACAGATGATGAATGCTAATTAATGAATAGAACTAGAACTACATATAGATGGACAACTAGTATATGTTATCACAAGTTAGGACTACTAGTTAGGATCTAGTTCATAGCAATAACACACAAGTTAAAGCATGCTATACCAAAAGATGTAGAGAAATATCCATACAAAGGAATGAGTAAATCAAGAGGCATGTATGAATACTAATCACTAGAAAATATGCATCATTACCAAAAGATAACTATCACTGTAATACACTATTTGAACAAAAGTCATTAACTAAGCGGAAGAAAACATTAACAATGAATTACTGAAAACCACTAAAAATTAAAACCATTTGCAAAGAGATCCAAACACAAGGAAAACTCTTTGAACGAGAACCAATGTATTTTATTTACATCCTGGTTCATAAGTACATATCATGTACCATCCCTTCTCGAGGATTACAAACATCAATTGCTCTTTTTAAAACTATACACAGGAAGCATAAGAACCTCGAGGTATTAAGACAAAATCTCAAATTGATTCATTAAAGTTCAAACTACTAATTCTGAGGACCTGAGAGTACAGAGACGACACATAGGACTTCTATCTATAAGACGCGACAGATAGTACACTCAACCTGAGTTGTCACTGTGTCCCTGCTGCTGCTGATGTTTTTCCTTTGCAAGATGTTCTCAATCTCCTGCGTGCTCACCTACCTAAAAATGTTGGATTCCACAGGGGTGATACAATTGAAAATTTCCCCAGCGAGAGATATAACTCTTCGCCAAAAACATTATTATTGTAGTTTAATAATATAAAACTGAGCAAAGGATAAGCAGTTTAGATCATTCTCATCTTTTAAAGTTTTGTAACTATTTATGTTAGAATAGTAAATCATCTATTCTCTTTATAAGGAATAGAAAGAACATGTATATCATTTATCTATCATATTATTTCAACATCTCAAGCTTATCCCATGATACTTATTATCCTGATATGTCACCCATGATTCATTCTTGTTTCTATCTGTTGGCCTTAGCCAATCTGCTAAACAGATATTTAATTATACCAGACATATGAGCATACATCATCATATTCTATCTAGGCATTGGACTATGTCAATCCTTTGGTTATAGGCTTCATGCCTCTGCCAGGTATTGGACCATGTCAATCCTTATTTCACGGCCAGGCATTGGACTCTACCAATCCTGAGTACATAGCTAGACATTGGACTTTACTAATCCTGATTACATAGCCAGACATTAGACTCTACCAATCCTGATTACACAGCCAGGCATTGGACTCTAACCAATCTTGATTACATAGCCAAGCATTGGACTTTAACCAATCTTGATTACACAGCCAGGCATTGGACTTTAACCAATCTTGATTACACATTCATACATTAGACTCTAACCAATCCTGATTACACTGCCAGACATTGCACTTTAACCAATCCTTATTACATAGCCAGGCATTGGACTTTAACCAATCCTGATTACATAGCCATACATTGGACTCTAACCAATCCTGATTACACAGCCAGGCATTGGACTTTAACCAATCCTGATTATACAGCCAGGCATTTGACTTTAACCAATCCTGATCACACATCACTGGGTACCACATCCTTTTACTAGCATTAAACTTTGGCCATGCGATCTTACTTATTCACATTCTTTATGTAATACAAATATTCCTCTCTTCCCCTTTAAGCATATTCAAAACATGTATGATCAAACTGAATTAACTTTGGGGGAGATGGGGGAGCGAAGGGGACACAACACCGGTGGCGGCCGCAACGGGGGAGGCTGCCATGACGATGGCCAAAAGAACCACCTGGAAGGAATCCACGAGGGGGAAGAAGATCGAGAGGCAGGCGGAAGGAAGGGACCGGATAAAAGCATGTTGAATGAGGGAACTTCGGCTAGCGGCGGCGTTAGGGTTTCGGTCCCGCTAGCGGGGATCGAGTTCCAATTTTCTGGCATGAGAGGAAATGTGGCGAGTGGAGGCAAAATGGGCAAGGGTGGTAGAGAGACAACCGGGCATGACCAAGACTGGTCTAACACCCCATGACTCCAAGCGCCGCCATCGACAAACCAATTCCAGGGTACCGAAACTGGTAACTGCCAGGGAAACAAAACTTACAGTTCAGTGGTGGGAGCGGGGACGTGCCGTGAAGCAGATAACGGCACAGACGACTTCTTCCTAGTGAGACTGTTTGAGGATAGGCTCGAGGACCAGGCTATTGAGTTGTCTACGATCGAAGGGGCACCAGCTATTTATATCGCGCCGGAGGCGGAGGAGAACCTTGCGCGGCCATGGAAGTACGCCATCGTGCTCAGGATTCTGGGGGATGACATCGGATTCATGACCATGAGGGACCGGATCAGACTTCTATGGAACCCTAAGGGGAGGTTTAATATGTATGATCTCGATCTAGGGCATTACGTCGTCCAGTTATCATGCAAATATGACTACGAGACAGCTATGTTGGGAGGGCCATGGAAGATCTTCGGCTATTGCTTGGCAGTCTGGGACTGGACACCGTCCTTCAAGCCGACGAATGAGATGCCTAGATATGTGGTTACTTGGGCACGCATATTGGATCTACCGTTACATCTTTACGTCCCCACGTTGTTCGAGTACATAGGGTTGGCTTTGGGACGACTTATAAAAGTGGACAATCACACAACCTTTAGAATAAGGAGCAAATTCGCCAGGTTGGCCATCGAGATAGACACAACAAAGACCCTCCACCCGTCGATTTACATCAATGGCATCGAATATGCAGTGGAATATGAGATAGAACTGGACCCTTCACTAGAACACTAACCGTTTATGGCTACAAGGCCCACAAACAGCTACCAACCTTAAAAGATGTTTGCTACGGGCTTAAAATCTCGGCCCATCGGTAGGAATCGGCTACCAGTTTATATTGAGCGGGCTTCCAAAACCAACGCGCCAGAATGAAATTTACCCCTCCCTGTTTCTTCCAATTTTAGGGCAGCCGCCACACATTTACAAGTGCGCGACAAAGTAGAGCGATTAGGCTCCGACTCCCTCTCCTCGCGTCGCCGTGCGTCGCCGTGAACCTGGGGCGATCGATGACCAGGACTAGACGATCAGCCTCCAGGGACCGACCGACAACGTCGAGCTGCTCGCCCCCTCTACCGCCCCCATCAACTCCCCCTCGTCTCGCTCCCTTCTCACTCTTCACCTCCAGCGATCGACAGTCACTGCCACGCTTGGCCCCGTTGCCGGATCATTAGCCAATCTAGAAACTGCTCTCTCTCTACCGCCTCCATCCTCTTCCTCAGCTCGCCCCTTCCCTTCATTTCCAGCGACCGACGGGCAACACCGGCCATGGCCACAGTGCCTGGATCATCTGCAGATCGATGAACTGTTAGTCCCTTCGCAGTCTCGGTCTACTCCCTTCTCAACTAGCTCGCTTCCCTTGTCACCTCTATTCGTGGTGGCTCCCCTTCAGTTCCCTGCTCTCCCCCCTCTGTCCGATTCCCTGTCCCGGCTCCTCCTCTACCCCCACTCTATTTTGGTCCAATCTTGCCTCCTGTTGTCCCTTACCAACTGCAGGCTACCATCCCCTTGGTCCGGCTTCCCTCCATTTTCTTAAAAAATAGGACACTCAGCCGAAGCCCACTGCTCAAACAGAGGTGATCATCCAGCAACAAAACAATGGTTGGACGACACTCAACAATCAAGCGAGTCTGCAGAGCACCATGTCACAATCTAATGGTCTTCATCGTTGGTGACTTTTCCTTTCAACTAAAGCAGGTTTCTGCTCCACTTATTTATTTTACGCACATGTGCTTGTATGTGATTGCCCTATAAAACCTTGAGTTACCATCTATGGAAGAAATCTGCCTTAATGTTTGAGTATATTTTTATTGCTATTGGAATTTATGTTGTGATGGTAGCAATCTTAATCTTAACATATCTTCCATTAAATATTGCTTTGATAAATATGTATTGGTGCTTAATAGCTAAAATGACAAACAACACATTTAGCGTAGCGTGAAGGTGAATTATGATTGATTAACAACTATTGCTTTTGATGAGGATGTGTTAGACTTGTATGTGGCTGATTTACAAAATTAAGCTCCTGATTCTCTACTTCTATGTACAATCTATGTTATTTTGGTCTGAATGGATAGTTAAAACCATAACTGCTTTCATTTACAAAAATTATCTAGATCATGGATGTTAGGACTTTGGATCAAGCCACATGATAGAGTAAAATATGAAAAGTCAACTACAAAGGTTCATCTTAGCACTATATTTGTCACAATCTGTTTTTAGTCAATCCAAAATGGTTTTCATAATATATATTTATTAATTTTTTCATGTAATCTAGATATTTTAATGATGGTGAGTCCTATATAATATTTTAGGCTACATGTTCTACAAATAATATTTTGATGTTTTTATTACATGTGTGTAAAGGATGACATGCCTGGAATTTCATATGATGATTATGCTCATTCAATTAATATATAATTTAGAAGTAATAAGTTCTAATGCAATCTTGCTGGTCAATTTGTGATTAGATGATAGTAGTGGGTGGCTACCATAGTAAGTGGGAGAAGAAGACTGTACTATGGGGGCACAATTGCCTTCTTTGCGAAAATTTTCATTCATATTAAAATTTGTAGTTGGCTTGAATGGCATCGTCATATCCTTAACCCTTTCTTATCACTAGAGCATCAGTTTGTAGGCCAATTGGATGTTCTTGTAGGCCAATTGGATGTTCTATAGGACCTTTCCAGAGCTTCCCCACTTAGCTAAATTTATATACCTGATTAGTTGTACACGTGGAGAGTTTAAACAGTGGACATCTTAGTATCCTGGATCTGGATGTTGAATCTCATGCCCTTGTTGGTAATGTCTTCATTTTGTCTTTCTTTGAGCATCTTTCTTAGATATTCCTCCTCCCTCTTTGTCGTTGCTACTACTCTTACTGCGCACCTACTCCTTGACTTTTGGATTTTGTTTGTACTTAACTTTCATCTTCCATCCCATATTTTTCCTTCTCTCCTTTCTCTTTTACTACTCATTGAACCCTCTTTACCCCACTTCCTTGTGTTTCATCACTCTTCTAACCCCTATCCTCCTTTCCCTCCTTTCTACTTCACCACATTTCTTTTTTGGGACAATCCCTTAAATTTAGGAAGCAAAGCGTAACATCAATGATTAGCATTGAATAGTTAGGGTTTTATGTATCATATCTCAATAATACTTCTAATTCATGGTATTGGTGTTAGCAGTTAACCTATCAAATCGATTGTTGTACTTCCTACTTAATAAGTTTTAGGTAATGATGTCTCAAACATCAAAGTTAGAACAAGCTTTGTGATGTGCATATTTCCCTCTCAAATGATGCTCCATCCTCCTTTCGCTTATGTTTTATTTGCCATTTTCTTAACGATGTGATTTGATTTTGTCTCATACTCAAGGTACTAGGTGGTTGTTATTTTCCGCATTACCTCATCATTTAGAGGTCATCGTGGATGGTAGAGGTAGTGACCAGCATGGAATTTGCATGTAAGGTATCACCACTTAAACGCCCATCCGTTTGCCACATCACTCTTAAGTGTGTTCTATTTCTTATATAGGAAGTTTAGGAAATGGTCATAGACCCAACTATTACATTTTTCAATTCAAACATAAATTGTGTACTTTCACCATCTCTTTTGTTATTATCATAAATGTGTCCTTGCTTATTGACATCTCATTGTACCCCAAATACTCAATTTTGTTGTCCATGACACTAGACAAATATTCTTAACATAATTTTTTCTTGATTTTTAGGTATATGATTTAAATTCAATACACCAAAGTTTGTTCTTGAGTAGGACGCCAAAGAAATCGCCTTAGCTCACAGTCTTCACTTTACTCATTGTAAGGGTAAAGAAACATCTACAATCATGTCTGAATTAGATAAACTTATGTCAGGACAAAGTAGGTCTTAACCAGTTCAAGTAAGGAATGGTCAGGTAAAAATAGGACCCCTTGGGTCAAAAAGGCTTTAATATTGTTTTTCTTTATTTGCTACCTGTTGTGGTGGTTGTCATTTTTTGCTTTTTGCAAGGAGAACAAAAAAGGTTCTTTGTAGATTTATGAATCCTAAGAATAATTTTGAATCCTTATTTTATGTGGTTTGATGGCCTTGTATCTTTTTTTAGCTAAGTTGGTTATCCCTTCTAATTAGATCAATTTCTCATGTAGCTTGAAGACTGCTGAAGACCAAATGTTGGATTGACCTTATTTGCCAGGTACAACCAATTCTATTTTTTTTCTTCTTCTAACTTCCATTATATACTTAACCATGATCTTATGTTTTCATCCCAATCCTTTTATGAATCTAGCTGATCATATATTTTGTCTTGTTTTGAAGTGCCTTTTACTAAAGTTTGTGTATATATGGCATTTACCTTTTCAAAACTCAATGTTCGAAATGGGACAATTCTAACCCTTGATGTAATCAGAACCCCTCTCTTGATCACTCTAATCCATTCTATATTAATGAGACCCTAAAGCTAATTATGCCTCCATTTTAATCAGAACCCCTCTCTTGATCACTCTAATCCATTGTATATTAATCAGAACCCCTCTCTTGAAAATTAACACAAACACACATAGGCACATAGCAATATCAACCATCAAGCAACCACAACAAATTATTATATTGATGTAATTAATAAATTATGAATGGAAATAACAAGCATGTTGCACTGGTTACGACATGTAATAACCAACTGTGAAATCGAGAAGTACCACATTCTAAATTCATGAACAATATGCAATCATGTAAACAATGCATCAGTAAATAGGAGTCCTAATCATCTAGGAATCAATTAATGGGAGTGGAATTATAAATTACAGAAACCTCACCTACATCTACGAACAAAGAGGAGAAGAGCTTGTAGCACAAGATGAAATCAATTTAGCACAGCAATATACGAAGGCCGAAGAGAACCTTTCTTGGCAAATCAGTAGCCGTCAAGTTCAGCCACCTACAGCTAGACAAGAATAGAGCTAGCAGGTCAGTAAGGGGAGGTAGAGGGGACACACTATTCAAGAAGAATAGAGGAAGAGGAAGAAGAAAATGAGGAAGAGAAAAGAGGAAGAGGGAGACGAGGAAGAGGGAAGGGGTATATTGGTAGTAGTATATAGAAGGAGAGGGGGGAGGACAGTGTTAAAGAAGATGAGTAGAGGAAGTGGAAAAGGGAGACGAGAAGGAAGAGGGAGAGGAGATTCTAACCCGGTGACGGCAGGCAGTAGCTTCAGCAGATCGTATACTAGTTGTAAGAGTCGGCATCAAAGAAAGCTGCAGTAGATTGATGCACATCTTCCAACAGCGACGGCGCATCCGGCGACAGCTGGACTCCTTGCGGCGATGTCTGAGCATCATGGCACGGCGGGGCGGCCTCGAGGACTCCTCTGACCACATCTCCAGTAGGGGGCTAGGGCTTTGGATAGTTGGGGGGAGACGGGGATAGCGAACAATGTCGGGGGTGTCGTGATAAAAGAATGGTTCGAGCAACATGTGAGATCACGTGGCCGATTAAATTGTCAAGTGAGAGACTCGACCGGTTGGCCAGTAACTGGACCGGTTCGCCGGTTTAATGACGATCAAAGGCTATTTCTGGGTCTGTGGGTGGACCGAACAGTTGGGGTTCCCGGTTCAACCGGTCGAACCGTCCGGTTCGATTAGGTTCTGATAACCATGATTGCCCCTAATGTCGACACACAAAGCTGAGGGCATAAGGGTCCTTCCAGCTCTGATTATAGGCTTGCAACCCGGGTAAATGAAGGTGAAGTGGCGTTCGCTCATTGGCTGAGCGTCAATAATATGTGAAGATGAATTTAAGAAATCCAAAGGAGGATTAGATAGTTAAATTTCTACTGTGGATAGAAGTCTTAGATCCTATTTTGAAAAGGTATGCAAAAGTTTTATTTTATACCAGCTTTTTAGTTTATATTTTGAAAAGGTATGCAAAAGTTTTATTTTATACCAGCTTTTCAGTTTAGATAGTAGAATTTAATAGTTATTTCTGATTAAATGTTAAACCATAGATCCTGAGTTATTCGGATAGCGGCTCTGACCTTTTGGTCTCCCTTGATTGGGGGTTACTGGGAGGCGGGGTCGTTACATGCCTCCAACCCAATTAGCATCCATATAATCATCAATTCAGATAGCCTCGCCTATTCACTATGCTTTATTCTGCTCCATATGCCATTATGATGATCAAGAAGCCTCTATGCTTGCCTAGATATCTGCCGCTTTGGAGTATCTACTTGAGGGGGAGTCTTTGAGTGCTTGAGTGATTCATTGTAATGTCAATGTGGAGAAATTCTGGTATGGGCTTCGTTATTTTTTTTGTTACGTTAAGTTTGTTTGTATGTGTGTTTGCAAGCTGACTTGGGATTCTCCCAAGCTCCAACTTGAGGGGGGGTGTTAGGGTGTCTATTTACTTAAGTTGTCTTTAGTTTAATTGTAACTAGGGCTGGCAATCGGGTCGATTTTGGGTCAATTTCGGGTCATATGTTCTAAAGTCTCAAAATTGAATGTTAAAATGAAATCTACAAAAAAATTAATTTCGGGTCATTTCGGGTCGAGTCTAGCTTATTCGGGTCTCATACAACCAAAAATGTTCACAAATTAAAGAAATTAGGTTTGGAATAAAATGCACATTTTCGGGTCCTGTCGGGTCGAAAATTGCCAACCCTAATTGTAACATGATCCCAATTGTCAGTTGGCCCATTAGGGTTTGTCTAAGTGTTTATATGCTTCTCCCTTATACTATTTATAGGGAAGGGTGTCTGCCTCCTATCTATCAAAGTAATAACAAAAACCTACACGTAAGGGGTTTTACCCCACTCATATCATTTTTTCACTAGAGTTGCATAGATGGGCCCTTCCCTATAGCTATTACTTGGCTTTGAGATCTTGTTCTTTGTATCATTACTTCCTTCCCTATAGCTATTACTTGGCTTTGAGATCTTGTTCTTTGTATCATTACTTCCTTCATAAAATTACTAAAGCATGATAGGTTTGGGTTGTCCGGTGGGTTGGGGCAAGTATATGTGGGGTATCACGATGTGGTGCTTGGTGCAATGAGCTACCACATTGAGGGGGAGGTTTTCGTGAGTAATTAGGATACAAAAGGAGAGATGGTTGGTTACATGGAGTTAGGAGCAGGGTGTGATTAATGATGGGGTTTTTGGTTGCAAGGGTCTCTGGGTTTGAAGTTAAGGGTGTCAAGATGTGAGAACTTGTCTAAATCAGGTACTTGGGCAACAGGGGACTACGACCAGTTTGCCACAATTGTTAGGGATGTTTTGAAGAAAGCTGAAGGCATGGATGGGGTGCTAGAGACAACAATTTTTTGGACGTGTAGATGCGTCCTTGGCACTTAACATTAGGGCTGGCAATCGGGTCCGGGTTGAGCTGGTCCTATTTCGGGTCAATTTGGGTCAGATCAAATATACTCGACCCGAACCCGACCCAAAAATAATTACGGGTCATACCTGCTTGACCCGAACCCGAAATTCATATTTACGGGTCTGACCCGATGAACCCGATGGACCCAAAAATATTATATAATATGCAAACCCAAAAAACCCGAAAATGTAAACCCGAAAATAGAAACCCGAAAAACCCGAAAATTCAAACTCGCTAGACCTGAAATTGCTGCAGAATTTGCTAATTAATTATTGTTTTGCAAGCAAAGACTTATATAGACTATCACAAATTTATGTTTGTATGTGTTAAAAATTTATATGGCTAGAACATGAAAAAATATATACACATACGAAGATATAATTTCGGGTCGAGCGGGTTTTGCGGGTCGAGAATTGCAAACCCGGACCCGACCCGCAAATAATTTCGGGTTTTTCGGGTTTGGGTCATTTCGAGTCGGGTCGAAAAAATCAAGACCCGAACCCGCTTTAGTCGGGTCGAGCGGGTCGGGTCAGGTTTTGCCATCCCTACTTAACATAAATGCATGACACGTAGATGCATCCTTGACACTTAACATAAATGCATGAAAACGATTAGCAATGCAGATCAAGATCAAGAACCCCATCAGTCAGAAATAGGGGGTTTTCTTAGGGCCATCCTAGTTGTTGAGACGCTTCTTGCTGACTAGAAATAGAGTGTTGAATGGGGGACATCATATTGATAGAGAGGTGGAGGAATTAAGTAGGTACCAGCTGGGCTGGTAGGGAAGTTGGCAGGCCATTGGCTGGGATGTAAAGAAGGTAAGCTTGGATCGCGGTTGTTGGGTGTAGGGAACATGGGTGTTTTGGGTTGAGGGGATGATGAAAGACAGATGTGGGGTAGCATAAGGGATGTGTGTTTTGGTAGGGATGTGTTGGAAATTTTGGACTAGGGTGTGTTGGCAATGGGGGTTTAGGGTGTGGGTAGTAGGCCGCGAGGTAGGCTATTATGGTGTTGAGTGGCTGTAGGCAATAGTAGTAGGATATGGAGGGGTGCCGATGGGTTGGGTGGTATCAAGATTACATATGGGGAAGCATGGCAGAGTCAGTTGGTTGGGACTTCAAACCGGTGTTTGCGTGCTACACAGAGGCAGACATGTAGGATATAAGGGAAATTTTGGATGGAGGATGCACAAGATGGACTCAAGGGAGGCAGTGTTGGACATGGATTGTTTTTGGGTGTTGGGTAGGTGACACCTATGTTGTGCTCTGGGGAGGGGGAAGGTGTTTGGGTGGAGGCACATGGACTCAATTGTGTCAGACATAGGTGGCTCATGGGTATGGGCAGGTGACACCTGGTTTTAGGGGGAGGTCTTTAGGTCGAGGAACATGGAATTGGCAGTTGGGGATAGAGGGTTTTGGCGGCTCACATGCACATGGATGTTGTTCAAGCTAAAATCGAAGGACGAGTGGGGTCGTGGAATGGAATGAGGCTTAGCTGTGATCATTTGTCTGGCGTATCAAAATGTGGAAGGCAGTCAGTTTTCGTGCTCCATTGACGCTATTGGCTCTAGCAAAGGTGGGGTCTGTGCTTCACGTCATAAAAGGAATATATGGCACATTTTTTGGGACTCTGCTTGGGACTTGGACTTTAGGGTTATTGAGATACACAACGGTCTCTCATTTAAGAGATACGCCTGATAATCGAGAGAAAATTAGCTGGTCACAGTTGATTTTGTTGGGACACAGCCTAGACACATGGAGAAGATCGTCAACACACAACTAAACCCAACTTCTTGTTAAAACTATTGCTCCTCTAGTCAAACTTTTTCTACAAGTTGAAATTCAGATTTATGTTTACTTTGCATTCTTGCATAACTTATTTTTATTCATAATCAACTTAAATGACACTTTTTCTTACTATTGAATGTAAAATTAATGTTTGCATGCTTGATTGTGCTAACAATATTAGTAGAATTGTATAGACTGCATCTTCAAGTTCATTGAATCATTATTGTTGTGTTTGATTGTATTTGTCCTCGTATGTTTTGCTGCTGGATGGTTGATGTGTTGTTTGTGCGAAGGAATCTCTTTAGGATGCAAATACTTCCATCTCCATGTAAACATAGAGGACACAAACTTGTTCGTATTACAATACATCTGGTATGTCCCAATACTTGGTGTTAATATGTCCATCTTTCACATAACATGTCTGCAAATTTTTTTGTCCATTTCATTTAATTTTGTTTGCTAGATGTGCTGATATATTGTTCATTTTGATATATATTGTTAATTTTTGATGTTATTTGTGTTTTAGGTCAAGAATGATTAACATGTTTGCTAGTCCTACTTGATCAGTCAAGTTATGTTCCAAACTATGAAGTGGAAGGACCTAATCAAAGTTGCAAATCAATAAAAAGAAGCATCTTATACTAGGGAGTGGTATTGTGTCGTGTAATCTTGCACCAAGTGTTTGTTAAGGGAGGTTTGGATTAAGGAGATCCATGAATGATGCCCCTCGGATGTAATTTTAATTTGTTTTTCATAACTTCCCAATTTGTTAGATTGTCAAACATGATTATACATGTTGTACTTGACTCATCTCAAAGTTGAGAAGAATACATTGTTTATACATTGAGCAATGTTACTGAAATTTATATCATGCACGGAAGAAAATTTCAGATACCTGTGAAAGCGAGACTTCCCTGTGGCTAACAGTTTGGTTTTTATATGCATTGGTAGTTATTACGTTGCCTAGGATGAGCTGGTATGACTGATAGTTTAATGTGAGTTAGCGTGGATGCGTCATTGGCTACAAAGTTTCTTGCAGCCAACGTTTCTTTTTCATATAAGTTAGTTTAATGTAAATCCACTACAAACTATTTATTGGCCACGAGCATTGTTGTAGCACAAAAAGATTGGCTACAAGGGCAGTGGCTACAAATAGTTCGCTACAGATTTTCAATTTGCTACAAGTTTTCTTCTAGCTTTATTAGAATTTGCTACAAACTAGAAGGTAGCGTACAGACTGTTTTCTTCTAGTGCTTGTGCAGTGTGCGGAAAGGCAGGACACAGAGCACAACACTGCCGCAATGTGCAGGAGAACAAACCTCTACGGGAAGAGAGTTCCACTGATAATGTTCGGACGAAGGAAACGGTAGGTGAACACGAGGAATGGCAACAGCAAAAAGGAAAGGGCAACATCAGGAGGAGAGGGGCCAGGCAGATTAGGCAGGAAGGGTGGGTGCAGTGGAATGCGACCACCACCAATGCTTTTGCTAGCCTTGAGAACGTCATCCCAGAGGAGAACACATTCAGTGGCGACGCCGAGGACGCTACGGAGCAACACGTCGCTAAAGAGCAAGGTAATAGCAGGAACAAGAGCTCCAAAGAGTGGAGACCGAAGAAGACGTTCGACACTGCGGAGGCTAAGAAGGAGACGCTGGAGGAAATGAGGAAGACAAACCAGGACGCCGTGAAGCACCAGGGTGGATCCAAGGCAAGCGCAGATCAGGCACACAAGGCCATCCACCCGGAGGTTGATGAAGTTATTCAGGTTATGGAAGAAGACGAAGAGAACCCTATGAAGGAAGCAGCAGGAGAATAGGAGAACACGAGGGGAAAGACGGGAGTAGAAGCTCCAGTAGAGTCTCCTGCAGACGGTGTATCGAACACCACGACAATAGAAACGGACAACGCCACTGGCACTCCACAGGAGATAAGCGACCATCAACCACAACACCAGAGCAATGACAACAAAACCAATGCCATGACAGATGTCTACATCGCAGGCCCGAGCAGGAAGGTGAAAGGCAGCAAGTCCAAGATGAAGAAAGACAGAATGAAGCCCCCGTATGAACATCGTAGGAAAAGCCCACGACAGATGAATCAGGTTCCAAACACGGGGGCCGTTGAGGGCACGTCTGCTATAGGAGTTGACGAAGACGCTGAGAAGGAGGAGCTCGAGCAATCTGCGTAACTACCCTCTTTCCATCTGTTCATGGCTGATCTGGTCTGCTGGAACGTGAGAGGGATAGGAAGTGATGATCGACAGAGGAACTTGAAGGAACTGGTTGCTATACATCACCCTAAGGTGGTTTCCATTCTCGAACCGAGAATGAGTGGAGATAACGCGGTGAAAATCATAAAACGGCTGGGATTCACAGAATCTGATAGGGTAGAGGCCAGGGGTTATTCCGGTGGCATCTGGATTTGCTGGAGGGCAGAACAATGTAAGGTCCAAATCATGCTTGCACATAGGCAATTCATAACCTGTAAGATCAATGACAGTTTACTTGTGACGTTTGTGTATGCGAGCCCTCAAATCTGCACTAGAAAGCTGTTGTGGAAGCACATTATCAACATGGGTAACCAGTTCAACTCAGCCTGGCTAGTGGTAGGGAATCTCAACACTATCGTGAACCCAGATGAAAGATGTGGTAGCGAGTGTTTTAACAACTCCGAGGCTATGACAGCACAAAACACCTTCATGGAAGCGGGACTGACTGACCTCGGCTTCACAGGCATGAGGTATACCTACAGACATGGGATATTACAAAAGAGGCTGGATAGAGCCATGGGTAATAGTGAGTTTATTAACAGCTATCCCAATGCTATCGTTGAGCACCTACCGAGGTTGGGGTCGGACCATTGTCCCATTCTTATCCGTTTCAGGGCGAGGATCCATGGTGCAAGAAGATTTATCTCTAGCGCTTCTTGGCAGAAGATTAGTGGCTTCACTGCTGTACTAGATGACAACTGGGAGAGGAGTGCCAAGTTCCCTGATGCTTTAAAACAGGCCCAAAATGCTTTATCGAGATGGGACATGTAGACCAGGAAAGCAGCTAGAAGAAGGATGTCCTAATCAACAATATCAACAATTTACAAACTGAACTAGCGGAGGAATATAACGCAATATCTGACAAGCTGTGCATTTCATTCCAAACTGAACTTAATGCCATTCTCAAGGTGGAGGAGGAGGACCTGAAGCATGCAAGCCACATAAATTGGATCGCTGAGGGGGATATCAACACGAGATTCTACCAGAATTTTGTAAATCAAAGACGGCGTAGAAACACCATTCGTGCGATGAAGAATAGCAACGGGGAATGGATAACAGAGGAAAAGGAACTAATGCATATGGTGGTCAATCACTTTGAGAAAGTCCTTACTGCACCCGCGCCTCCTGATTTTTAGAGTATGGAGGTCTGTCCGGGGGTGTTCAGTGCTCTGACAGAAGGGCAGAAGGAGATTGTCATCAGATGTCCAACGGAGGAGGAAATACATTCTGTGGTAAAGGCCATGGATCCAGTCAAAGTGGTCGGGCCCGATGGTGTCAACGGCACGTTCATTCAGCAGAATTGGAAAATTGTGGGAATAAGTGTCGTTAGATCAGTGCAAGAAGCCATAGTCTCAGGCGAGGTCTCAGAGGAGCTGTGTGAGTCGACCATTGTGCTTATTCCTAAGGTGCAGTCCCCTGAGAGGTGTGAGAATCTACGACCGATATCTCTAAATAACATCATTCTTAAAATCATATCCAAAGTTGTAGTGGAGAGGATGAAACCTCACATGTCGTCTTGGATCTCCTGGTGCCAAAGCAGCTTTGTGCCCGGCAGGAATATAGCTGATAATATAACTCTTGTCTAAGAAATAATGCACAATATGAAGAGTAAGAAGGGGGATAAAATGATGGCGATTAAGGTTGATTTAACCAAAGCTTACGACCAAATGTCTTGGGAGTTCATCAGCGATACGATTCGCAGAACTGGCATCCCCCAAAACATATGTGATTACATTATGTCCTCCATCACACTCGGTAACATTAGAATAGCGTGGAACGATAAGACCACACCTGCCTTCAGAGCGACGCGTGGGTTACGATAAGGCAACCCCTTGTCACCTTACATTTTTGTGTTATGCCTGGAAAGATTAACTCAGCTCATTCACAAGAAGGTAGAAGAGGGTGTGTGGAAACCAGTGAAGGTGGGTGCTCGAGGCCCGTCTATCTCCCATGTTTGTTTCGCAGACGACTTAATCCTGTTCGCTTAGGCAAGCATAGTGCAGATGAGAACTATCAAGGATTGTTTTAAGCTGTTCGGGAGGGCGTCTGGACAATCTGTGTCCACCGCCAAGACAAGGATTTTCTTTTCTCATAGCGTGGAGGATAGACTCAGAAATCGCATTGCAGAGGTGAGTGGTTTCCAAAAGACAAATGACCTGGGCAAGTATCTGGGAGTGCCCCTTATTCACAAGCGGGTTAACAAGAACACCTATTATAATGTGTTGGATGCGGTCAGCGGTAGGCTCCAAGCGTGGGCAGCAAGAGATCTATCCCTAGCTGGAAGAATCACTCTAGCGAAGACCACCCTCGAAGCGCTACCGACGTATGTGATGCAAACTGCTGTCCTCCCGCTCCAACTGTGTGACAGAATTGAAGGAATCATTTGTAGATTCATTTGGGGTGGAAACTACAAGGCACATCCTCTGGCCTTAGTCGCTTGGGACAAGGTCACGTGCTTGAAGAAGGATGGCAGGTTGGGAATTAAGAACCAGCTGCGAGACTGGAACCTTGCTTTGAACTATAAACATTCTTGGGATGTCCTTAGTGGCAGGCGGGTCACTTGGGTGAACATCATGAGGACAAGAGCTGAGAAACATAAGGATAAGAAGATGCTTAACTGCTCGAGACTAGGAAATACCGTTCTTGCTGGAACAAGGTTTATAGAGGAAAATTCTTACATCATCCCCATGAACGGACTGAACACTAATGTGTGGACAGACCGGTGGTGGAAGGAAGGGCCGATCCTGAAAGATCACACACTCAAGCCTATTCCTGAGGACCTGATGGACCTGAAAGTTGGAAGCATGGTGGGACTCGACGAAGCGTGGGACATCAACTTTCTGGATGAGTGGCTACCTCCTCACATAGTCCAGAAAGTGCAAAGCATTAGACCCCCTTCCATGGAGGACGGGGAGGATGTGCGTGTCTGGGCTCATACTGTGAACGGGATCTACACTTCCAAAACTGCCTACAAGAGGATACGTGAAGGAAAAGGGGTTAAAGTGGAGGGGAAGTGGGAGAGCATCTGGAAACTCAAAGTCTCGGCCAGGATCAGGACGTTTGCATGGCTCATGATGCACAATGCATTACTCACTAACAAGAAGCGAGTCCAAAGGAATATCTCGACTACCGGTCTTTGTCCCAGGTGCGAGGAGGAGGAGGAATCTATGCTGCAGGCACTTAGGGACTACAAGTATGCCAAGGAGGTCTGGGAAGTCATGATGCCGAGCCCGTGGTTTATGGAGGCATCACATACGCACGACGTCATACAATGGATCAACACACCACTGGAAGTTAATGAGGAACATGGATGCAACTTTATAATCCTATGTTGGCACATATGGAATGCAAGGAATAGGTATGTGTTTAGTAACAAAACCATGGCTACCACGCAGCAGACTAGACTGATTAGAGAGAAAATCAGACTCAATAGAGTGGCGTTCATGAGAGAACCCAGGGCCAGAGACGAAGAGGGGACGGAAGAGCTTTTTTGGATCCCTCCCGTGCGTGGAGTCCCTAAACTGAATATTGATGCTGTTGTTAAAAATGGCACGGCAAGCTGTGCTGTAGTAGTGAGGGATCACTTGGGGAAATGGATGGGAGGAGCTGTGAGAAAGGTTGCCACCTCGGATGTTTTAGAATCCGAACTAGAAAGCATTCTTCTAGCAATGGAGGTTGCCCATGAGCACGGCCTTGCTTCTATCCAGGTTGAAACTGACTCGCTGATGGCCAAGACCATGGTCCATCAGCGGACTGATGCGAACCCTAGGTATGCTAAGCAGTTAGGGAGGATCAAAAGATTATTGAAGCATAACTGGACCATGGAACATGTGCCCAGGGAGATGAATAAAGCAGCAGACAAGTTGGCTAAAATTAGCCTAAAAATGATCTTGCATACACAATGTATGTGACTCCTCCTAGTGAGGTTCAACAGCTAGTAGGTCTTGATTTATGTAATGGTAGTAGTACTACCATGTTTCCTGTTGATTGCTTAATTAGTGATTGTAAGTTATTTGAATTGGCTCGCATGAGGAGGGCGGGATGAATAAGATTGCCTCCTGACTTCTTTAAAAAAAAACATGTATGATCATGATTTCATTATTATTATTATTGTATCCTTTTGTTATTATTATCATGTTGCTGAGTTTCCATTTCTTCATTTATTATGAACATTATCATCTCTTACAAGAGACCTTTATAATCATCTTGGTACCTCTCACTAGGAAAAAACTTACTCATATGGCTCACAAGGCCCATTAAAACATCTTGTTACCTCTCACTAGGTAAAAACTTACTCATATGGCTCACCAGACCCATTAAAACCTCTTTAATGTAATAATTACGATAACACTCTTCATATGTTACTCATCCAAATATGTTGGATTTGAAATGCATCAAGGGGTGTCACTCTTAAAGAGTTGGATGTGATATCTATGATGTCTTGAAGTATTACTTACCTCATCACTTTTAACTTTACTTAAGTTTATCAACTTATATTGTATTAAGGTATTTCCCATCTTAATACTTTTATCCACTAATCTATCATCTCATATTAAGGCATTGCTTTCTATAAGGTTGCTTATAATCAACCACTTTAGGTATCTCCCTATTCCGGGTATTAGCTACTATCTCATTATTAGGATTAGGGTTTCACATACCATCACCCTTTATTAGGTTAGGGTGTCACATACCATCACCCTTCATTAGGGTTAGGGTTTCACACACTATCACCCTTCATTAGGTTAGGGTTTCACACACCTTCACCCAAGAATAAGGGTTATGGTTTATCATCATATTGTCCACATTAGGGTTTCATATACTATAACTCAAAATTAAGGTTTCACAAGGTATCACTCTAGATTAGGGTTTCTCATAGCATCACCTTGGATTAGGGTTTCATGTAGCTTTACCCTAAATTAGGGTCTCACGAAGCATCCCCTTGAATTAGGGTTTTTAATTATATTACCTTGAATTAGGATTCCTCATGTCCTTACCCTAAATTAGGGTTAATCCATTAGGGTTAAGGTTCACTATTCACATCAATTAGAATTTTTCATATCCCAATTCATCTCAATCAAGATTTCCCCATTAATTAGGGTTACACATACCCATTACCCATATTTAGGGTTTCCAACAATTAGGGTTTCAAAAGCTAATCCCTAATTCATGCTTTATTCTTATTAAGGTATCAATGTTACCCTTTTCATATTATTACTTCAAGTATGGGTTTCTCTTTCTCCTTTCTAGGATGGAAACTAGTCCATACTTTAGTTGTCTAGTTCAACCCTTCATTAGGGTATATACACCTTTGATTATCACAGTGTAATAATTTCATTACCTTCCTAGATATCAAATGCATTAAACATCTAGATATACTAAATGTACTTCCACTATACATTGAGGTACTTTACAGGCACTCAATTAGTTTTGGGTTTAATTGAACCTTCAATTGATTAGAAATCATTTAGTCCATTAATTGGACTTGATCAAATTGAACCATCAAAGGGTTTTGATCAAATCAATCATCCAAACATTTTGGGATGCTTCAATCCCCAAACGGTCTTGAGGTTCAACCTCCAAACGGTCTTGGTCCAATAGACCAAACGGTTTTAATCCAATAGACCAAACAGTTTTGAATCAGTTGGACCCTAAATAGTCTGAGACCGTTTGGTCCAAACCATCTTGAAACCGAGAGGATCAACTAGGGTTCCCTTCACTTAATTCGATTAGGGTTTGCTTCATTGAATCGATCATCAATTGAACTATTGATTGTACATCAATTTGTAACCATTGAATCTTCAACCATCCAATCATACTCAACCATAGGCTTCCAAACGGTCTTCAGACCGTTTGGTTGACCTCCAAACAGTCTTGAGTCCGTTTGGGTTAATCACCCTCAAAAATTAATTCCATCAACTAGGGTTCCAACATTTCAACCCGATTAGGTTTTGCTATTGATAGGTCTTCCATATTTGAAACCTTCAAGATTAGATTAATTGAAGCCCATGGATCAACATCCCATACTACCATCACTTGGACTCCAAATGGTCTGAGACTGTTTGATCCTAAACTGTCTTGAGACCGTTTGGTTTCAAACGATCTTGAGACCGTTTGGTCTCAAGTCATTGAAACCGTTTGCTTTAGATATTTGTTAAGGTGTGTTATTAGATGATGTCATCATCATCAAGCTACAATACTTCATCAACTACTATCATTCTTATGGTATTTCCATTGATTTGATCAAAGGACTTTCAAGAAGAACAAAAAGATCAACAATTAATGAAGAATTGAATGTAATAGTAACATTACGGGTTCAAGTTATAAAACCTGCCTCCAAAGAATCTTCAAAGATTCAAACTCCATGTCTTAAATGGTGAAAGCAACTCCTTCAACTATCCAAAGCTCGTCCTCAAGTCTTTGAGTAAAAAGAATGGCTAGGGTTGAAGATTGAAAAGAGAAAAGAAGAAATCAAGCATTGAATTTCGATTTTTCACCATGAAATCAAGGTGAAAGAAGATCATGGAGCTTACCTACAGGTTGGGACACGTCCTCCTGCTGCTCCTAAGCTCCCTTGATTTTGGCCAAAGCAAGGAAAGAAAGAAGAGTCGAAAAAGCCTTTCATTTGGGTTGAAAATGGTGTTTTTATAAGGAAAATCAATGAGAGAGAAAGTGTTTATAAAATTCCTTAAATTCAAAAATAAGTGCCACATATTCCCCCCTCAATTCCTTTCATGAAAATACATATTACCCACCTCCGAATTCCTCTTAATTATCCATGAATTAAAAGAAAACAAATTAAGCACCTTAACCATTATAATAATAATATCCATAAGTTAGTGGATATTTCTTTTTCTTTTACTAATGTGAGTGGGCTCTCCACTCACTTTAGATATTTCGTGGATATTGCAATGCAAAAGGACATACATTCTCATTAAAATCCAACCATCTCATTTTTGGTTGAAGGGTACTTCAATTATTATATTTATTTTTGCATTAAATTGAATTAGGGTTTCAATTCTGCTTAAATCTTGATTATTTTAATATCAAGATTCTCTCTCCTTCAAAGTGATACAAATGAGATACCCCTCTCATTTTATTTGCTCTACATGATGCCAAGAAACATTAGGGACTCTCTAGAAGTGGTATTTTGCATATTGAACCCTAGGTTTTGGGTAAATTGCACATTACACCAAAATTGGTTTTAATGCACAAACATTGCTTAATAAGCTCTTTCTTGGTCCTCAGGCTTTCACAAGCCATACCTCTGCATCATTTTCATTCTTGTGATGCTAAAACACTTGAGGAACATTTATCAAGTAAAATTTGCAAGATAATCCCTCAAATTGGGTAAATTGCACTTTAGTCTAAAATAAGCAAACATTGCTTCAACATTATTCAAAAAGGACTAAAATTGAAACATAAGTTTCTCTTGAGCCTTAATTACTTTTCACAAAATAAAATAAAGGATCTAATTAGCTTGATTAAGCAAAACTCCCATGGTTAATGCATAACCCAGGTCATGGATATTACAATTATAAACCCCTAACAAGGATTTTGTCCCCGAAATCCCTGATAAAGGGAAACAAATATTATTCCTTTATCATCTCATCAAGTCTTCACATAAAATCTCAATGTCATGAAGATACCATTGAACTTTGATCAATACAAAGTTTCTTCCACATAGTTTATTATAGAAGATATGGCACATATTCTACTATTGTTAACTGTAGAGTTAATCTCTGTGTGAGGTGACACTTTTCTTACTTAGAGAACATCATAGATACTTTATTTACTCAGTTATCAAACCCCTTTTTGATTTGTCATCTTTCTCAATTTTTCAGTCACAAGTGACAAAATAGGTTCTTGTTTCTGGGGAGTCTCCCAACTTCTCATTCATTTCACTTTTTTAGGAATGACCAGAATCATATTCTGTCACCCACTTGAAACTTACAATTTTTTTATCATAATCTGTTGTGCCATCTAACCAGTTGACACAACACTGGGCTTTCTTACTACTTTTACTGACTATCTCAATAATTGTACATTCTCTTATCATAAGAGAAGGTTATTTGTCAATTTAATTTGGTAAGCTTTTCTTGCAATAATTTTATAATTATTCCATTAAATAGTTCATCCTCATCAATGTTATGTTTATGCAATGCATAAACCCCTAACATATGATGTCCATACTATATCAGGTAACTAGACTGATTTCACAATTAACCATTCCAGGTAACCATCATAAAATAATCTGATATTTCTTAGATACCAGAATCTCCTACCTTGGTATCTATCACATATGTTGAAAACACATCACATCCTCATCTTCCTTTCATAATAAGACATTACTTGTTACATTTATCTTTATCTTGGAACTCAAGACCAAGACAAATTGATACTTTTCTAAATATCTATCAAAAGAACACTTTAACTTATGTACATCAAGTGTCCTAAGTCCCACTTGATTTCCATGTCCCTGAAAGGAAAACAAAGGATCATATTCTTCTTATTACCCCATTATTATCCAGGGTTGTTTATTCATGAAAAGATATTATCATCTCCTTAAATGATTGCATGATCTTTCTATTGTTCATGAGTTATTTGCTCTTATTTCTTCCTTGGTTCCTTGCCATCAACATAGGAATCATAACGATGATTGCATGTCATCATTCCTTAATATCATTATCACCATGATTACTAGATATGGGTATTCAAACCTTTAGTTCATCACTGATTATTGTTACCTCCCATTAGGTAACTATTACCTCTAGGTGTAAGGACTAGGGTATACATTATACTAAACATCTTCTTTTGTTTATAAGTTTATTTATAATTAAATCAAATTCCTCCTTATATCAATTAGAATGTGGTAGAAATATCCATGCCACATCTTCTACTTCATTAGGCTCTTTTATATTGTTTCAAAATGATTACTTGATCAGCGTAATCAGAAAGATAATAATTGTGACATCCCCGGATTTTCTAAAACTTAATCTAATGTGTGACGTCCAAATTGAAACCCACACCTCAACGAGAATCCCAATTTAAACACCCCACACTAGGCTAAGAAGAAGAAAATCAAAGGAGTTAGAAGGAAACAATCAGTAGCACATGTACATGAACAATAATAAAACCATACACACATGTTCACCATTCAACATATAATTACAACATGAATTGTTACAACATTTGATATTACATATTGAACAACAAACTTATACATATACATGTACTACATGTAAACTACAGGATCTTAAGACAACAGGTCAACTTGTACATCAGCTCGCCACACAACTCTCAACATCTTGGATCTTCAAGAGCATAACCACAACCTAAACAAAAGATTACATACGATACACGTCAGCACAATATTCAAGAATATTGTACTGAGTACGCCTACGTGTATTTATATATACCTCTCATCATATCTTGGCAATAAGATAAAACTAATACTTGGCAGTTATAAAGAAATATAAGAAAAGCATATACTTACACAAAGATGTTCATTAACAAAAGAGAACACATATTTTAAGCACATTTCCATCATATATCTCGTACATCTGCCCCCAAGGGCTTTGGTGTTTTTAGGCCTTATGATCTACTACCAAAGAGTTTGAGATCATTTAACGTGTGATCTACTACCAAAGAGTTTGAGCTCTAACACATGTGATCTACTACCAAAGAGTTTGAGATCACTTCAATGCATTGTACTACCAAAGAGTTTAGTGCTATCATATGATGGATCTGATATCTTATGTTTCATGTGTTCATAGCCATAGGTATGGAAAATCAAGCAAGATATCATACAAGAACAATCATTTCATCCAATACCATATGCCAAGTATTTTACTACACATATAACACAAGCATATTGTATAATAAGCCAAGAGGTAATGGCGTACCTTCCAAAGAGATAACTTAATCACATATATTCCTGATGTCAACTATATCTTTGTTAAATCTGATCAAGACAAGATTACATATACCATCATTAGGTTCTCATCATCTTACATCTCATCTTAACCCTAAGTATATCCATTTTAGGGTTTGCTTATCTAATAAGGATATTTCCATTATTACTTGTATTCTCGTCTTATAATTATCATACTGATGTCATTTTCCAGATTATGATTCATTATCTGAACATTATCTTCCATATCATTTTTGTACACATTAATTAACCCTAGGTTACACCATTAACCAAAATTAGGATTTTAAACCATGTATTAAAGGTCAACTTCATATAACATGAATTCCGTGTACAAACCTGATGTCAAATCTACATATTATCTTCCAGTTACTAATATAAGAGTTTTCTATAAATTTCATCATTTATTGAGCATGTATATATTTATTGCATTTAACTTAGGGTTATTAGCCCTAATTAGCCATATAGAGACAATTACATAATTCCGTGCATCAACATGATCATCACTGACATTAGGTGCACTATAAACATTATTATGGAGTTATTGGCATTTTTCCATAATTTTATATGATCCTTTGATATTTATTATCCACAAAATAAGCATTACATATCTTACATGATATCAACTATATTGGTTACTCAAAAACATGATATTATACTTCCATCTTGTTCTACGCATTTTTCTGAACATTTTGGTATATTATATGTATTTTTCCTGATGCTTGAGCTAATTACTATGATTTATCAAAGATCTAGGTAATTACTAGAATTACTGGGCAATTTACCTTTCTGTGGCAATGGCGTTTTGCCACATGGCACCAGGGTTGGTGTTGAGTCGGCCGATTTTCTTCCAGTTTAATCACTGACCCGGTCCTCCTTTCTTTCTCTCTTCCTCACGCGATCAGCTTCCCCTATTCTCTACGTGCGTCGTCGCGACGCTCAGCTCTGGCAAACGATCGGAGCCGCAAGGTAGCTCCTCGCCATGTCCTTCAGATACCAACACCCTCGACCGTGTCTTGTGGATGCCGACGGGTACTTTTCCCCTAGGGTTCTCCTATGTAGCTCATTATCTACTAGGGCGCCGCCACCCAAATGCTACCAAGGCAAATCAAAAAGGGGAAAAGGGCCCTGCTCAACCTCATAACAAAAGAGGCTTCAGAAAGCTTCTCGAAACCTCCACGATCTCGCCTACCATCATCGCTCGTGGTGAACAGTGCTCCACACTTGTCCCCTAGCTTGATCTTCTTCTCTGGTAACTTGAGTTGGTCGGCCATGGGAGGCTCCATGGAAACCCATGACGAGGTCGGGGCCTAACTCGCCCAAGTATGAGCTTCCTTTTCCCTTCCTTATCCTCCTCCGAGCTGCATTCTTTCTTCCTCCTCTAATCTCATCCACCATCTGCTCTGTGTGCTGGAGAGCCGCTGGCAATGGAGGGCTCATTCTCCCTATTGGAGTGGTGAGGCAGTTCGCACAAGGGGTCAAATGGAAGCTCATCCCAGTCCGAAGCCAACTATCTAATTGAATATCTCGCTCACTCCCACAATCTGTGAAGTGGTGGAGGCAAACGTGGCCTCGTCCTCCCCACATCCTTCTACGAATCCACTGGAGGTTGAGGACAGGCACACAGCCCTCAGATCCTTAATCTACTGCCCAGATTAAAGCTCAACATAGGCCAATCTATGGCATCTTAAGGCTGTTAGGCACGACCACTAGATCACAAATCTGGGGCACACAAGAGGCCACGCAGCCCGGCCCAAAACAAAAGGGGCATGACATAGATTAAAGGTCACCAACTTAGGTCCAACACACATCAATATGCATGTTATTTCACCAAAAACAAACTTCCATAACTTCCTCTAGGAATATCTGATTGCCACTGAATTTTAAACATAGCTTCTTTATCTCTCGACCTACCTTCTACTCAAATTTGGTGACCAAAGACATCTATTAGACCATTCAATTAAATTCCTCAAAAGGCATTAAAAGAGATGTCTTAATCATTATGTCGACCTCACATCAACATTCCTACTTTGTCAAAAGCTTGGAACTCTCAATATTATTCAACCTTATGATTTCACTTCTATCATTGGATGATTAAGGACTCCAAAAGTCCACTCCATCACATCCTACACACCTTAAAAGAAATTCCATCCACGAAATTAAGCTAGAAAACCACTTTGTCACATCATATACATCTTAATAGAACTTTCGTCCTCGAAAGTCAACCATACTCATACTCCAAGGAAATCTACCATGTCATCATCCACATGTAGGCACTATTCTATGTGTAACATATCTGCAAAGGTTACCTAGAACCATGTATCCAAAGCACTATTAGGGGGTTTTACAACCATCTTGGTGCACCAACACTCCATTCAAGGTTAAACTCAGGGTTTAGAAACTTAGGTTATGTCATTCCATATCTCATATATTAGGGTTGCATCCTTATCTTAACTCATGTGTTATTATCCAACATCATATTCCATGTTTTAAAGGAGTTAACCCAAGTTAACCCATTATATCAAGGTGTCATAATCATTTTATTTAGTTCATTGTTAGAACATGTTCATCATTGACATATGCCTTTTAGGAGGAAGTTAATTAAAGTTAACCCACTTTATTCATCTAGATCATGTCAAGGTTTCATAAGCATTATGTTGTGCTAACTTTCAAACTATATTTTCATCATTATTAAGCACTAATCTTAACACCTCGTGTAACATGTTTCATTCATATGATCTTATTCCATTGTTCATAATAAACTATAATCTTTATTGGTGATTTCATCACAAGAGTAACCTATAGTTTCACATTATCATCATTATCCATGTATATGGTTAACCATTTATACTTTGATATCTATTAAACCATTTCTAGGTTTCCATCATATCATGTCTATATATCACATCTTGAGATTAGATCACATCTCTACATGTATTATATCATGGTTGTGCTAATAAACTTATACAAGTGGCTCATGAAACATGTATCAAAACTTTATATAGTCTAACTGAGGTTCCTCTAACCCATACCACGAGGGTAGTGTCATGCTCAGTCTCTCTAAGCTAACTCAACCCTATGAGTATCTCATATGCATATACTTTATCTTTCCTCTCGGTCTAGGGTTCTCAGATATACCTCATTGGCACTAGCTAATAGCTTCATTAGCTCTAGCCACATAAGCACAAACTAAAACATGCTACAACATACTATTCATAGATCTCTAACCATGAAAGATCTTACCCAAAGCTCTCTTATATACACCACTAGATTCCTATGTGGGAAACCACCAACCCGAGCATGAGGCTTCACAGAAACTAAAAACATAGCTACCTCCTCTAGGGTCTTGGGCTCTCTCCCTCACCTAGATGGAAGGCACTCATATTTATGTTCACATACACATATAAGGAGCCTCTCTCTATCTCTAGGGTTTGGTCCTCCCAAGGACATCTAGGGTTCAACAAAACTATATATAGGAATCATACATAAAGCAACTCAACTCAATCACTCAGGAGTAGTCTAGTTTAGGACATATCATATCACATATCTCATATTTCTCATATCGTGGAGTCTAGGTTCTATAACATTCTCCCTATGGGTCTCACTCACTTTGGAGTTAACCCTAAAACTGGTCCTAACACTAGAGGTCCTCCTTTGTAAAAGAGCTTGAGGCTCGTGCTGACTCACAACCTTGCCTTAGCTTAACTTATCTTATCTCATAAAAGAACTCATACTTGCATCATCAAAACTTATCTCAAATCCTCAAAATGAACTTAAGTCCTCAAAGACAAACATAAATCATCACAACCGTCTTATAACACATGTATAAGACTTACATCATATCATCAAAACTTATATCATCTATTCCATGTATCATATATATTCCAACAAGGCTCTAGACATCTAATCTAGAACTACTCTCTCTTCTAGACCGATGTCATTCACTTTCACTTAGGTTACATGACCACCTCCTACTTGTACTTATGTGGGGACACATTTTTGTAATACATATATATAATAAAATATTATATAGTCTTTCTCTGATAAAACAAGCGTCAGAGAAAACTATCGAGGTTCGATCTGATTGGAATCAAAAACCAAATCCAGAAACGAGTGTCCCACACATAGTAGAGAGTACAGTGTCATGAAAACTAGTGAAAAGGGTGAGAACATGGTGTAGACTAGTGTAGATACTATAGACAACGAGCGCCATATGTCTAGGGTTTCTCTTCCCTTGATGAACGCCATTTCCAAATAATGCAACGTCCCATACCACTGCACTACAAGGAAAGAACGACATCTAAGGACTTGCTACTCAACAAGCACTAGTCTAGACCTAGTTCTCAGACATCTAGGTGCTAACCTGGAGGATAGGTCAGATCTAGTCTCTAAAAGATGACTAATCTAACCCTAAAGATTATTAAGTTCAAGGTTCTTTAGTTTTGAGTTGCATAATGAGCAAATGTCAAGCTTGGCTATTGTTCATGCTCTGATACCACCTGTGACGTCCCCAGATTTTCAAAACTTAATCTGATGTGTGAAGTCCAAATTGAAACCCACACCTCAGCAAGAATCCCAATTTAAACACCCCACACTAGGCTAAGAAGAAGAAAATCAAAGGAGTCAGAAGGAAACAATCAGGAGCACATGTACATGAACAATAATAAAACCATACACACATGTTCACCATTCAACATATAATTACAACATGAATTGTTACAACATTTGATATTACATATTGAATAGTAAACTTATACATATACATGTACTACATCTAAACTACAGGATCTTAAGACAACAGGTCCACTTGTACATCAGCTCGCCACACAACTGTCAACATCTTGGATCTTCAAGAGCATAACCACAACCTAAACAAAAGATTACATGCAGTACACGTCAGCACAATATTCAAGAATATTGTACTGAGTACGCCTACATGTATTTTTATATACCTCTCATCATATCTTGGCAATAAGATAAAACTAATACTTGGCAGTTATAAAGAAATATAAGAAAAGCATATACTTGCACAAAGATGTTCATTAACAAAAGAGAACACATATTTTAAGCACATTTCCATCATATATCTCGTACATCTGCCCCCAAGGGCTTTGATGTTTTTAGGCCTTATGATCTACTACCAAAGAGTTTGAGATCATTTAACGTGTGATCTACTACCAAAGAGTTTGAGATCTAACACATGTGATCTACTACCAAAGAGTTTGAGATCACTTCAATGCACTATACTACCAAAGAGTTTAGTGCTATCATATGATGGATCAGATATCTTATGTTTCATGTGTTCATAGCCATAAGTATGAAAAATCAAGCAAGATATCATACAAGAACAATCATTTCATCCAATACCATATGCCAAGTATTTTACTACACATATAACATAGGCATATTGTATAATAAGCCAAGTAAGAGGTAATGGCGTACCTTCCAAAGAGATAACCTAATCACATATACTCCTAATGTCAACTATATCTTTGTTAAACCTGATCAAGACAAGATTACATGTACCATCATTAGGTTCTCATCATCTTACATCTAATCTTAACCCTAAGTATATCCATTTTAGGGTTTGCTTATCTCATAAGGATATTTCCATTATTACTTGCATTCTCGTCTTATAATTATCATACTAATGTAATTTTCTAGATTATGTCATTATCTGAACATTATCTTCCATATCATTTTTGTACACATTAATTAACCCTCGGTTACACCATTAACCAAGATTAGGGTTTTAAACCATGTATTAAAGGTCAACTTCATATAACATGAATTTTGTGTACAAAACTGATGTCAAATCTGCATATTATCTTCCAGTTACTAATATAAGAGTTTTCTATAAATTTCATCATTTATTGAGCATGTATATATTTATTGTATTTAACTTTGGGTTATTAGCCCTAATTAGCCATATAGAGACAATTACATAATTTCGTGCATCAACATGATCATCACTGACATCAGGTGCACTATAAACATTATTATGGGGTTATTGACATTTTTCCATAATTTTATATCATCCTTTGATATTTTTTATCCAAAAACTAAGCATTACATATCTTACATGATATCAACTATATTAGTTACTCAAAAACCTGATATTATGCTTCCATCTTGTTCTACGCATTTTTCTGAACATTTTGGTATATTATATGTATTTTTATGATGCTCGAGCTAATTACTATGATTTATCAAAGATCTAGGTAATTACTGGAATTACTGGGCAATTTACCTTTCTGTGCCAATGGCGTTTCGCCACATGGCACCAGGGTTGGCGTTGAGCCGGTCGGTTTTCTTTCGGTTTAAGGGCTAAACCGGTCCTCCTTTCTTTCTCTCTTCCTCACGCGATCAGCTTCCCCTGTTCTCTGTGTGCGTCGTCGCGACGCTCAGCTCTGGCAAGCGATCGGAGCCGCAAGGGAGCTCCTCGCCATGACCTTCAGATACCAACACCCTTGACCGTGTCTTGTGGATGTCGACGGGTACTTTTCCCCTAGGGTTCGCCTATGTAGCTCATTCTCTACTAGGGCGCCGCCGCCCAACTGCTGCCAAGGCAGATCAAAAAGGGGAAAAGGGCCATGCTCAACCTTGTAACAAAAGAGGCTTCATAAAGCTTCTCGGAACCTCCACGATCTTGCCTACCATCATCGCTCGTGGTGAACAGTGCTCCACACTTGTCCCCTAGCTCAATCTTCTTCTCCGGTAACTTGAGTTGGTCAGCCATGGGAGGCGCCATGGAAACCCATGACAAGGTCGGGGCCTAACTCCCCCAAGTCTGAGCTTCCTTTTCCCTTCCTTATCCTCCTCGGAGTTGCCTTCTTTCTTCCTCCTCTAATCTCATCCACCATCTGCTCTATGTGCTGGAGAGCCGCTGGAAATGGAGGGCTCGTTCTCTCCATTGGAGTGGTGAGGCAGTTCGCCCAAGGGGTCAAATAGAAGTTCATCCCAGTCCGAAGACAACTGTCCAATTGAATATCTCGCTCACTCCCACGATCCGTGACGTGGTGGAGGCAAATGTGGCCTCGTCCTCCCCACATCCTACTACCAATCCACTGGAGGTTGAGGACAGGCACACAGCCCTCATATCCTTAATCTACTTCCCAGATTAAAGCTAAACACAGGCCAATATGTGGCATCTTAAGGCTGTTAGGCATGGCCACTAGATCACAAATCTAGGGCACACAAGAGGCCACGCATCCCACCCCAAAACAAAAGGGGCATGACATAGATTAAAGGTCACCAACTTAGGTCCAACACACATCAATATGCATGTTATTTCACCAAAAACAAACTTCCATAACTTCCTCTAGGAATATTTGATTGCCACCAAATTTTAAACATAGCTTCTTTATCTCTCGACCTACCTTCTACTCAAATTTGGTGACCAAAGACACCCAGTAGACCATTCAATTAAATTCCTCAAAAGGCATTAAAAGAGATGTCTTAATCATTATGTCGACCTCACATCAACATTCCTACTTTGTCAAAAGCTTGGAACTCTCAATATTATTCAACCTTATGATTTCACTTATGTCATTGGATGATTAAGGACTCCAAAAGTCCAATCCGTCACAATAATCTAGGTATGTCATACTTACCTTGCCTTAAATAAATGAATACCTATCCAGGGTATTCAAGAACTGAAATTAGGTAGTATGCATTTATTTTATTTTATGTTTTTATCTCTTTAAATATCTCAAATTTCCTCTGAGTTCATTTTACCTCTCTTCCCTTCCTTAATGAAGAGAGAGAGAAATTTCAACATATCAAAAAGAATATTGAACTGAATATATATTTCCATCCTTTTTATCTCTTCTCCTTGTCCTTAAAGTACTGACTGAAGAAAGCTTATTAATAAATACCTTACTCATAATCAGTAGGCAAAGAGAAGAAAAAGGAAAGGTAATTTAGAATGAAAATTTTATCCAACATGTTACCTTTACAAGCTATCTATTATCTTGTCTATTGGGTCACCTCATTACTTTCTACTTAGACATTTCCACCTCAGATGTCCTCTCTGTCCACATCTATAGCAAGCTCGGAGCCCTTTTGGTGACTGCTGCATTGGTGCACTATATTGTGGTTGAGTCAGTACTACTGAAAACTGTGATTGTTTAGTACCACCAATCCACTATTCTTGTGATAGTGTAGACTTCCTTTTAAGGTCTATCTCATGTTTCTTTGTCGTAGACCTTTCTATCCTCCGAATTGATTCCACAAATGTTGCAAACCTCTCTCTACTTTCTAACACAGATGCTGGGATGGACATCTCAGCATTCAATCCCTTCTCAAAACGTTGGATGTTTTCCTCCTCAGTAGCAGCCATTTGAGGAAAAAATCGCAAAAGTTCCATAAACTTAACCTCATATTCATTTATCGACATGGCTCCCTGTCGAATCTTCTAAAACTGTGATATCTTTTCATCTAAGTATGTCTTTGGAAAATACTTATTGATGAATTCTCGATGAAATTCCTCCCAATCAACCTCTTCATCATTCCTTTTTATTTCTTCTATAGCCCACCAGTGTCCAGTAGTACCCTTTAAAAGGTACACAACATATTTGACCTTGTCGACATCTGGAATACTAAGCATCTTAAAAGCCTTTTCTAACTCAGTGAGCCAGAGATCAGCATCTGCTGGGTCAGATGTCCCAACATATTAAATGGCTCCTACACGACGTAGTCGTTCAAAAGTCTTTCCAGACCCATATCCCTCACTGGGAACTGGTGCCCTAGATGGTGGTGTTGGCATTCGTTTTGCCATATACCTCACTGTGGTCATAATTTGATAAAAAAGAGTATGAAAATTTGGATTTCCTATCATGACTTCATTAACATGGGGATTTTCATGCACTGGTTCCTCCCTTGCCTGATCCCCTGCACCTCCCACTGGTGCAGCAACATTGCTTTCTGCAACGTGTCCCTCATGTTCTCCGGACATCTTTGTGCTATATATCTTCTTCTACATAAGTAGAAGGCACTATAAGATACACTGGGATACACTTAGAACAAACTCGACACCTTAGTCCTATGTCTCTGTAGACTCAGTGAACCAAGAGCTCTGATACCACTAATTGTAATACACCGTTTGAACAAACATCATTAACTTAGCGGAAGCAAACATTAACAACGAATTACTGAAAACCACTAAAAATTAAAACCATTTACAAAGAGATCCAAACACAGGGAAAACTCTTTGAACAAGAACCAATGTATTTTATTTACATCCTGGTTCATAAGTACATATCCTATACCATTCCTTCTCGAGGATTACAAACATCAACAGCTCTTTTTAAAACTATACACAAGCAACATAAGAACCTCGCGGCATTAAGCCAAAATCTCAAATTGATTCATTAAAGTTCAAACTACTAATTTCGAGGACCTGAGAGTACAGAGATGATACATAGGACTTCTATCTACAAGACACAAAAGATAGTACACTCAACCTGAGCTGTCACTGTTGTCCCTGCTGTTGTTGTTGTTCTTCCTCTACAAGATGTTCTCAATCTCCTCCATTCCCACCTACTTAAAAATGTTGGATCCCACAGGGGCGAGACAGTTGAAAATTTCCCCAGTGAGAGATATAACTCTCTGCTAAAAACATTATTATTGTAGTTTAATAATATAAAACTGAGCAAAGGATAAAAATTTTAGATCATTCTCATCTTTTAAAGTATTGCAACTATTTATGATAGAATATTAAATCATCTATTCTCTTTATAAGGAATAGAAAGAACATGTATATCATTTATCTATCATATTATTTCAACATCTCAAGCTTTTCCCATGATACTTATTATCCTGATATGTCACCCATGATTCATTCTTGTTTCTATCTGTTGGCCTTAGCCAATCTGCTAAATAGATATTGAATTATACCAGACATAAGAGAATACATCATAATATTCTATCTAGGCATTGGACTATGCCAATCCTTTGGTTATAGGCTTCATGCCTCTACCAGGTATTGGACCATGCCAATCCTGATTTCACAGCCAGACATTGGACTCTACCAATCCTTAGTACACAACCCGACATTGGACTTTACCAATCCTGATTACATAGCCAGGCATTGGACTCTAACCAATCCTGATTACACAGCCATGCATTGGACTTTAACCAATCCTGATTACACAGCTAGGCATTGGACTCTAACCGATCCTCATTATACATCCAGACAGTGGACTTTAATCAATCCTGATTACACATCCAGGCATTAGACTCTAACCAATCCTGATTACACAGCCAGGCATTGGACTCTAACCAATCCTGATTACACAGCCAGGCATTGGACTTTAACCAATCCTGATTACACAGCCAGGCATTGGACTTTAACCAATCCTGATTACATAGCTAGGCATTGGACTCTAACCAATCCTCATTACACAACCAGACATTGGACTTTAATCAATCCAGATTACACAGCCAGGCATTGGACTCTAACCAATCCTGATTACACATCCAGGCATTGGACTCTAACCAATCCTGATTACACAGCCAGGCATTGGACTTTAACCAATCCTGATTACACAGCCAGGCATTGGACTTTAACCAATCCTGATTACACAGCACTGGGTACCACATCCTTATACTAGCATTAAACTTTGGCCATTCCATCTAACTTATTCACATTCTTTATGTAATACAAGTATTCCTCTCTTCCCCTTTAAGCATATTCAAAACATGTATGATCATGATTTCATTATTATTATTATTGTATCCTTTTGTTATTATTATCATGTTACTGAGTTTCCATTTCTTTGTTTATTATGAACATTATCATCTCTTACAAGAGACCTTTATAATCATCTTGGTACCTCTCACTAGGAAACAACTTACTCATATGGCTCACAAGGCCCATTAAAACATCTTGTTACCTCTCACTAGGTAACAACTTACTCATATGGCTCACCAGACCCATTAAAACATCTTTAATGTAATAATTAGGATAACACTCTTCATATGTTACTCATCCAAATATGTTGGATTTGAAATGCATCAAGGGGTGTCACTCTTAAAGAGCTGGATGTGATATCTATGATGTCTTGAAGTATTACTTCCCTCATCACTTTTAACTTTACTTAAGTTTATCAACTTATATTGTATTAAGGTATTTCCCATATTAATACTTTTATCCACTAACCTATCACCTTTATCATAAAGTGCATAGGTCATAGAACACACATAAGAATTGTCCAACTATCTTCAATGATATGGACTCATCTCAGATTAAGGCATTGCTTGCTATAAGGTTGCCTATAATCAACCACTTTAGGCATCTCCCTATTCTGGGTATTAGCCACTATCTCATTATTAGGATTAGGGTTTCACATACCATCACCCTTTATTAGGTTATGGTGTCTCATACCATCACCCTTCATTAGGGTTAGGGTTTCACACACTATCACCCTTCATTAGGTTAGGGTTTCACACACCTTCACCCAGGAATAAGGGTTATGGTTTATCATCATATTGTCCACATTAGGGTTTCATATACTATAACCCAAAATTAAGGTTTCACAAGGTATCACTCTAGATTAGGGTTTCTCATACCAACACCTTGGATTAGGGTTTCATGTATCTTTACCCTAAATTAGGGTCTCATGAAGCATCCCCTTGAATTAGGGTTTTTCATTATATTACCTTGAATTAGGATTCCTCATGTCCTTACCCTAAATTAGGGTTACTTCATTAGGGTTAAGGTTCACTATTCACATCAATTAGAATTTCTCATATCCCAATTCATCTCAATCAAGATTTCCCCATTAATTAGGGTTTCACAAACCCATTACCCATATTTAGGGTTTCCAAAAATTAGGGTTTCTAAAAATTAGGGTTTCAAAAGGTAATCCCTAATTCATGTTT
This sequence comes from Alisma plantago-aquatica, assembly GCA_963693085.1. Classification (NCBI taxonomy): domain Eukaryota; kingdom Viridiplantae; phylum Streptophyta; class Magnoliopsida; order Alismatales; family Alismataceae; genus Alisma; species Alisma plantago-aquatica. The sequence goes on from OY856412.1 coordinate 221,822,493, forward strand.
TTTTATTGTTAAGGTATCAATGTTGTCCTTTGCACATTATTACTTCAAGTGTGGGTTTCTCTTTCTCCTTTCTAGGATGGAGATTACTCCATACTTTACTAGTCTAGTTCAACCCTTCATTAGGGTATATACACCTTTGATTATCATAGTGTAATGAGTTCATTACCTTCCTAGATATCAAATGCATTAAACATCTACATATACTAAATGTACTTCCACTATAATCATCATTGAGGTAGTTTACAGGAACTCAATTAGTTTTGGGATTAATTGAACCTTCAGTTGATTAAAAATCATTTAGTCCATTAATTGGACTTGTTCAAATTGAACCATCAAAGGGTTTTGATCAAATCAATCATCCAAACGGATTGAGATACTTAAATCCCCAAACGGTCTTGAGGTTCAACCTCCAAACGGTCTTGGTCCAATAGACCAAACGGTTTTGATCTAATAGACCAAACTATTTTGAATCACTTGAACCCTAAACGGTCTGAGACCATTTGGTCCAAACCATCTTGAAACTGAGAGGATCAACTAGGGTTCCCTTCACTTAATTCGATTAGGGTTTGCTTCATTGAATCGATCATCAATTGAACTATTGATTGTACATCAATTTGTAACCATTGGATCTTCAAACATCCAATCATACTCAACCATAGGCTTCCAAATGGTCTTGAAACCGTTTGATTGACCTCCAAACGATCACGAGTCCATTTAGGTTAATCAACCTCAAAAATTAATTCCATCAACTAGGGTTCCAACATTTCAACCCGATTAGGTTTTGCTATTGATAGGTCTTCCATATTTGGAACCTTCAAGATTAGATTAATTGAAGCCCATGGATCAACATCCCACATTACCATCACTTGGACTCCAAACGGTGTGAGACCGTTAATCCTAAATGGTCTTGAGACCGTTTGGTCTCAAGTCATTGAAACTGTTTGCTTTAGATATTTGTTAAGGTGTGTGATTAGATGATGTCATCATCATCAAGCTATGATCCTTCATCAACTACTGTCATTCTTATGGTATTTCAATCGATTTGATCAAAGGACTTTCAAGAAGAATAAAAAGATCAATAATTAATGAAGAATTGAATGCAATAATAACATTGAGGGTTCAAGTTATAAAACCCGCCTCCAAATAAGATTCAAAGCTTCAAACTCCGCATCTTAAATGGTGAAAGGAACTCCTTCAACTATCCAAAGCTCATCCTCAAGTCTTTGAGTGAAAAGAATGGCTAGGTTTGAAGATTGAAAGGAGAAAAGAAGAAATCAAGCATTGAATTTCGATTTTTCACCATGAAATCAAGGTGAAAGAAGACCACCGAGCTTACCTATAGGTTTGTGCACATACTCCTATTTATACTAAGCTCCCTTGAGTTTGGCCAAAGAAAGGAAAGAAAGAAGAGTCAAAAAAGCCTTTCATTTGGGTTGAAAATGGTGTTTTTATAAGGAAAATCAATGAGAGAGAGTGTTTATAAAATTCCTTAAATTCCAAAATTAGTGCCATATCTTCCCCCCTCAATTCCTTGCATGCAAAGCCATCTTCCCCACCTCCGAATTCCTCTTCATTATCCATGAATGAAAAGAAAACAAATTAAGCACCTTAACCATTATAATAATAATATACATAAGTTAGTGGATATTTCTTTTTCTTTTACTAATGTGAGTGGGATCTCCACTCACTTTAGATATGTCGTGTCTATTGCAAGGCAAAAGGACATCCATTATCATAAAAATCCAACCATCTCATTTTTGGTTGAAGGGTACTTCAATTATTATATTTATTTTTGTATTAAATTGAATTAGGGTTTCAATTCTGCTTAAATCTTGATTATTTTAATATCAAGATTCTCTCTCCTTCAAAGTGATACAAATGAGACACCCCTCTCATTTAATTTTCTCTACATGATTCCAAGAAACATTAGGGACTCTCTAGAAATGGTATTTTGCATATTGAACTCTAGGTTTTGGGTAAATTGCACATTATACCAAAACTAGGTTTTAATGCAGAAACATTTCTTAATAAGCTCTTTCTTGGTACTCAGGATTTCACAAGCCATACCTCTGCATCATTTTCATTCTTGTGATGCTAAAACACTTGAAGAACATTTATAAAGTAACATTTGAAAGATAACCCCTCAAATTGGATAAATTGCACTTTAGTCCAAAATAAGCAAACATTACTTCAACATTATTCAAAAAGGACTAAAATTGAAACATAATTTCCTCTTGAGCCTTAATTACTTTTCACAAAATAAAATCGAGGATCTAATTATCTTTCTTAAGAAAAACTCCTCGGGTTAATACATAACACAGGTTAGGGATATTACAATCACTAAGAAACTTTTAGGTTGTATCAAAACAAGACATAAAACTAGATATATATAGCAAGTTAGAGCAAAATAGAGCAATTTTGATCAGAACCAAGAGATTCAAAGAGATCATCACCAAAACATGCATAAAAACTCGAGATACATAATTGCAAGATATAATATGCTGTTTTATAGAAATTAGAGAGATAACGTTACGCGTAAGGTAGGAAATACTAAAGCATGGCAGTGTGCATATCATAAAAGTACCAAAGGGAGTGCCATAGAATAAGGCTAGTGGTTGAGAAAGTCTACTTGAGAGGGAAATTCTCATCCAAAAATCCATTTGTATATTCTATGCACATTATTGTCTGTCAAGTTTCTAGGTTGACCTTCTCAACCGACAACAACTGTTGCCAACACCCATTGGTAGTTTTTGATCAAGTTTCTTTCAAGATAAACTCGAGCGACAACAGCTGGTGTCAAAAATAACATATATTTTAGAAAAAGATATCTAGAGATATGATAAAATATAATCCATATAGAAACTTGTATAAGCAAGTTAGTGATACACTATGAAAGCATCAAAAATAATTTTTGAGAAAGAAAGTGATGAGAATAACAATATACCAAAATATTACTCAAAAACCATATGTCTAGTGCATACTACTATGATTGGATATGAGAAAGAATACCATTACCTCTATTCTTAACATTTATATTTCACATGTTGCCACCCCATACACATCTCACCTTTCTTATTGTATGTAGATTGAGAAACCAATTTGCAAATTAATAGCTTATGTCAATCCATTTGCAAGTGACCTACAAGAATAAAACTAAAATGGCCCCAATCATATTTTTGGGTCCAGATGGGTTCTCTTAGTAGCCGAAGTCCTATTACTCTTGGGTGTTTTCATAAAGGGTAAATGTGTATAATAATGAAAAATTTCATTTCAATGATTGCATGATCTCATAACCTTGGAACTCGAGGATTATTCATTGAAAATTCAAGGTCCTTTGTCTTTGTTGTTCCTTTACTTACTATCAGGTCCAATACCATCTCTACCCATTTGTTCAGTATTATGATCTAGGATTTGATTAAAATTCTTTTTATCATGAAAGAATCTTTCCATAATGGATCTCAAAATATTATTATCATGCATAAGAGAAGTAATATTAGAAGATAATTGATTGATATCATCTCTAGAATGCAAAAGATTGGTTTCTAAGCAAAGGGCTTTTGTCATATAAGAATATTTTTCAATATGAAGAGCATCAACACTATTCTTCTACTAGTAGAACTAGAATAATATTCAAGGACATTGATTTTAGCAAGCAAGGAATCATTTTCTTTTTCAAACAAAGCAATCTTAGAAAGATAGATACTGTTTTCAAATTCTATTCCTTGCATAACAAAGTCATTGTCCTCTTTATCAATTTCAAGACCATTAATGTCAAGCATGAGAGAATTCACAATTTTGGTATGTTCTTCATTAGAACTAGGCATCAGAGTTTGAGCTTATAGAAATCTAATCTTATCAATCAAGTTAGCATTTTCAAGTTTAAGACAGTCTACTTGACTAATATAAGCATTGTTTGTATCTAAACACTATTGAATTTTAATTCTAGTTCTAGATAAGACATTTTGAGATCATTAATATCATCTTGGAAGAAAATAGCATGTTCAAGATTATCCTTTTATTCATGTAAGTTATCAAAAAATTTAACAATCAAGTAGGTGATTTGGATTAGCTCTTGAGATTTTCGGTTGTTTTACTCTCTTTTAAACAATAGACCTTTCTTTAAATAATATTAGCACACTTTTTATTTTTATTATTAGTAGACTTAAGAGAGGTAGAAGTAGCATGAATAATTGCAATTAAATATTATTTATCTAAAGAGTGTATATTTACCTCATTGAATCTTCATTTGCACTTGTCATGGGAAGTTGCATTCTCCACCATCACTAAAGCTTGAACTAGATTCTCCACTAGAATCTTCTCTTGATCTTTAAGTTGGAGGAGTCACTAGAGATTTTGTTCCATTTCTCCTTCTTCTTGTTCTTCTATTCCCTTCTCTTGTGGTGATGTGTCTTTTTGCCTTGTGGGCAATCTTCCTTGAAGTGACCCTTCTTTCCACATTTGAATCACCGGGTAGAGGAAGACAATTTTTATTTTTGAAGTTACCATTAGAGTACATAGAACCTTCTTCAAATTGAGAGGATGGAGAAGCTTGACTAACAATATCTTCAAATTGGGCTTTGATTTCAACCTTCTTCATTATATTTATCTCTTTCTCTTCTTCTTTTTCTTCTTCCTTTTACTTGTCAAGTTTAACTTCATGGGATTATAGATTTCATATGAGCTCTTCAATAGGAATATCACCAAGAGACTGTTCTTCTTCAATGTATGTCACCTATGATTCCCACCATTTAGGAAGAGACCTAAGTATCTTTGACTTTATCTTTTCTCTATCCATAGGATGACCTTGGACGGAAAGACCATTTATAATGGTGTTGAGCCTAGAGTACATTCCAACCACTCTTTCTTTTTTTTCATATTGAAGTTATCAAGGAGAACATTGGGCATATAGACTCTACTTTCCTTTACTTGCTTTGCTTCCTCATAAGTGACACATAGCTTTCTCCATATCTCATAGGATGTCTTACAAGAAGAAATCAAGTTTAACTCAGTGGAGGAAAGAGAGGCATAGAGAATGTTGATGGCTCTACCATTAAAGGTTTCTTTCTTCAAAGTAGCTTCATCCCTTTCTTCTACCTTTGTCTCTGGAATCTTGTATGATAGATTCACCATTATCCATAGCTCAAAGCTTGATCTTTGGATGTAGTTGTAACCTTCTTTTGCAATAGAGGAATTTTCTCCCATAAAATATTGATATGTTGATGAGGTATCTCCCACCTTGATAATCACCCATATTCTCCTACTTTTAGAAGTATTGCTTGGAGAAGACCTACTCTGATACCAAATGTTGGATCAATGATGGGATCTGAAGAGGGGAGTGAATAGAGATATAAATACTTAAAACAATTTCATTACACCTTTAAAGTATATCACGAGATAAAGTTGTTTGTATGAAATTTGAGTGTAGCTAAACATATATATAAAGGATGAGAGAGACTAAACAAGCACAAGTAACACAAGCTATGTATAGTGGTTCCAGACTCAAAACTGCAAACTAGGAGATGTATATACACTACCTAGAGAGTTCAACCTTTAGGATTTTTCAACCATGTCTCCCTCATGATATTCCATTATAAGAGTTATAACATATGACCTTCCTTTTCCAGGACAAGGATACCTAGACTTCCCTTTGAGGGTAAGGGATATAATAACCTTATAAAGGGCTTATCTATCCATGACCAAGAGTCTTCTTCATTACCAATGACTTGCTCACTTTTGCAATGAGTCTTCCACCTTCTCCAAGGACTTATCCAATCTTGCAACAAGTCTTATGCCTTCAAGGATTTACCCACTCTTGACTTGGATGTTCCACCTTTGATTTCACTTTCACCAAGGAGAAGCTTTCACCAAGGGGGCCCTTCTCTTGTTCTTCTTCTTCACCTCTCTTACCCAAGAGAGAGAACTTTCATATTCATGGTAGAAAGAGAGATTGGGAGGTGGAGGAAGTGAGAGCCTGGCAAGATATATGTGTAGAACTAGATCACTTACAAATCTCCTACTCACTCTAATGGATGTTGCAAGTGATTAAGATTAAGAGTGGAAGGAGGCTCTTAGAGGCACTCAAATATAACATAGGGACCTTCATAGTGCTTGGATAACCATGGTATGAAGCCCAAGGGATCCTATTAATTGTTGAAGTTGCCTACTAGTTAGAAGAGACTCATGGGGACGGATGTTAGCTGTTTGGGGTGTTTCAATAGATATATTTTCTAGTTTTGCGACACTCTGACGTTTAGAGACACTTTTCTGTACTTTTTTGTACAGTGTTGTTGGCTGAATTTACTTTTGGGAAACTGGACTGATGGAACTATGCGACGAAACAATTTTGAGTTCTCAGTCAAGTTTACTCTTGATGAAATTTGACCGACAACTTAAGATTGTTTTGTAAGTTGAGGGTGTTGGTCGAGTTGTCACCAGGGCAAACTCAATTGACCCTAGTAGTTACCAAGACCGGCATAGGGTTGTCGATCGAGTTTCATTTGAGTGAAACTTGGTCGATAAAAGTGCCTATGATGAGTTTTCGAAAGTGCATTAAAAGTGCTTAAATATTAAATTTCAGTGCTCTTGATTTTTTCTAATCTTAATTACAAGTGATTTACAACATGATTCTAATTGATTTAAGTCCTTTTCCACACAAGTGCACTTGCATTGATTTTGACTGGTCTTCCTCCATGTTAGGATGCACAAATTTAGGCATTTGGTGTGTGTCTATACGTAATCTGAAATCACTCAAGTAGAAGCATTAGATACAAATGAGAGACATGGTTAGTCATCATTAAACCAAGGGCTTAGTCAATTTAGACCTCAAGTCAACATTTGTTTCCTCTCTCTCATTATCGTGTTTCATTGTATGATAGGAGAAATGAAGAAGATGATGCCTCTTTTACAATTTTACCTCTCCTTCTGGTTTCCTTTTATTTTACGACCTGAGGGTATATTGGTCTTTACGCTTAATCTAGTCTTACACCTGAATTGCTTTTGATATGGATGCATGGTCAACATATGTAGGACCAAATCAATAAGGTGTGTTCAATTTATTTTCCTGTAGCTTTTTCTCGAGCTTCTCATTGGTTGACAATTGTAAAAAATATTAAATTAATACAAAATAGAAAATAAAATAAAATATGTTTTGAAATTATGGGATGTTTCTCCAACCAATGGTACCAATTTCCCTGTGGAATTCTAATATAATAAATGTATGATTTTAATGAACATTCCTAATTGGTTAGAATTTTCTAAAAATCATATCTTATAATCTATAATCTCTAAAAATAAAAAGAATATGAATCAAATTAGGAAAGTAAAGTCTACAAGATGACTTTTAAATTAATAATAACAAAAGGTGAATTATAGAGATATATAATTAATGTGAACTTAACCCTAATTTCATATATGCATCTATAGGTACCTTGTGATCCTGATGAGGAACTACAGTTGACCTTGGACATACTTAGAATCAATATAAGGTATGTTGCATCCCCTATGACTCATATTAAGAAAATGCTTTATGTATCTCTCTCTTGAGCCTCTTTGAGTTATTTTGGTGATGAATATTCCCTTTCTTGACTTAATGACCTATTTGGGTCTAATTTTAAAGAATTTGAGTCATGATATTCTTGAACTATATATATTACATGGTGGACTCTAAAATTATACTTTGCTTCATGATGAAACCCTAATTGTCAAATTTGAACCAAGTTGTTACCAAATGTGAGATGGAACCCTAATATCCCCACTTTTGTGGTGGATGTTTCATATTGTCCATTTATGTGATGGAAAACACATTAATTATTTTTTTGTGATTGTACTTTCACTTGCCTCTACATTTATGCATGCTTTGTAATTCAGTAACCCTAGATTTGTATAAGTACTTTGGTTTTATAGGGTTATGTGTCCTTTATGTTTTGGGATGGAAGTTCCTTATATATCAGGGAGTATCAAGGAGTTAGGTTAAGTGCTTTAATGTATCCGATTCTGGGTTATGTTCCCTATCTTCCATTGCTTATTTATATTTCACTGATGTTATGTTTATCTCACTTGCATGCATATTGACATTGTCGATGATGGTTTATGCAACCTAATTTATTTGATTGTGCTTATGTGGTACTGATTGTTATGTTGATATATGGAAAACACATGCTTTTTATACCTTTTATTGTTTCTATTTGATATCCACTTGGATGTTTTCTTTCCCTCATGATTTGAGAATTCTTGATAATTTCATTGATGCCCTTTTTCCGTAATATTGTTCAATCCCTATTTACATGCTCATACCAATGTTTTTGTGCTGAATTTCATTTTGTCTTCTCTTGTGGGGTATGATTCCAACCCCTTAGATGAAGTACATGGTAGACATGTCGTGATGACATGGACATGGATTAGTGTAGATGACTCTTGGGAGATAGCCTTGAGATAGTTTGAACTTCCCTCTGCCTAGATGTTGAGGTAGTTGCTTTCATGTAAGCCCCTAGTGGGAGTTTTTTATGTAAACACATAAAACTGAATATTGTCATTACATTAATTTCTGCTTCCATACTTTGGTCGTGTATACCAATCATTTGAGAAAACAATACGCCTATTATAGCATACTTGTTAGTTTGTTTGGATTAGATGGGTTTATTCCTCAAATTCAGTGAGAAGTGGATCCCATCTTAGGTTCCACTCCTTACAAGATGGTATCAGAGGTGATCAAAACATGTCTATTTGAATTTTATATCCCTTAGGATTCCCATCTTTTCACATAGGTCCTTCATATGGCCCCTATCCTATGTGAAAATTCTAGATAAGATGTTTCCTTTGAGTATACCCATGGTGCTCATGAGGTGATGAAGTAAAGTTTTGAAATTATATTTGTCACAGATAAGGTACATATAAGTGAACTATAATGTGATGAGACCTTGGATTGCTCATACCATATGATGTGGGTTAGTTATGGCATGTATCTCTCGATGATTGTGAGATTTAACTTTAGGATGGAGATATGTAATGAGATGAGATAAGTAGTTAATAAGGAGATAGTATATGGATAATTTGTGACTTCATTCATGCGTTGATTTTTTGCCATCGTGTTTGTTTAAAATCATATAGTTTCTTGTCGTCAATAATAATTTCATTATAATTCTGTATGTATAAAGAAAATATTATGGGTATTATCGATGTTTCCTTAAGCCAAGTCACAAAGATGAGATATGTGATGTTTTGATAGGTACACACTAGAACATGTAAGAGTGGAA